>ML058414.1:1939510-2448956 GCA_003013855.2 Liriodendron chinense | reverse complement strand
ACATGTAGGCATGAGGAAAGTCATTTCCTTAATCTCACCAACCTTTGTTGCTTCCGTTGCTTCCCAGGGTGGCGGTGAGTAATCTCTCAGGAATTGAAGACCATCTCTCCACTCCATAGAACTGGCTAGGTCTACGAACATCAGATGGCTCGATGCTCGGAAAAGGTTTACACCTCATAAGAGACTTCTGGTGCAAGATGACTTCGCCATTGTAGGGGTTCGTGATGCAGATGCCACGCTCAGCAGCGATCTTGTTGCTCTCCCATCCAATTTTCATCCTTTCATATTTCAAGTCGAGGAGCTGTGTCAATCGCTCCGCTTGACTGAGCGCCTTGATCGGTTGTTTTCCTCATCCTCCTTTCTTCTTACTTTTCTGACCCGTCAGATTCTCTTCTACATTTTGAACAGGTATATCTTGAGGACCTGCCTCGATGGCACTCGCCACACCAGCAAGTTGGGCATACCAATAGACCCACTCTTGTTCTGTTCCCCGCTTTGGAGGTTCGGGCGCTGTCTTGTTGACAAAGATGCGTACTAACACTTCATGAGGAAGCTGCCCAATACGCTCCGAGAAATCCTTGATCTCGGGTTCGACCGTAGGAAAGAAGCGAGAGTTACGTCTTGGAGGAGGAGGGTTAGAAGGACCTTCAGCTGTTCTTTTTCGACCGTGCTTCATCGGCGTCGGACCAGAAGCATGCGACCCAGAAGTTTCACCTAGAAGATCCCATTGTCGCTACTGCAATTCACTGCAACGCGTAAACAGAACAACATTAGAAAACAACTCGATACACACGGGCAAATAGCCTAACGAAATCATATCACAAACACAAGCACAGCATGTAGAGCACAGCATGAAGAGCATGAAAGCAACAAAATCAAGAGCATAGCATATCGATCATCATACGCATTGCAACTGCCATCATACATGCACGCATACATGTGATAGATGCACACACAAAATCATTGATTGAACCCACAATACATCCATGCATTTAGTCCAAAGCAGCCTCGACAAGTCCGGGTGCTTATGAGAAGGCACTGGACAGAGTCAGGAAACAGTTTCAACATCATACATACGCAACCGTTAGCACACAGCAACTTTACAAGCAATCGGGATGCTATAAGCGCACTTTGGCAGACATATTCTGAACCTGCCTAAAATAGACAGTTGCGAGCTGTGACAGGACAAAGTAGGCAGTCAACTGCAGGCCCAAGGCACTAAGCTCCAATCGTGCTTGAATTTTAAGTGATCTAGCCTCAAACAGCACTGAATTTGACTGAGAAACGGAGCTGGAAATGCCATTTCTCCACCAAGTGCAAAGCAGGGGCTAAAAATGGGACTTTTGGCTAAGTGTTGGGCTGACATGCGCCCAAGGTGGAGCCCCAGGTGCATGTGGCCCCTCACATGCGCCCAGTCCACAAGATATTGAAAATACGATTTCACCTCATAAGGCATCAGGCGCATGTCCAATCTGATATGCGCCCGGCTCAGAAGAAACGGAGGAAATAAGTTTAGAATTCAAGCCCCAGGTGCATGTGGCAGCCACACATGCACCCACATCTGATTCTTGAAGAAAATACAAGTCCGGGCAGTGCCCTAGGCGCATGCCCAGAACCACATGTGCCTGGGACATGCGCCCACATCCTCAGAGGCAATTTCACATGCGCCTGAGGGAAGTTCTCCATCGGAAAATGAATGGCAGGCCACATGCGCCCACAAGGGGACCACATGCGCCTGTACCCTGAGGGTGAGCTCTCTCACCATGGGAGAAATCAAGCTTTCTGACTCGAAAAATTGCGGAATGACTCGGTGAGTCAACTATTTATACTTGAGCCTAAGGGACCGGTGCACTGCACTAGCATGACGTAAGCATCCAGCGCAGCACACCGGGGGGGCACTTGTTGGGGCTCAAATTTGCACCCATTATAAAATGACATCCCATGGTCTAGTGGCAATGATTTGGATAAGTTTCGAGGCCAGGAGAGCCCCGAAAATGCCAGCACAACCTTAATCGCTTGGTAGCGACCAAAATTCGTAAACAGCATTTCAAAGCGGAACTGGACATGCACTTCACCGCCAAATGATCCGAAATGTCCTAAAACCCTTAACCTGCAAGTTTCGAAGTCATCCAACACATATTTTTACCTGCGCACCTCGAAATGCGTTTCGTCCCTGCCCGGAACTGACAAAAAGGGTCCGTAAGCCTACAGCTACCATTTCAGAGCGGAACTGGACATGCGCTTCATCGCCAAATGATTCGAAATGTCCTAAAACCCTTAACCTGTAAGTTTCGAAGTCATCCAGTGTATATTTTTACCTGCGCACCTCGAAATGTGTTTCGTCCCTGTCTAGAACTGACAAAAAGGGGTCCGTAAGCCTACAGCTACCATTTTAAAGTGGAACTAGACATGCACTTCACGCCAAATGATTCAGAGTGCCCCAAAACCCTTAAATAGCAAGTTTGAAGTCATTACGATGAATATTTCCATGCGCGCGCTCCCCGAAGCAACATTCCTATACGACAAGCCGACCCGGAGGCTCCAAATTAGGAAGGAAGTACCAAAATTAGCAACATCTGGACTTCCACACCCCATCCCGTTCATTCAGGAGGTTAATCATAGCCTAGAAGTGGCTTGGCAATAGTGAGCGCATGTCTAGAAAAGGTAGCTGTCCTTTGGAGATCCCCCGTCGGAGCTGAAATGCTGAAATTTTCTAAGTGCTGGAATCCTGAAAATCTGGCTAAGTAGTGGGAAAACGCCGGCAAAAGACATGCGCCTGGCCTCCAACCACATGCGCCTGGCCTCTAAACACATGCGCTTGCATTCTAGTGAATTAAACATTTTTCCGAAAAGCGCCGGGAAATGTGCCGGTAAAGCACATGCGCCCGGATCCACCACATGCGCCCGGTGCGTTTTTTTTTCCACATGCGCTTGACATAGTTTCTGGCACATGCGCCGGGAAATACCCGCCGGGTAGACCCGAACCCGATTTCCCTCCTATAAATAGTGAAGTCACTTCATTACATCAACACGAGATCATCCCCTGCCGACCTCAGAGTGATGTAAGCACCACATGAGCTTGCTTTCTCTCCCCTCGCCGGATGCCTTGGCCGGAGTGGATTTCCTAGCTGGAAACCCTCGCCGGAAAGGGATTTCCTAGCCGGAATCCCAAGTTCAGGAAGAAAATCCTGAAATTTTCTAAGTGCTGGGCACATGCGCTGGCTTTTTCCCAACATGCACTGGCTTTTTCCCAACATGCGCTGGCTTTTTCCCAACATGCGCTGGTTTTTTTTCCCAACATGCGCTGGCTTTTTCCCAACATGCGCTGGCTTTTTCCCAACATGCACTGGCTTTTCTGGCCGGAAAATCCTGATTTTCTCTAAGTCTGGGAGGGACATGCGCCCACTCTCTGGGTCCAGGCGCATGTGCACTGCCACATGCGCCCGGAACACCTCTCCGTCATCTGTTTTCCATGGAAAATCATCACATGCGCTCGGATGATGATGTATAGTTTGGAAGCTAATTCAATGCATGTTGTGTGACTACAGGATTGAGGGTGGACTCTACTCAATTGAAGATATAATGAGCTCATTTGGAACTATTCTAATAAAGAAAGAAAGAACTAAAGAAGAAAAGAAAGCAGAAGGAAGAAAGAAAGGAAAAATACAAGAAGAAAAGAGGGCTGACCGGTCATGACCGGTCGGCCAAGGAAGCCAGACCGGTCAGTGACCGGTCAGCCATGCAGATTTGGCCCCTACTGAAGACGTCCGACCGGTCTTGACCGGTCGGACATGTGCTGGAACTTCATGGAAAAGGACCGACCGGTCAAGACCGGTCGGTCATTGCTGCTGTAAGGAGTGGACTGATGTTCTACTAGGCCCGACCGGTCTTGACCGGTCGGGCATACCTGCTAGAGTGTTTTCACTTGAGGCCGACCGGTCATGACCGGTCGGCCATGCGTACTGAGTTAGAAATTTCTAATTTCATCCCGATTTTCTCTGCGCTGCGTAAGTGTTACGCAAGTTCTCGATTCTTCCGAAGTTGTGGAGCTTCCAGACTATAAAAGGACACCTAGGGATAGTTCCTAGGGCATCCTAGAAGGGTTCAAGCGAGGTTGGAGGCTGTGGAAGTGAAGATTGGAGTTTCACAACTCCTTTTGGTTTGCTTTGCTGTTTTCATGTTTTTAAGAGTTGTTTCATGTTTCCTTGGAGCATGAGCAGCTAAACCTCTTAGCTAGGGCTAAGAGGTGAAGCTTGTAGTGTATCCAAGATGTTTTAATTCGTAGTTAAGTGGTTTTCAGTTTGGAATTTATGATTATGAACTAAGGTTTGAAGTTTATGCAAGTTTTTAAGTAATTTCTCTTAGTCTTGTGATGACTCATGGATGTTTGGATGAATTACTTATCTTCTTAATTTGTTTGCAACGGTCTAGACCTGTATGATCCGAGGAATTGGAGTGCGCTCTAGTACCAAGCTCTTCATAAAGGGATTTCATGCCAAAGTTCTAGTTTTGGTTGATTATCTGAAATATGTATGGATTGTGCATATAATTTGAATCCAGTTCGAATCATGATCTAGCCTTGTCTTGTGAGAAGACTTGAGGATGGTTATGATTGGGAATTGGACCTATAGAAAAGGTGAATGACCTATGCAATGAGCATGCTCAGATCAGCCTAGAGTTGAGTGAACTTTATGCACAGAACTTACATGTTACAGACTTCTGGTTTAACAGTGATATCATCCGACTAGATAGACCTGACTGGTGATTCTAGTTGAGAGAATGGGAAACCATAGCGGATTGAACATCGAGGATTGCTACAAGTGAATCCTCGAACCCCTAGTGCCTTCTTATAATCGTTTACATTCAATTTAGCTTAAACTGTTAATCACACACATTCTATTCAAACTTTGATTGTTAGCTTCAATAGAAACTTGTGGATGAGTTTGTGACATCCTACATAAGTCCCTGTGGATCGACCTCGGTATTACCGAGTTTATTACTACATCGCAACCCTACACTTGGGGAAGCGAACACCACATGCGCCCGGATGATGACCACATGCGCTTGACAGATGATGCAATACTACATGCACTTATAAAATGGTCACATGCGCTTGAAAAATTGACACATGCGCCTGTACACACTCCCCCATGCGCCTGGACGCTGATGGGAGGAGTGGACCTTCCGTCGCACGGCTCGCCTTCGTCCGGGATCCGATTTCGATGAAACCACAGCCGCCGGGTGCGTCTCGATGAGATCTATCCATCCACCGGATCAGATTCTCCAACGGTCAATGATAAGTAGCCCAAATCAATGTTTTGATCCAAAATGACCAACACTTAGCCAATTTGGCAACTCTGGAAATGCATCCGAAAGAGCCGAAAACGGCGAAAACGAGAAGAATCGGGTGGAATTGGACCGAGCCCGAGAGGGAAACTTTTCTTCTACTTGACATGATACATCATAATCATGCACCGCGACGAGGTTATCCGATCTCAGGACCTCCGAATACTCTGATCAAGCGAACGGCAGGTCCACTACTTAGTCATTTTCAACCCTGGGAAGTGCCCTGTTGGCCAGAAAATTGACTTCTACTAAGCGAATCGAAACACGAAAACTGGCCACAATATTCACCGAATACCCTGATTAGACCGCAGACAGGTCCACTACTTAGTCATTTCTAGCCCTGGGAAGTGCCCTGTTGGCCCGAAAATTGACTTTTGCTAAGCAAATCAAAATGCGATCGCACCGTGATCTTCGTGGACGTAATCCACCCCTGTTCAAAGACGATTATCGATAATATTCATCGACTTCTCTAATCAGATCGCAAACAGGTCCACTACTTAGTCGTTTTCAGCCCTGGGAAGTGCCCTTGTTGGCTTGAGAATTGACTCGTGCCAGTTGAAATCAATCGCGATCTCAAAGACGCCGAGGCAAAGCTGAAGCGCTCAGGCTATCCAACAGCCGAGTTAAGCATTCACGGGGCACCAATCCCCATTATTCATAAGAAATTGGCATGAACAGGAGTCCATCGGACCCTATACTTAGCCATTTGCAGGCATCGGAGATAGCCGATCCAGCCCATTGAATATCGAAATCTTCAAGAGATCTTGGCTTGACAAAGCCTATCTGATCCCATACAGATCATTGGAAAATACTCAGAAGAAAGAATGCTCTCAAAGCCGAGTCGCCCGACTCCAGAAGAAATACATTTACTTTACTGTACAAAGCTCTATTCATCCCGGATAAAGGTCCGAGGCTAAACCTAAGGGGTTATGGTTACCACGAGAAACCACAAACAAAGAGTTCTAACTAAGCTTGAAACATCTTGCTATGGACTGCCACTATGAAAAAGACCGTCGATGCCCTACCCATCGACAACGGGTCCGTCGGTTGAGCTGATGAGGTAGTTGCGGGCTTTCCTAAGGTCACCCGTCATAAAAATACGGGCGGGGGCTTTAGTTATGCCGACCAACATTTCGAGGTTCGTGTATTCCAGCGGTCACCTGTTCACAGTAACAGGTGAGGGCCCCGAGTTGCACCACTCGATTAAAACCCTCGTTCGGGAACGTTGCGGAGTGCTTTCCTAAGGTCACCCGTCATAAAAGTATGGGCACGGGCCTTAGGTCATGCCGACCAACATTCGAGGTTCGTGTATTCCAGCGGTCACCTGTTCACAGTAACAGGCGTGGGCCCCGAGTTGCACCACTCGAATCCTGACAGTCTCTCAACCTGGACACACCGAAAGAAAATGGGACATAGACATCCGGCGTGTCTAATAAATGTGGCTCAGTCCATAACAAGAAAACAAAGGTCTCTACGACCATGAACTCAAGACCATAATCCCCGGCGGATTAGTCTTTTGCCTTCCAATCAAGGGTGATCAACCGTTGATGTAATTAAAGGCTCGTGACCAGTATCACAGCCTGGAATGTAAAAGATCTCAGAATCTCTGGAATAAAATTTGCCTTGCGATATCTCTCTCTTGTGTACACTTTGTGATTGCTTATGATTGTCTATGAATGTCTCTATACTCAGAATTCCCATAGAATAAAAGAAACACGAAAAAAAGAAAGAAGGACTGCTGACGAGTAGTTCTGATCTTTCCCCTTTTTCTAAAAAGTGTTCTAACAGCACTGCGTAACCTTTCGCAGATTCTGGATGTTTCCGATGCAAGAGAGATTTCTTACTATAAAAGGACACCTAGGGGCTCTTCCTAGGGCAGCAGAGAAGCTAAGGAACGTGGTTCTAAGGAGAGGAAGCTGTCGTGGAGCGTCTGCAACTCTCCTATTTTCGGTTTTTCTAGTTTTATGCTTTTATTAAGAGTTTTTAGTTGTAGCATGAATATGCTTGGCTAGAACCTCTCAGCTAAGGCTGAGAGGTGAATCTTGTAGCTAATTCGATGTTGGATTCAGTTTAATTCAAGTACTTTTTAATTCAAGTTTGGATTTTTCTCATGTTCTAGTTTCCAAAAGTGGTAGTTTGAGATGTTTTATGAGAGTTCATGTGCTCCGGACATGAATTCCTTGCAATTCTCTGAGATTATCATATAATGCTTATTTGGATTCGAATTATAGTAACCCTTGAGCAGGCCATAGTCCATAGGCATGGCTGTTACTCCGCAGGCTATGGTTTTGAATTCCACATTGACTGAATGGACTAGAACTTGGAAGTTCAACTTGATTTGGATTGAATGTGTGTGAATGCTTTATTTTCCAACTAGATGAGAGACAGGACTTCAAATCTAGTTGTGTTCTATACTTGGATTGATTGAATTGACATGGGATTGCTACAAGTGGATCCTTGAATGCCTTAGTACTTTATATCACCGATATTCTATTAAGTTACTGTTTTAGTTAAATACTCAATTAAATCTGATTTTCTTCCAAAAACTGAGTTGCTGGAGTGGTTTGGAAGTTGTTTCTATTTCCCTGTGATCGACCTCGGTCTTACCGAGATTTATTACTACATCGCAGCCTTACACTTGAGGCGAGAGAACAAGTTTTTGGCGCCGCTGCCGGGGAAATAGATAACGGTTTTCAAATAGTTCAGTGGCTGTAAAAGTAGAAGTAGATAGGTTTTTCTGATTTTCTTAGAACTAACAAATTTTTCTGTTTTGTAGGAATTCTTCTCTAAGTTCAAGCGCATCAGGTGATACCTTTCTAACTTAGTTTTTTCAGATTAATTTCATATTTCAGTTTTCTAGGTTAGGATTAGTTTTGATTTTTGGTTGAGTGGTTTATGTCCCGTTGGGAACGTAATCACTCAAATCGTCTCCAATCTGAAGGTGGTCTAGTTGGACCATTGTCAGTCCATAGACGAGTCCGAAATTACCAAGAGCATTGTGAAAGTTTGGAGAGTATGGAACAAACACCTTTAAGGAATCCTCCCCCCCCCCCCCCCCCCCCCCCCTACTCCAAGTACAAACACAAATCAGGAAGGAGTAGGAGAGAATGACGTACATAATATTCCTCCAATGAGATCACTACGGGACTACCTACAACCTGCCCTAGCAATTACACCCTCTTGCGTGGTTCTACCAGCAAATGGTGGAAACTTTAACATAAAACTGGGTGTAATTCAACTCTTACCAAAGTTCCATGGGCTAGACTCTGACCGCCCATACTTACACTTGCAAGAATTCGAAGAAGTGTTGGCCACCTTGCATTACACCAATGTTTCCGAGGATACTATCAGACTTAAACTTTTTCCCTTCACTTTGAAAGAAAGAGCCAAAGATTGGCTCCACTCTCTTAGACCACATTCGATTGGGTCATGGGTTGAGATGAACCGGGAATTCTTGAAAAAGTTCTTCCCGGCTCATAAAACGAACACCCTTCGAAGGGCCATAATGAATTTCTCGGTTAAAGAAGGTGAATCCTTCTTTCAATGTTGGGAAAGATTTAAAGATCTCCTACTTGCTTGCCCACATCATGGCTATGAGAGTTGGCGAATTATAAATTTTTTCAATGATGGATTAAGTTCCAATATGCGCCAATTTGTGGAGATGATGTGCAATGGCGAGTTTATGAGTAAAAATCCAGATGAGACTTGGAGTTACTTGGACATGTTGGCTGAAAATGCCCAATCTTGGGATACATCGGATAAACCTAATAACTCCAAACCCACTCAAGAGAAAGGAGGGATCTATGTCCTTAAGGAGGAAGACGATGTGTGTTATAGGCAAAATGATGGAGATCAACTTAGTTGCTAAGTTGATTACGCGGACGCCCATTCGACTCTCGAGATCATCTGATCGAGAGTCGCAGATCGAGTAAATACGGAAGTGCCCATTTGACTCCCGAGATTATCTGCTTGAGAGTCGCAGATTGGATAGGTACGGGGCGCTCATTCGACTCTCGAGATCATATGCTCAAGAGTCGCTGTTATCCAACTATCGAGAACGTCTGTTCGAGACTCGCATATTCTGGAGATACTCCGATCTCGCGAGCACCCTTATCCGACTATCGAGAACGTCTGTTCGAGGCTCTCTTCCTATCTTCCTCTTTCCTCAGTTTCGCTCTCATCCCAGGTTCTGATGCACACTCGAGGCTCGTATATTAGGAAAACGATGCCCGACTACCAAAGCTTCGAGAAGTTGTGTTTTTCCTGCGAGCAGACCTTCTCACAAGTCGTTGAAAGGTGTTATATCTAAATGAGCGAGCATTTGGACTTGCGACCATCTTCCAACATGCGAACATCTTTCTCTGTGGCGACACCCCTTAGCCTTCAGTACCAGCAGCCCGTATAGGCTGATTTTGGGCTTATCTTCTCTTATGGTTCCGAATCTCAAGGGATTGCTATCAAGGAACGTGATTGTCAAGATAAGTCACTGGGTTAGATCTCTTCTCTAAGAATAAGGATCTTATCCCACGAAATCAGCGGATCTCGGTATCGTACACGAAATCAGCGGGATCTCAATATCTTACATAACAGATTGGACCCTTCCAGATCTATATAAGGAGAAGACTCCATTAAGATACAGGTACACAATATTCAATCTCTAGCCTCGGTTTTGCCTGGTTATTCTCTTACTCTGCCTGACTTAAGCATCGGAGGGCTAACGGCTGGACACCAGCCACCCTTAGTTGCTTTCTGCCTTCTTACAGGTCCGGTGGAGGAAATCTTTATTGGAGAGAAGGTGAACGACCGGAGGATCCTGTTACAAAATCTGACGTTAACAGTTTGGCGCCGTCTGTGGGAAAAGACTTGATCGTCAAAATCAATCGTTCTAACCACCGATCAAAATCCTTTTACGATGCCTCCAAAAAAGGCTGTTCATCCTTCGACTTCAAGGCAGGCACCACCTCGGCCCGATGAGACGGAATCCATACCTGCTCGTCCACCCACTTCGACGAATATCCCTCAAGGAGCCCCAAATATGCCATCAGCAAACCCATTATCGGAGGCTTCTGAAAATCAAGACGATGTCCTGTGTTTCCTCGAAAATACTCTTCTAACTCTAAATGCCGGAGTTCAGGCCCTGTCGAATCGGATTGATCAGCATTTCCCCGAACCACAGAGACAACCCTCCGAAGGGTTACCACCGCAACCCATACCAGTGGCTTCCAGACATTCTATGGACGAACCACAGGTCCCACCACTTGGCAACCATCTCCCTGTGCCGTCCCCACATTCTATACATTCTAGTTCGTCTCGACAACATCAACCTCAGGGCTCCACAGCCGAAACATCAGGCTATACCCTACCATGGGAAGGAGATCTCAAAAGAATCCATGATCGTTTTGACGTCATGGAACAGCAGTATCAGGCAAATCGACCATCTGCCATCATGGCGGCGATACATCAATCCGAGTCCCCCTTCACCAGCGAGGTTATGAAAGCACTGTTACCCAGAAAGTATCAAACGCCTGTTATCACCCCGTATACAGGTATTGGTGATCCTCTTGAACACCTAGAAACATACAGGTCTCTCATGGAGTTGGAGGGACATGGCTCAGAAATCATGTGTAGGGCTTTTTCCCTAACATTGAAGGAAGCAGCTCGTACATGGTTCCGGGGGTTGAAGCCCTATTCCATCAGCTCCTTTTTCCAGTTATCGGAGATATTCCTTTCTCAATTCATGGGAAGCATTCGCATTAAGAAGCCAGCCTCCCATCTGATGGATCTGAAACAGCAGCATGGGGAGACAATAAAGGAGTTCACAGTACGATTCACTGCCGAAGCCGTTCAAACTGAGGGTTATACTGAAGAAAAAGGTCTTACAGCCCTCATAGCCGGAATAATGAGCGAGAAATTCAGGTTTGCTTTAGATAAGAGCCCTCTAAAAACTATGGCAGAATTCCAAACCAAAGCTCAGAAATATATCAATGCAAAAGAAGTCGCATTGACACGCCATGGAGTACAGGGTAAGAAGCGCAAGCCAGAAGGAACCTCTACCGCAGATAAAAAATATCATCGTGATCAGCGCGAACGTTCCCCTAAGAAACCTTATTCTGGTAAATATCATAACTACACTCCTCTTAATCGGTCTCATGAAAAGGTTCTAATGGAGATTAAACACAAGCCATATGTGAAGTGGCCTGCAAAGATCAAATCTGATCTCGAGAAGAGAGACGAGAGCAAGTTCTGTTACTTCCACAAAGATCACGGGCATAGAACCCAAGATTGCATCTCTCTACGAGATCACATTGAAGCCCTTATTCAAAAAGGCCATCTTCAGGATTATGTCGCTCGTAAAAATCGATCACCAGAAAGGGCGAAAGCCTCACCATGCCAAAAGGAACCGCCTCATCATCATACTGCCCAAGAGGATGCTGAGCCTACTGGAGAAATTCGCACCATCGTCGAAGGACCAGCTTGTGGGGGTGATTCTCAAGCTTCAAGGAAAGCATACTCTCGGAAGGCGTCTAAAGAACCCCAGCATATCTATTGGCTGGAACAGACGCCCAGCTCATTAAAAGCCAGCCATCCTCCAATTTCTTTCACCCTCGAAGATGCAGCGGGAATCCACTTCCCTCACGAAGATTCCATCGTAGTCACATTAAAGGTATCAAATTATCTGACTCATCAAATTTTGGTGGATACAGGTAGCTCAGCCGATATTCTATACTTGGAGGCTTTCAACAAAATGGCACTTGCCAGAAGCCTACTTAAGCCAATTTCGACCCCCCTCATCGGCTTCGGAGGTGAGGTAGTAACACCTGAAGGAAGCATTGATCTCCCAGTTACTTTTGGAGAAAATCCAACGAAGACTACCGTCTTCATAAACTTCTGCGTGGTGGATCGAAAATCAGCGTATAACGCCATTTTGGGACCGACATGTTATGGCCGAAATCGAGAGGAATCGAGCGGAATCTGACCGAACCCGAGAGGGAGACTTCTCTCCGCCATAACATGATATATCATAATCATGCACCGCAATGAGTTTATCTAAACCCAGGAGCCCCGAATACCCTAATCAAGTGGTCAGCAGGCCCACTACTTAGTTGTTTTCAGCCTTGGAAAGTGCCCAGTCGGCTCGAAAATAGACCCATGCTAAACAAATCGAAATGCGATCGCACTGCGATCCTCGTGGATGTAATCCACCCCTATCCAAGGACGATCGTGACAGGTATTCACCAAATCCTCCGATCAGATCGTAAACAGGCCCTGGGAAGTGCCCTGATGGCCCAAATATCTACAAATGCCAAGTGAAATCAATCACGATCGCAAAGACGCGAGGGCAAAATATCGATGACACAAAGATATACACGAAGCAGATTGATCAAATTAAATGCATAATTTGTTTGATACACTGAACATCTAGCATAAATGCAATCTTCTCTTGAGCATGCATAAAGCATAGTTACTTTGTACTGTACTCATTTGCATCCATTGCATGAATTTATTTCATCTCGGATGAGTTAAGAGACTAAATCGAAGGGGATTATGGTTATCATCGAAAACCATAATGAAAGAGTTCTAAACGTCTGAAACACTTCATCGTTAAGACCAGTTGATGTGCGTCCTGTCCAAGGCAAGATCCGTCAGTTGTGTGGCTAAGGGAATGAGTGCCTTCCAGCAAGTCACCCGTCCCATCAGAGACGGTCACTGGCCCTGGCTACAGTAAGTGGACACCGTGAAGTGTATCTCTGAAAGTCATATCGTCCACAGAGACACGTCATGACACTGAGATATACGACTCGGTCGAAACCCTGTTTGCACAAAGACCCCATGGAGTGCCTTCTAGCAAGTCACCCGTCCCATCAGAGACGGTCACTGGCCCTGGTTACAGTAAGTGGACGCCCTGGATTGTATCTTTGAAAGTCATATCGTCCATAGAGACGCGTCATGACACTGAGATATACGACTCGGTCGAAACCCTATTTGCACAAATACCCCATGGAGTGCCTTCCAGCAAGTCACCCGTCCCATCAGAGATGGTCACTGGCCCTGGTTGCAGCAAGTGGACACTGTGAAGTGTATCTCTGAAAGTCATATCGTCTACAGGGACGCGTCATGACACTGAGATATACGACTCGGTCGAAACCTTGTTTGCACAAACACCCCATGGAGTGCCTTCCAGCAAGTCACCCGTCCCATCGGAGACGGTCACTGGCCCTGGTTGCAGTAAGTGGACGCCCTGGAGTGTATCTCTGAAAGTCATATCGTTCATAGAGACGCGTCATGACACTGAGATATACGACTTGGTCGAAACCCTGTTTGCACAAAGACCCCATGGAGTGCCTTCCAGCAAGTCACCCGTCCCATCAGAGACGGTCACTGGCCCTGGTTGCAGCAAGTGGACACCGTGAAGTGTATCTCTGAAAGTCATATCGTCCACAGGGACGCGTCATGACACTGAGATATACGACTTGGTCGAAACCCTGTTTGCACAAAGACCCCATGGAGTGCCTTCTAGTAAGTCACCCGTCCCATCGGAGACGGTCACTAGCCCTGGTTGCACTAAACGGAAACCGTGAAGTGTATCCCTGAAAGTCATATCGTCCATAGAGACGCGTCATGACACTGAGATATACGACTCGGTTAAAATCCTGGTTGCTACAAAACTAGGAATGCCCGAAGAGTATGGGACCGACATCTAACTGGTCTTAACGATAACTTAGTCCATAATAAATCCTAGACTTGGTTTCTGCGACCATAAACTCGAGACTATAATCCCTAACGATTTAAACTACTTGCTCGATCTATCCGAGCTTCATTCCTTTAATATTCCATCTATTGTATAACTGCAATTCACAGTGGAATCTTCTCGCTTTGTGCCGTGGTTTTCTCCTGTAAGGGTTTCCACGTAAAAATTTCTGTGTTGTCTATGCTGTGCTTTATTTATATTTATGCTCCTTTAATGCTTTATTTAACTCATTTATGATACATACATGCATTTACTTTTGCCTTTTAATCAAGGGTGATCATCCGTTGATGTAATCGAGGGTTCGTGACCAGTTCACAGCCTGGAATGTAAAAGATCTCGGAATCTCTGGAATAAAATTCACCTCGTGGTGCTTTCTCGTGTATACTTTGTGATTGGTTATGATTGTCTATGAATGTCTCTATACTCGGAATTCCCCCAGAATAATGAAACACATTGGAAAAAGACTGCTGACGAGCGGTTCAATTTTTCTAAGCTCAAACAAAGAGTAATCTAATGCATGGATTTGTGATTGTAGGAATAAGAGGGAGACTTCACTAATTCATAGTTAAAAGAGTCACTTTGTATGCATTGAAGATCAATATAACAAGTGACAAAAGGTGGAGGAAAGAAGAAGAAAGAAAGAGAAGAAAATATGGAAAAACGATCCCAAGACCTGTCCCAAGACCTGTCTTAAGACCTATCCCAAGACTTGTCCCAAGACTTGTCCCAAGACCAGTCGCCAGACCGATCGCCAGACAGGTCGAGATGGGTCCAGAAAAACATACTTGCTGGACTATTTTTTATGTTTTGAGACCAGTCGTGTAACCGGTCATACATGGGCTCAACCGGTCATCCGACCGGTCGGCAGCGTAACAGAGCTTGTCCGTGAAGCTCCTATTTTTTCTACGCAATTGCGTGATTTCTTATGCAATCTAGAATCTTCCGCGCCAATCTATAAAAGGCACCTACATCCTCTTCCTTGGGCATCTAGCAAGGACATGGGGAGCAAAGGATTCAAGTCATAGGAGGCTTCCTAGCCTCCTCTAACTAGTTTTTCTTCCTTTTCTAGCTCTAGTTCTAGTTTATTTTTATGCTTTTCATTAGCTAACCTCTTAGCTAAAGCTAAGAGGTGAAGCTTATAGCTTACTTAGATGTCTTAATTCGTTTTATTGGTTTCAAGTTTTGATTTATTGAAGAATAATGGTTTGAAGTTTGAATAACGTTCTAAGTAGTTTTTCTTAATCTTATGATGGCTCATGGATGTTTGGAAGAATTGCTTTAGTTCTTAACTGTTCTTGAATGATTCTAGACCTGTATGATCCGAGGAATTGGATTCAATACGCTCTAGACCTTTGATCCTCATGTGGGAGCTTCAAACCAAAGTTCTACCTTTTTGTTCTAAATTCTGAATATTGTGTTGCTTGTTCATATGATTTGAATGAAGTTCAAATCATAATATAGTCAAGTCTTGTGACAAGGTTTGATGATTATTATGGTTATGATCTTAATCTATTAGAATTAGGATTGACCTATGCAATTGAGTGTGCTCAAGTCCTAACTTAAATTGAGGGAATCATGTTGATGAACAATACATGTGTTGGATTGCTTTGATAATACAACCGCTCTATCATCCGGTTAGATAGGACTTAATTTCGATTCTAGTTGAGTATTTAGAAACCACAGCGAATTATGCATCTAAGGAGAGCTATAAGTGGATCCTTGATGCTCTAGTTATCTTTTCATTATCAGATTTTTCTGTTTCATGTTTAAAAACTGATTTCACAAACCTCTTAGATTCTAGTTGTTAGAGTAGTTCGAATTGTTTACTTCCTTCCCTGTGGATCGACCTCGGTTTTATCAAGATTATTACTACATCGCAACCCTACACTTGGGGAAGCAAACAAGTTTTTGGCGCCGTTTTCGGGGAAGAGGTTAAGTGTTCGCTCTCCTCAAGTGTAAGGCTGCGATGTAGTAATAAATCTCGGTAAGACCGAGGTCGATCCACAGGGAATTAGAAACAAATTTCAAACTATTCCAGCAACTTAGTTTGCAATAGATATGAGAATTCAATTGAGTAATTAAACTAAAACAGTAACTTAATGTAAACCAGTAATTTAAGGTACTGAGGCATTCAAGGATCCACTTGCAGCAATCCCATGTCAATTCAATCAATCCAAGTATAGATCACAACTAGATTTGAAGTCCTATCTCTCATCTAGTTGGAAAATAAAGCATTCAAACACATTCAATTCTATTCAAGATGAACTTCCAAGTTCTAGTCCAATTCAATCAATGTAGAATTCAAAATCATAGCCTTCGGAGTAACAGCCATGCCTATGGATTATGGACTGCTCAAGGATTCCTATAATTCGAATCTAAACAAGCATCATATGATAATCTCAGAGAATTGCAAGGAATTCATGTTCGGAGCACATGAACTCTCATAAAACATCTCAAACTACCAACTCAAGGGACTAAAATATATAAAAGTCCAAACTGGAATTGAAATTACTTGAATTAAACTGAATCAAACATGAAATAAGCTACAAGCTTCACCTCTCAGCCTTAGCTGAGAGATTCTAGCCGAGCATTATCATACTACAACTAGAACTCAAATAAGAAAACATAAAAACTAGAAAAACCAGAAATTGGAGGGTTTCTGACACTCCACGACAACTTCCGTCCTCTCACACGACCTTCCTTGGCTTCTATGATGACCTAGGAAGAGCCCCTAGGTGTCCTTTTATAGTGTGGAAGCCCCTTGCGTCGGAAACATTCAGAAATTGCGTAAGGTTACGCATTGCGCAGAAAATCTCAGAGTTTCACGGAGAAGCTTTATTACGCAGACGATCGGTCGCACGACCGGTCTGAGCTCCCTGACGACCGGTCGCAAAACGTCCAAAAATAGTCCAGCGAGTTTTTTCAAAATTCTGATATTAAAATTTAATTGAAGGACCGGTCGCACGATCGGTCTGGGCATCGGACGACCGGTCACACGACCGGTCGTGAATGGTCCAGTGACCTTCTCTAAAAATTCATCTTTTGTGCATGATCGGACCGGTCGGACGACCGGTCCTGGCGATGGACGACCGGTCGCACGACCGGTCTTGTCCTCTGTTTCTGCTTCCTCCTTTCGCTTCTTTCCTCCTTTCTTCTCCTCTCTTTCTACTTACTTTGGTCCTTCTTTCTTATTCATCCAATGGCTTAAAATGGCTCTTTTTAGTCTCTAATTGGGTGAATTCCACTCTCATTCCTGAAATCACAAAACAGGCATTAGATAAGCCTTTTAAACATGAAAACCTTGCATATAATGTGATGTACTGGGCAATGCAATGTATAAATTGGAGGTTAAACACACCCCCAAACCAGCTTTTTGCTAGTCCCGAGTAAAACATGCGTGAAACAATTTTAAACCTCCAAACCAGCTTTTGCTAGTCCCATGTTTCTATCCATTCCAAGACATATAAGTATAAAATTTGGAGAAACTAGGTGATAGAAATTGCAAACTTAAACTCTCAAAGCATAAGAAATGTCTACATGAAATTCCCGCTGATTGATTGATAAATAGAAGAACTCGAACAATTTCAGCCCAGTGTGCATAGTGAAAGTTCATCTCATGAGTTTCTGGCTTTGTATTCTTCATAGATCAACTAAACTGTAGATCTCCAGGTGCACAGAGTAACAACAAGCCTATGACAGGAATTTTTCTTACCGTCCTTCCGACGGCATTCACACTATATCCCATTTTTTAATTTGGTTACGGTTCGACCATCCCCCGGTTGGTAATAGGTAGCCCTTTTCAGAATTTTCCACCATTTTTCCTTCATTCCCGATTTTATCCTTTCTTTCCCTTTTTCTTTTGATTTAGATAGGATTTTTAAAAATTCAGATCTTTCGTTATTTTCCCATGGACAAGGATGGACAAAATACCCCGGCTTGGTTTCTCAACACCTTTAAATCAAAGTCTAGCTAATCCACAAATCACATAAACCTTTCAACTCATGAAAATCGTGTAATGTGGACTTTGTGTAAAGGTGTTCAAATTTTCTATCAATCACAACAATAGGGGAACTAACATATAAAACCATTACGTTGGGAGAAATTCGAGACTTACAACATCACACACTTCGTATCTCCTCTTCTTATACTCATATCATCTCGAATGCATGGAAATAAGGTTTTCTAAAAGAGTTTTGAAATTTTTGAAAATTTGAAAAAAATTGTGCATATGAAGCTTGAAATGTTGCAAACTACTAGATGAGGAATCTCATCTCACCCCCCCAACCAATTCTTGCATTGTCCTCAATGTAAAAAGATATGCAATGAGCATAAACATGAGAGCAAAGGTAAAATATGAGAGACTGAGAACAATAGTACCTGAGAGAGCGATTATGGAAGTCTACAACCCAACAACTAAAACCTACTCAAACAGTAAAACTAATTAAAACTAAACCTAATCTATGGAAGCAATAAAGATAACTAACCCGTCCTTGTAAAAAGAGGATCTCCATCAGACTAGGAGATCGATTATCATTATAACATCTAAAAGGACAAAGTTGATCAGGATCATCAAGTGGTGTAATAAGTTTTCCAGTAGAACTATCCACCGTCCTACTTTAGAAAGTACATTAGTGACATCGATCATTCTACCCCATTGAAAATCCTGCTGAAAAATTTCAGCGGGTTCTTCAACAAAATTGTCACATGTACTAGGAAAGGAGAATTTCATTGGTTGGAAATCATTGAATATGGATCTCCTTTCCTTCTTGTCTGGGCGAAAATTAATCAAATAAGGATCATCCCAGAAGTGTTCTTCGGTTTGAACAAACCAAAGAGATGTGGAGACTTGTATTTCGTCTTCACAAGTCGATATGATCTCCACAAAATCAGATATCACTGGTGCTTCCACAATTGAATTTTCAGTTTGGTGTTCTGTGAAGGAAACCTTTTTTAGGCATCAGGGAGGTCTCTCTCAAAGCATGTACAATATCCTGAATCATGGGATCATCCCAATCCTCAAAGTACGTTAGGCACTCCTCAAGTGTATAAAAGACCTCATCGGAGGTAATTTTCAGATTTGGACCCTTTATGTCCTCCTCCTTCTCAGAATTTTGTGTAGGTTGGAGTGGGTCCTCAACCTCTACACTTTCAAAAATTGGCCTCTCTGTAGGCAGATCAAGCACCAACTCTTCCAAATCCTGCACAACAAATTTGTGTAAATCAGAAATTGGTGACTTGTCAATTGAATTTTCAGATATTGACACTTCCAAGGTCTTAAGAAAATGAGAATTAGATTTATCCTTAGAATGTGTCAAATATGTCTCCAAACTTTTCAGGTAGATCATGTTGGGAAAACCCCCATCATCCATGGATTCTATCATGTTTACCTCATGGGGACCATCATTGTCGTCCCAATCCTCAAAGGGATCAAAGCTAACAACATCTAGAGGATCAAAATTCTGCCTTAAAGCGAACTCCTCTTCCACGATTGAATCAATCAAATCAACCTCGTGGATATCATCATCATCCCTATGCCTTTTGCCCAAGTGAAACACATTCACCTCTAATTTCATATTTCCAAAGGATAGTTGCATCACCCCATTCCGGCAATTGATGAATGCGTTTAATGAGGCAAGGAATGGGTGGCCTAATATCACCGGTATTTGAGTGCTAGCATTCAAAACCGGTTGTGTGTCCAAGACGATAAAATCTACCGGGTAGTAGAATTTGTCAACTTGAACTAGAACATCCTTAACTATCCCCCTCGGTACACAGATAGATCTATCAGCGAGTTGCAACGTGGTTTTGGTGGGTTTTAATTCACCAAGACCCAATTGCTCATATACCGAGTATGGGATCAAGTTCACACTCGCCCCCAAATCTAACAAGGCACGCTTAATCCGGTAGTTTCCAATGATACATGAGACGGTGGGACTACCGGGATCTTTGAATTTTGGGGGGGACTTTTGAGTGAGAATGGCACTCACTTGCTCAGTTAAGAAGGCCTTTTGCTGCACATTATATTTGCGTTTCGTTGTGCATAGGTCCTTTAGAAACTTGACATAAGAGGGGATTTGTTTAATGGATTCAAGCAAAGGGATATTAATCTTGACTTGTCTGAAAATCTCTAGAATATCATGAGAGTTTGGAAGAGATTTTGGGGCAACCAATCTTGAAGGGAATGGTGCTACGGGCTTGTAAATGTGTTCCGGTTCTTATGGGGCTAAGTTAGATCCATCCTCATCCTCAGAATTTACCAGATCATTAGGCTTGTCGACCTTCACCGGAATGGATTTGTCAATTTGTTTACCACTTCTAAGAGTGGTGATGGATTTGGCTTGCTCCATGTGTTGGTTGGAAGGATTAGGAATGCTCACTTCATGTACTTTCTTTGGATTGGGCTGAGGTTGGGCCGGAAAGGTCCCTTCCCTAGCATTCAAGCGTCCCTTAATCTTATCAACCGAGACTTTAAGCTCTTGGAACATTTGCTGATTTGTTTGATTGATTTGCGTTTGCCTTTGTATAAACAGCTTTCAAGGTATCCTCCATTGAGAACTGAGGTGGGGCCATATTTTCCATGGGTGGCCCTCTTTGAGAGTTGGTAGGATTGCCCGTAGGAGCATTCTTCCAACTAAAATTTGTGTGGTTCTTCCAACTGTCATTGTACATATTACCCACCGGTCCATTGAAAGGCCATTGATACCCATATGTGGCATTTGCATGTTCATGTAATACCTCTTGAAATGCAGGAATTGTGGGACAATCTTGCGTAGCGTGTAAATCGGTGAGACAAATCCCACATATGGTTTCAACAGCTTCATTGGACTTTGGAACTCCACTTTTACTAAGTTCCATGGCATCAACCTTCCTTGTGAGGTTGGCTATCCTTGCATTCACGTCGTCTTCCTCCTTAAGGATATAGATCCCTCCTTTCTCTTGAATAGGCTTGGGGTTATTGGGTTTATTCGAGGTATCCCAAGATTGGGCATTTTTAGCTAACATGTCCAAGTAACTCCAAGCCTCATCTGGATTTTTACTCATAAACTCGCCATTGCACATCATCTCTACAAATTGGCGCATATTGGAACTTAATCCATCATTGAAAAAATTTATATTTCGCCAACTCTCATAGCCATGATGTGGGCAAGCAAGTAGGAGGTCCTTAAATCTCTCCCAACATTGAAAAAAGATTCACCCTCTTTAGTCGAGAAATCATTATGGCTCTTCGAAGGGTGTTCGTTTTATGAGCCGGGAAGAACTTTTTCAAGAATTCCCGGGTCATCTCAATCCATGACCCAATCGAATGTGGTCTAAGAGAGTGAAGCCAATCTTTAGCTCTTTCTTTCAATGAAAAGGGAAAAAGTTTAAGTCTAATGGTATCTTCTGAAACATTGGCGTACTGCAAGGTAGCCACCACTTCTTCAAATTCTTTCAAGTGTAGATATGGGCGGTCAGAGTCTAGCCCATGGAAATTTGGTAAGAGTTGAATTACACCTGGCTTTATGTCAATGTTCCCCCGTTTGGTGGTAGAACCACACAAGAGGGTATAATTGCATGGGCTGGTTGTAGGTAATCCCGCAATGATCTCAGTGGAGGAACATTATGTACTTCATTCTCTCCTACTCCTTGATTTGCGTTTGTAGTTGGAGTAGGGGGGGGGGGGGGGGGGGGGGGGAGGATTCCTTAAAGATGTTTGATCCATACTCCCCAAACTTTCACAATGCTCTTGGTAATTTCAGGACTCGTCTATGAACTGACAATGGTCCAACTAAACCACCTTCAGATTGGAGACGATTTGAGTGGTTACGTTCCCAACGGGACATAAACCACTCAATAAAAACTAAACTAGTCTTAAATCCTATAAATATGAAATTAATCTGAAAATAGAAAATCAGTAAAAAGCTAAGTTAGAAAGGTATCACCTGATGCGCTTTTAACTAGAGAAGAAATCCTACAAAACGAAACAATTTGTTAGTTCTAGAAAAATCAGAAAACCTATCTACTTCTACTTCTACATCCAGTAAAACAATTTGAAAACCGTTATCTAAAATCCCCTGGCAGCAGCGCCTAAAACTTGTTCACTCACCTCAAGTGTAAGGCTGCGATGTAGTAATAAATCTCGATAAGACCGAGGTCGATCGACAGGGAATTAGAAACAACTTTCCAACTATTTTAGCAACTCAGTTTTGCAAGAAATAGGATTCAATTGAGTAATTAAACTAAAACAGTAACTTAATGAAAAATCAGTAATTTTAAGGTACTAAGGCATTCAAGGATCCACTTGTAGCAATCTCCTGTCAATCCAATCAATCCAAGTAGAGAACACAACTAGATTTGAAGTCCTATCTCTCATCTAGTTGGAAAATAAAGCATTCACACACATTCAATCCCATTCAAGTTGAACTTCCAAGTTCTAGTCCCAATCAATCAATGTAGAATTCAAAATCATAGCCTTCGGAGTAACAGCCATGCCTATGGACTATGGCCTGCTCAAGGATTACTATAATTTGAATCTAAACAAGCACCATATGATAATCTCAGAGAATTGCAAGGAATTCATGTCCGGAGCACATGAACTCTCATAAAACATCTCAAACTACCAACTTAAGAACTAGAATATGAAAAATCCAAACTTGAATTGAAAATTACTTGAAATAACTTGAATCAAACATGAAATTAGCTACAAGCTTCACCTCTCAGCCTTAGCTGAGAGATTCTAGCCGAGCATTGTCATACTACGACTAGAACTCATAATAGAAAGTATAAAAACTAGAAAAACCAAAAATTGGAGAGTTATAGACGCTCCACGACAGCTTTCTCTCTCTAGAACCACGTCCCTTAGCTTCTATGATGACCTAAGAAGAGCCCTTAGGTGTCCTTTTATAGTGGGAGAGCCCCCTTGCGTCGGAAACATCCAGAATTTGTGTAAGGTTACGCAGTGCACAGAAATTCTCGGAGCCGGATTTGAAAATTCCTGATTTTTCTGCGCAGCCGACGACCGATCGGACTGGCCTGGCCGACCGGTCACGATCGGTCGGACTAGTCTGTTCATCAGTCCAGGGAGTTCAATAGTTTTTCCACTTTGATGACCGGTCACGACCGGTCGGACCTCAATTGTTTTTTTAGTCCAGCGAGCTTCCAGAGAGATGCCGACCGGTTGGCCGACCGGTTAAGACCGGTCGGACCAATTGGTCCTTCCAATGGTTTCCACAGGTATGGACGACCGGTCGGACTTGCTTTTCCTGCATCTTTTTCTTCGTTTCTTCATTCTCTTTTCTCCCTCTTTCTTCTTCCTTCTTTGGTCCATCTTGGACCTTCCTTCAAAGGTTCTAAATGGATCTTTTTCGTCTCCAATTGGGTGAATTCCGCTCTCATTCCTGAAATAAAAAAATCATGCATTAAATGGGCCTTTTAAACATAAAACCATGCATATAATGCAATGTAGTGGGCAATGCAATGTATAAATTGGAGGTTCAACAATAGGTCCTTTAGAAACTTGGCATAAGAGGGGATTTGTTTAATGGCATCAAGCAAAGGGATATTAATCTTGCCTTGTCTGAAAATCTCTAGAATATCATGAGAGTTTGGAAGAGATTTTGGGGCAACCAATCTTGAAGGGAATGGTGCTATAGGCTTGTAAATGCGTTCCGGTTGTTGTGGGGCTAAGTTAGATCCATCCTCATCCTCAGAAGTTACCAGATCATTAGGCTCATCGGCCTTCACCGGAATAGATTTGTCAATTTGTTTACCACTTCTAAGAGTGGTGATGGATTTGGCTTGCTCCATGTGTTGGTTGGAAGGATTAGGAACGCTCACTTCATGTACTTGCTTTGGATTGGGCTGAGGTTGGGCCAGAAAGGTCCCTTCCCTAGCATTCAAGCGTCCCTTAATCTCATCAACCGAGACTTTAAGCTCTTGGAACATTTGCTGATTCGTTTGATTGATTTGCGTTTGCCCTTGTATAAACGCTTTCAAGGTATCCTCCATTGAGAACTGAGGTGGGGCCATATTTTGCATAGGTGGCCCTCTTTGAGAGTTGGTAGGATTGCCTGTAGGAACATTCTTCCAACTAAAATTTGTGTGGTTCTTCCAACTGTCATTGTACGTATTACCCACCGGTCCATTGAAAGGCCATTGATACCCATATGTGGCATTTGCATGTTCATGTAATACCTCTTGAAATGCAGGAATTGTGGGACAATCGTGCGTAGCGTGTAAATCGGTGAGACAAATCCCACATATGGTTTCAACAGCTTCATTGGACTTTGGAACTCCACTTTTACTAAGTTCCATGGCCTCAACCTTCCTTGTGAGGTTGGCTCTTGCATTCACGTCGTCTTCCTCCTTAAGGATATAGATCCCTCCTTTCTCTTGAATAGGCTTGGGGTTATTGGGTTTATTCGAGGTATCCCAAGATTGGGCATTTTCAGATAACATGTCCAAGTAACTCAAGGCCTCATCTGGATTTTTACTCATAAACTCGCCATTGCACATCATCTCTACAAATTGGCGCATATTGGAACTTAATCCATCATTGAAAAAATTTATAATTCGCCAACTCTCATAGCCATGATGTGGGCAAGCAAGTAGGAGGTCCTTAAATCTCTCCCAACATTGAAAAAAAGATTCACCCTCTTTAGCCGAGAAATTCATTATGGCTCTTCGAAGGGTGTTCGTTTTATGAGCCGGAAGAACTTTTTCAAGAATTCTCGGGTCATCTCAATCCATGACCCAATCGAATGTGGTCTAAGAGAGTGAAGCCAATCTTTGGCTCTTTCTTTCAATGAAAAGGGAAAAAGTTTAAGTCTAATGGTATCTTCTGAAACATTGGCGTATTGCAAGGTAGCCACCACTTCTTCAAATTCTTTCAAGTGTAGATATGGGCAGTCAGAGTCTAGCCCATGGAACTTTGGTAAGAGTTGAATTACACCCGGTTTTATGTCAATGCTTCCCCCGTTTGGTGGTAGAACCACACAAGAGGGTGTAATTGCACGGGCTGGTTGTAGGTAATCCCGCAATGATCTCAGTGGAGGAATATTATGTACCTCATTCTCTCCTACTCCTTGATTTGTGTTTGTAGTTGGAGTAGGGGGTGGAGGATTCCTTAAAGGTGTTTGATCCATACTCCCCAAACTTTCACAATGCTCTTGGTAATTTCGGACTCGTCTATGGATTGACAATGGTCCAACTAAACCACCTTCAAATTGGAGACGATTTGAGTGGTTACGTTCCCAACGGGACATAAACCACTCAACAAAAACTAAACTAGTCCTAAATCCTAGAAATCTGAAATTAATCTGAAAATAGAAAATCAGTAAAAAGCTAAGTTAGAAAGGTATCACCTGATGCGCTTTTAACTAGAGAAGAAATCCTACAAAACAAAACAATTTGTTAGTTCTAGAAAAAATCAGAAAACCTATCTACTTTTACTTCTATAGCCTGTAAAATAATTTAAAAACCGTTATCTAGAATCCCCGGCAGCGGCGCCAAAAACTTGTTCGCTCGCCTCAAGTGTAAGGCTGCGATGTAGTAATAAATCTCGGTAAGACCGAGGTCGATCCACAGGGAATTAGAAACAAATTTCAAACTATTCCAGCAACTTAGTTTGCAATAGATATGAGAATTCAATTGAGTAATTAAACTAAAACAGTAACTTAATGTAAACCAGCAATTTAAGGTACTGAGGCATTCAAGGATCCACTTGTAGCAATCCCATGTCAATTCAATCAATACAAGTATAGATCACAACTAGATTTGAAGTCCTATCTCTCATCTAGTTGGAAAATAAAGCATTCAAACACATTCAATTCTATTCAAGATGAACTTCCAAGTTCTAGTCCCATTCAATCAATGTAGAATTCAAAATCATAGCCTTCGGAGTAACAACCATGCCTATAGGACTATGGCCTGCTCAAGGATTACTATAATTCGAATCTAAACAAGCATCATATGATAATCTCAGAGAATTGCAAGGAATTCATGTCCGGAGCACATGAACTCTCATAAAACATCTCAAACTACCAACGTAAGGGACTAAAATAAATAAAAATCCAAACTTGAATTGAAATTACTTAAATTAAACTGAATCAAACATGAAATAAGCTACAAGCTTCACCTCTCAGCCTTAGCTGAGAGATTCTAGCTGAGCATTATCATTCTACAACTAGAACTCAAATAAGAAAGCATAAAAACTAGAAAAACCAGAAATTGGAGGGTTGTTGACGCTCCATGTTATAGTAAAAAATAGCGGATATCATCTGCTGGAGGCTTCTTATTATATTCTAATGATACTCCGACCCCGCGAGCACGTCTATCCGACTATCGAGAACGTCTATTCGCGACTCGCATATTCTAATGATGCTCCGATCCCACGAGCACATTTATTCGACTATCGAGAACGTCTGTTCACGACTCGCATATTAGGAAAAACGATGCTCGATTACCAAAGCTTCGAGAAGTTGTGATCGATAGTCAAATACTGGAAGGCGAGAGGAGTTGTATTTTTCCTGCGAGCAGACCTTCTCACAAGTCGTTGAAAGGTGTCGTATCTGAATGAGCGAGCACTTAGATTCGCGACCATCTTCCAACATGCGAACAGCTTTTTCTGTGGTGACACCCTTAGCCCTCAGTACCAGCAGCTGTTGAGCTCTTAATTGTGCATATTCTAACCCCAATTCATCACTCATTGTGCAAGGTTTGTATGGTTTGTAGGCTAGTCCAATGAATATTTTGTGACTACAGGACTGAGAGTGGACTCCACTTAATTGAAGACAAAAAGGGCTCATTTGGGATCATTCTGATGAAGATTATTTGAAGATCAAAGAAGAAAAGAAGAGAGAAAGCAAAAGAAGAAGTAAGGAAAGAAGAAAGCAGAAGAAAGCAAGAAAGGAAACAATGAGAAAAAGAGGCTGACCGGTCATGACCGGTCGGCCAAGGAAGCCAGACCGGTCAGGGACCGGTCTGCCATGCATGTTAGGATGCTGCTGAAGACGTCTGACCGGTCATGACCGGTCGGACATGGTCACTGGAGTTTCAATGAAGAGGACCGACCGGTCATGACCGGTCGGTCATTGCTGCTGCAATATGAATGAAAACGTCCGACCGGTCATGACCGGTCGGACGTGCTTGCTGGACTGATGATTGAACACGGACCGACCGGTCATGACCGGTCGGCCATACTTGCTGGAATGACTCTCTATGGAGGCTGACCGGTCATGACCGGTCGGCTGTGCGTGAAGACTTACAAATTTCTAATTTTAGCCCGAATTTCTCTGCGCTGCGTAAGTGTTACGCACTTTCTCGATTCTTCCGAAGTTGTGGAGCTTCTAGACTATAAAAGGACACTTAGGGATCGTTCCTAGAGTATCCTAGAAGGGTTCAAGCGAGGTTGGAGACTGTGGAAGTGGAGATTGGAGTTTCACAACTCCTTTTGGTTTGCTTTGCTATTTTCATGCTTTTTGTAGTTGTTTCATGTTTCCTTGGATCATGAGCAGCTAAACCTCTTAGCTAGGGCTAAGAGGTGAAGCTTGTAGTGAATCCAAGATGTTTTAATTCGTAGTTAAGTGGTTTTCAGTTTGGAATTCATGATTATGAATTAAGGTTTGAAGTTTATACAAGTTTTTAAGTAATTTTTCTTAGTCTTGTGATGACTCATGGATGTTTGGATGAATTACTTAGCTTCTTAATTCGTTTGCAACGGTCTAGACCTGTATGATCTGAGGAATCGGAGTGCGCTCTAGTACTAAGCTCTTCATAAAGGGACTTCATGCGAAAGTTCTATTTTTGTTGATTTTCTGGAATATGTAATGACTGTGCATGTGATTTGAATCCAGTTCAAATCCTGATCTAGCCTTGTCTTGTGAGAGGACTTGAGGATGGTTATGATTGAGAACTGGACTTATAGGAAAGGGGAATGACCTATGCAATTGAGCATGCTCAGCTCGGCCTACATTGAGTGAATCTTATGCATAGAACTTATATATTACAGAATGTTTGGTTTAACAGCTCTATCATCCGACTAGATAGACAGGAATGTCGATTCTAGTTGAGAGAATAAGAAACCACAGCGGATTGAACATCAAGGATTGCTACAAGTGGATCCTCTGAACCCCTAGTGCCTTCTTATAATTAATTACTTTCGATTTAATTCAGCTTTTGTCACTCACATCAACTTCATACAACAATCTGATTAGTAGACTTAAATAGACACTTGTGGATGAATTTGTGAGATCCTACATAGTCCCTGTGGATCGACCTCGGTCTTACCGAGTTTATTACTACATCGCAACCCTACATTTGGGGAAGCGAACAAGTTTTTGGCGCCGCTGCCGGGGACCTTGACGGTTTTCACAAATTTCTGAAATTAGTATTTATTTAGGATTTTTTTTTTTAAATTTTAGACTAACTTAGTTTATTTATTTTTTTCTCTTTTCAGGGATTTCTAGGAAGCTGAAGAAGATACAAGAGTTTCAAGTGCGAATCAGGTTCTATCTTTCTAAACCTTACTCTTCTCCTTCTCCTATTCATTCCTATTCATCTCTTGTAGAGTGGGTGGAGATTCCTTGTGGATCTCTAAAAGGTCGGCCTTTTTGCCACCTGGATTCCTATTGGTCGGCTCAGCCGCCTTGGATCACCTTGTGCTCAGAGATTTCTTTTCTCATCTCTACTCCTCTTTTTCCTTTTTCTGCACTTTTTCTCAAAAGATTCAAAGAGTGGGTGGGGAGTTCTCTGAACCCCTATTGACCACAAGAAATCGGTCTCTATCCTTGCTTCTGGCCTAGCCATTGCAAGACACCTTGTGCTTCGGTCTTAGAGAAGAGTAAAGAAAAGGGAGGAAGAATTCTTCTTTCTTTTTGTTTCTTATTTTCGGTTTTGCATGCCACATTGGGCTCGGGATTCCAATAACCGACTCATTAGTGAAGGGGGAATAGTAGAAGGAATTGATAGAGAGCCACGTGCTAGGAGACAGCTAGATTCTCCAATTTTATCTGAAAATATGGCTGCAAATCAACCTAACCCAATCCAAAATCAAACTGAAACAGGGGAGAATGTGGTTGAGGATGTTCCCCGACCAAGGACTTTACGTGATTTCTTGCAACCTGCAAGAACGAGCACTCCCTCATGCATAATTTTTCCATAAAATGCAGGGAATGTGGATTTGAAACCGGGAGTGATCAATCTTCTCCCTAAATTCCATGGTTTAGACAGTGAAAGTGCCTATCAACACCTTAGGGAGTTTGATGAGGTAATCACCACCATGCACTTTGCAAATGTGACTGAAGATATAGTAAGACTTAAATTCTTCCCTTTCCCTCTTAAGGATAAAGCCAAGGGTTGGCTTTATGCATTGAGGCCAAGATCAATTGGTTCATGGACTGATATGCATAGAGAATTTATTAAAAAATTCTTCCCTACTTACAAAACGAACATGCTTAAGCGCCTTATCATGAACTTTGCCCAAAAAGAAGATGAAACTTTTTCCCAATGTTGGGAGAGGTTTAAGGACCTATTAAACGCATGCCCACATCATGGCTATGAAATTTGGCGGATTATAAGTTTTTTCTATGAAGGACTGACTTCATCCATATGCCAATTTGTAGAGATGATGTGTAATGGAGAGTTCATGAATAAGGAAGCTAATGAAGCATGGGATTATTTGGAAGAATTGGCTGAGAGTGCATAGTCTTGGGACACAACTAAACCAATAAGTTCCAAGACTGGCCAACAAAAGGAAAAGGGAGGAATGTATGTCTTATCAGAAGAAGATAGCATAAGTGCACAGTTGGCTAGCCTCACAAGAAAGGTCGAAGCCATGGAATTAAGGAAAGGAGAAACAATCAACTCCACTGACGTTGAAATTGTTTGTGGAATTTGTGCTGGAAATCAACATGCTATACCAGATTGTCCCACAATTTCAGCAGTCCAAGGCATCTTACAAGAACAAACGAATGCCATAAACAGTTATCAATAGCAATATGGTGCTCCAAACTCAAACACGTTTAATCCTAATTGGAAGAACCATCCCAACTTCAGTTGGAGGAATGGACCCACTGCAAATGCAAACAACACTCCAAAAGTATCACTAGAAGAGATGTTGGGTGCACTCGTATCGGTCCAGAATGAGTATAACAAGACAAATTCTCTAAAAATAGATGGGTTCATGCAAGAGCAATTGAAATTCAATCAAAATTCAAACCAAGCCATTAATGAATTGAAAACATCTCTGGCTAGAGTTGAAGCTCACCTTAGTGGTAGAGAGAAGGGCACACTTCCTGCTCAACCTCTTCCTAACCCAATGACCCAGTATGAGATACAAGATGCAAGCTCATCCTCCCACCAGACGGAACATGTTCAAGCTATCACCACTTTGAGAAGTGGGAAAGAAATTGACAAATCTAATCCGGTGAAGGTTCCAAAGCCTAAGGATCCGAAAATTCTCAAAGAGGATGATAACCCAAACAATACTCCACAAGAGAAAGAACCGGAAAGACAATACAAGCCGGTTGCCCCATTTCCACAAAGGTTGATTTCACCTAAACCTTTAGATAAAAATCTGGAGATTCTGGAAGTTTTCAAACAGGTGAAGATCAACATCCCGCTGTTGGATGCAATAAAACAAATACCATCTTATGCCAAATTTCTAAAGGAATTATGTACAGTCAAAAGGAAACATAACGTTCACAACAAAGTTCTTTTGGCTGAGAATTTGAGTGCCATCATCAAACAAGTGGTACCCCAAAAATACAAGGATCCAGGTAGTCCAACCATCTCATGCATCATAGGAGACTACCAGATCAAACAGGCTCTACTCGACTTGGGGGCAAGTGTGAATCTCATTCCATACTCGGTCTATGAACAACTTGGGTTAGGTGAATTGAAACCCACTAAAACCACACTCCAACTTGCTGATAGATCCATCCGAATACCGAGAGGAATGATAGAGGATGTTCTAGTCCAAGTTGATAAATTCTACTACCCAATAGATTTTATTGTCTTGGATACACATCCCGTGATAGGCACCGGTACTCAAATTCCCGTCATACTTGGACGACCATTTCTAGCTACCTCAAACGCCATTATCAATTGTAGAAATGGACTTGTACAAATGTCCTTTGGAAATATGACCCTTGAGCTTAACATATTTGAGTTATGCAAACAACCACGGGAAGTTGATGATGACATCCACGAATTAAACATGATCGAATCATTTGTGGAGGATACAGTCCCCTTATCACTATTTTCCAACCCTTTTGAGGCATGTATGGCCCATTCTCATGAGACAAATGATTACACAATACAAGAGATGGATGCCATTCTAGAGATGATGCCAGTATTTGACAATAAAAGATGGAGGGCCCCAATTAAACCTTTGCCTGTAAATGAGAACAAGGCTCTCCCATCTAACATCAAGGCACCTACACTCGACCTAAAACCATTGCCAAGTGAGCTAAAATATGTTTATTTCGGTCGAGATGAGACATATCCAGTGGTGATTTCTTCCCACTTGGATGAGGAACAAGAGAGCAGGCTAATAGCCACTCTATTAGAGCACAAGAGTGCCATTGGATGGTCAATTGCGGATCTCAAAGGCATAGACCCACTGATTTGTACTCACCGCATACACCTTGAGGAAAATGCGAAAACATCCCGGCAACCACAAAGACGACTAAATCCAAACATGAAGGATGTGGTTAAGGCCGAAGTGGTGAAACTATTGGATGTAGGTATCATTTACCCAATATCCGATAGCCAATGGGTGAGCCCAACTCAAGTGGTGCCTAAGAAATCCGGAATAACCATCGTAGCCAATGCCAATAATGAACTCGTACCAACTAGAGTCACTACCGGTTGGAGAATGTGCATTGACTACAGGAAGCTAAACACTGTCACAAGGAAAGACCACTTCCCCCTACCGTTTGTTGATCAGATTTTAGAACGGTTGGCGGGTCATTCCCACTTTTGCTTCCTTGATGGCTATTCAGGGTACAACCAAATAGAAATCACCCGTGAAGACCAAGAAAAGACTACATTCACATGTCCATTCGGCACTTTCGCCTATCGACGGATGCCGTTTGGACTATGTAATGCCCCTGCCACCTTTCAGCGTTGTATGATGAGCATCTTTTCTGACATGGTGGGGACCATTCTCGAAGTCTTCATGGATGATTTTTCCGTATTCGGTTGTAGCTTTGATGAGTGCCTTGAACACTTGAAATCTGTGCTAAAAAGATGTGAAGAGAAGAACCTTGTGCTCAATTGGGAAAAGTGTCACTTCATGGTTCAAAAGGGAATTGTACTTGGTCACATCGTTTCACAAAATGGAATTGAGGTGGACAAGGCGAAAATTGATCTTATCTCTAACCTTCCCCCACCCAAAAGCATACGAGATATACGATCCTTTTTAGGACACGCAGGATTTTACAGAAGGTTCATAAAGGATTTCAGTTCACTCTCTCGCCCTTTATGTAACCTACTTCAAAAGGAAAATTCATTCGAGTGGAATGAAGAATGTCAAAAGGCCTTTACCACCCTTAAAGGTATGTTGACATGTGCCCCAATAATGCAACCACCTGATTGGAGCCTTCCTTTTGAGATTATGTGCGATGCTAGCGACTATGCTATTGGGGCCGTGTGAGGCCAAAGAAAAGATAAAAAGCCATGTGTCATCTACTATGCAAGTAGAACCCTAAACTCAGCCCAGGCAAACTACACCACTACTGAAAAGGAACTTTTAACTGTAGTTTTTGCCTTGGAGAAGTTTAGATCCTACTTGATTGGATCCAAGATCATTGTATTCACTGACCATGCCGCGCTTAAGTATCTTCTCTCTAAAAAGGATGCTAAACCACGGTTGTTAAGATGGATCCTTCTACTCCAGGAATTCGACATAGAAATACGTGATAAGAAAGGAGTAGAGAATGTAGTAGCTGACCACCTCTCTCGACTTGTCCTCACTGATTCTCCTGAAACGACTGCAATCAATGACATGTTCCCTGATGAACAACTCTTTGCTGTTTCACAATTACCATGGTATGCGGACATTGCTAACTATCTTGCTACAGGTACAATTCCTACATATTGGAAAAAGCAAGACAAGGATAGATTCTTCTCGGAGGTGCAGAAATTCCTATGGGACGACCTATACTTATTCAAGTATTGTCCCGATCAAATCATAAGGAGATGTGTCCCAGATGATGAGCAACAAAGCATCATCTCCTTCTGTCATTCTCAAGCATGTGGTGGCCATTTTTCGGCTAAAAAGACCACTGCGAAAATTCTGCAATGTGGGTTTTATTGGCCCACTATGTTCAAAGACACACATGAGTTTTGCAAAGCATGTGAACCTTGTCAGAAATTAGGGGGAATCTCCCGTAGAAACATGATGCCACTCAATCCCATCTTAATTATCGAAATTTTTTATTGTTGGGGCATCGATTTCATGGGCCCATTCCCATCTTCTTTTGGAAACCTATACATCTTGCTTGCCGTCGACTATGTTTCCAAATAGGTCGAGGCTATCCCTTGCCGGAATAATGACCATAAAACGGTCATTAGATTTTTAAAAGAAAATATTCTTTCCCGGTTTGGAACGCCTCAAGTCATCATAAGTGATGGAGGGTCTCACTTTTGCAATCGCCCTTTTGAAGCCTTAATGAAGAAATATGGCGTAACACACAAAGTGAGCACTCCCTATCACCCACAAACTAGTGGACAAGCTGAGATATCCAATAGGGAAATTAAACACATTTTAGAGAAAATGGTGAACCTCGATCGCAAGGATTGGTCACTTCGGCTTACCGATGCGCTTTGGGCTTACCGTACAGCTTTCAAAACTCCTATTGGAATGTCCCCCTATAGACTTGTCTATGGGAAGGCTTGTCACTTGCCTGTGGAGTTGGAACATAAGGCATATTGGGCTATTAAGAAGATGAATTTCAATTCTGACAAGGCAAGCTCGCTACGCAAACTACAATTGAATGAACTTGCAGAAATCCGGAATCATGCTTATGAGAATGCGAGAATTTACAAGGACAAGACGAAGATATTCCATGATAAGAATATTCTTCGCAAGACATTCACGATAAATCAAAAAGTTCTCATGTATAATTCTCGCTTACATCTATTTTCGGGAAAATTGCGATCTCGATGGACCGGTCCCTACATTGTGCAAACTGTCTATCCATATGGGACTGTCGAGCTGTTAAATCCAAGGAACGGCAACATTTTTAAAGCAAATGGGCAGCGATTAAAGCCATTCTTTGAGAAATTCCCTTCAGAAGGTATGTCCATACCTCTGAATGATCCTGTGTATCAGGATGATTGATCTCCTAGTCTGATGGAGGTATAGAGTAGTTAGGATTAGGATTTTGCTGCTTTTATTTTCGTTTTCATAGATTTGTTAGAAGGAGGAAGATTTCCACTTTTCACTCTCTCAGGTACTATCATTCCTCACTCCCTTTTATTTTCAAATTACTCTCATGTTTTGCTCATTGCGCATCTTTTACATTGAGGACAATGCAAGATTTGGTTGGGGGGTGTAGGATCGCTTGGATGAATCCAGCGTTTTGCAACATTTCAAGCAATTATGTGGAAATTTTTTCGATTTGTCAAACATTCGAAACTCTTTTGGAAAACACCGGTTCTATGCATTCAAGTTGATATGAGCATAAGAGGAAGAGATATGCAGTGTATGGGGCTGGATATCTGGAATTCCTCATAGCATAATGGTTTTTATTTGTGAACTTCCCTATTTTTGTGATTGATAGAAAACCTGAACACTTTTACACCTAGTTCACATTACACGATTTTCATGAGTTGAAGGGATTATATGATTTATGGATTAGCTAGACTTTGAATTAAGGTATTGAGAAATCTGGCCGGGGTACTTTGTCCATCCTTGTCCATGGGAAAATAATGAAAGATATGGGTTTTTAAAAATCCTATCTAATTTAACAAAAAAAAAAAGGAAAAGGAAGGATGAAATTGGGAATGTGGAAAAAACGGTGGAAAATTCCGATTAGGGCTACCTACTACCAACCGGGGGATGGTCTACCCGTAACCAAAGCCGGAAATGGGACGTAGTGTGAAAGTTGTCGGAAGGACGGTAAGGCAAATTCCTGTCATTGGCTTGATGTGGCTCTATATACCTTGAGTTCTATAGTCTAGTTGATCTATGAAGAAGATAAACCTAGAAACTCGTGAGATGAATTTTCACTACATACACTAGGTCGAATTTGTTCAAGTCCTTCTATTTATCAACCAATCAGCGGGAATTTCATATGAATGCTTATTATGTTTTGAGGATTTACGGTTCCAATCTTTGACGCTTAATCTTTCTGAATCTTACACTTATGAACCTTGTAATGTATAGAAGGATGGTTTCTGAAAGAGAGTTGAGCTTTGAAGAATGAGATTAGTTTCACGCATGTTTTGCTCGGGACTAGCAAAATGCTGGTTGGGGGGTGTGTTGAGCTCTTAATTGTGCATATTCTAACCCCAATTCATCACTCATTGTGCAAGGTTTGTATGGTTTGTAGGCTAATCCAATGAATATTTTGTGACTACAGGACTGAGAGTGGACTCCACTTAATTGAAGACAAAAAGGGCTCATTTGGGATCATAGTGATGAAGATTATTTGAAGATCAAAGAAGAAAAGAAGAGAGAAAGCAAAAGAAGAAGTAAGGAAAGAAGAAAGCAGAAGAAAGCAAGAAAGGAAACAATGAGAAAAAGAGGCTGACCGGTCATGACCGGTCGGCCAAGGAAGCCAGACCGGTCAGGGACCGGTCTGCCATGCATGTTAGGATGCTGCTGAAGACGTCCGACCGGTCATGACCGGTCGGACATGGCCACTGGAGTTTCAATGAAGAGGACCGACCGGTCATGACCGGTCGGTCATTGCTGCTGCAATATGAATGAAAACGTCCAACCGGTCATGACCGGTTGCTGGACTGATGATTGAACACGGCCGACCGGTCATGACTGGTCGGCCATACTTGCTGGAATGACTCTCTATGGAGGCTGACCGGTCATGACCGGTCTGCTGTGCGTGAAGACTTAGAAATTTCTAATTTTAGCCTGAATTTCTCTGCGCTGCGTAAGTGTTACGCACTTTCTCGGTTCTTCCGAAGTTGTGGAGCTTCCAGACTATAAAAGGATACCTAGGGATCGTTCCTAGAGTATCCTAGAAGGGTTCAAGCGAGGTTGGAGACTGTGGAAGTGGAGATTGGAGTTTCACAACTCCTTTTGGTTTGCTTTGCTATTTTCATGCTTTTTGTAGTTGTTTCATGTTTCCTTGGATCATGAGCAGCTAAACCTCTTAGCTAGGGCTAAGAGGTGAAGCTTGTAGTGAATCCAAGATGTTTTAATTCGTAGTTAAGTGGTTTTCAGTTTGGAATTCATGATTATGAATTAAGGTTTGAAGTTTATACAAGTTTTTAAGTAATTTTTCTTAGTCTTGTGATGACTCATGGATGTTTGGATGAATTACTTAGCTTCTTAATTCGTTTGTAACGGTCTAGACCTGTATGATCTGAGGAATCGAAGTGCGCTCTAGTACTAAGCTCTTCATAAAGGGACTTCAAGCCAAAGTTCTATTTTTGTTGATTTTCTGGAATATGTAATGACTGTGCATGTGATTTGAATCCAGTTCAAATCCTGATCTAGCCTTGTCTTCTGAGAGGACTTGAGGATGGTTATGATTGAGAACTAGACTTATAGGAAAGGGGAATGACCTATGCAATTGAGCATGCTCAGCTCGGCCTACATTGAGTGAATCTTATGCATAGAACTTATATATTACAGAATGTTTGGTTTAACAGCTCTATCATCCGACTAGATAGACAGGAATGTCGATTCTAGTTGAGAGAATACGAAACCATAGCGGATTGAACATCAAGGATTGCTACAAGTGGATCCTCTGAACCCCTAGTGCCTTCTTATAATTAATTACTTTCGATTTAATTCAGCTTTTGTCACTCACATCAACTTCATACAACAATCTGATTAGTAGACTTAAATAGACACTTGTGGATGAATTTGTGAGATCCTACATAGTCCCTGTGGATCGACCTCGGTCTTAACGAGTTTATTACTACATCGCAACCCTACACTTGGGGAAGCGAACAGCAGCCCGTATAGGCCGATTTTGGGCTTATCTTCTTCAGTGGTTCCGAGTCTCAAGGGATCGCTATCAAGGAACGAAACTATCGGATGAGTCATTGGATTAGATCTCCCTTCTATCTGAGGATAAGAATCTTATCCCACGAAATCAGCGGGATCTCGATATCTTACGTAACAGATTGGATCATTTTAGATCTATGTAAGGAGATGACTCCATTAAGATACAGGTACACAATGTTCAATCTCTAGCCTCGGTTGTTTGGCTATTTTCCTTCCTACCTTATCTGACTTAAGCATCGGAGGGCTAACGGCTGGACGCCAGCCACCCTTAGTTGCTTTCTGTCTTCTTTTAGGTTTAGCGGAGGAAGTCTCTATTGAAGAGAAGGTGAACGTCCGGAGGATCCTGTTACAAAATCTAACGTTAACACTCCACGACAACTTCCGTCCTCTCCCACGACCTTCCTTGGCTTCTATGATGACCTAGGAAGAGCCCCTAGGTGTCCTTTTATAGTGTGGAAGCCCCTTGCGTCGGAAACATCCAGAAATTGCGTAAGGTTACGCATTGCGCAGAAAATCTCAGAGCTTCACGGAGAAGCTTTATTATGCAGACGACCGGTCGCACGACCGGTCTGAGCTCCCTGACGACCGGTCGCATGACCGGTCGCAAAACGTCCAAAACCAGTCCAGCGAGTTTTTCCAAAATTCTGATATTAAAATTTAATTAAAGGACCGGTAGCACGACCGGTCGTGAATGGTCCAGTGACCTTCTCTATAAATTCCTCTTCTGTGCATGATCGGACCGGTCGCAGGACCGGTCCTGGCGATGGACGACCGGTCGCACGACCGGTCTTGTCCTCTGTTTCTACTTCCTCCTTTTGCTTCTTTCTTCCTTTCTTCTCCTCTCTTTCTACTTTCTTTGGTCCTTATTTCTTATTCATCCAATGGCTTCAAATGGCTCTTTTTAGTCTCTAATTGGGTGAATTCCACTCTCATTCCTGAAATCACAAAACATGCATTAGATAAGCCTTTTAAACATGAAAACCTTGCATAAAATGTGATGTACTGGGCAATGCAATGTATAAATTGGAGGTTCAACATTAAGCGGTTCTAATTGTTCTAGTAGCTATAGAGTTGTCTTAGTTAGGTAGGATTTTCAGTTTTTCTAGAAGTAGTTTTCTGATTTTTCCTAGATTACTAACAATTTTCTGTTTTTATGTGTTGTAGGAACTTAGTTGCTGACATAGTTCTCACCTTCACGGGTAACATCTCCCCTTTTCCTTTTCTTCTTTTTGTTTTTCTTCCTAGATTATGGTGGTTTCAACTTCTTATAATTTCATTATGAATGATTGGACGGGACTGTCTAAATACCTTTTGGAAGATGAGAGATCGAACCAAATAAAAAATCATTATGATTGGAACCATTACAAGCATGAATATTTTTCTATGACTCAATCTACTTCTAATACTCCCCCACGTAAGACCTTGCGAGATTACCGGAATGACAACAATGTGCATAACTTTTCGCCAAGTAAGACAATAGGAGAGTATCGGAAAGAGATGAATAATGTTCTACCGGTTAGGACAATGTATGATCACTTGTTTGGCTACAAATATCAACAACCATCTAATAGCACAACATATGACATGCATAATCCTAATAGGTGGGAGCATCAAAATTTCAATTTGGGAAATGAGCCAACCATGGATGCCAACAATTATCCTCAAGAGTTTCTTTCTAATGAGCCACAACCGACACGAACTCTTGAGGATATGCTGCGAGAGTTTATGGAAATAACTGAGCAATGCATACAAAACCTCTTGCCATCTCAAAATCCTGAACCCAACATTGAGAACACCGAATCATTCCCCAACAAAGAGGAGGATTATGTATGACTCATGTATTTCGCATTATGTATGTCACAATCGCCTTCACACCCTAGCAACATCGGGGTGGTGGCCACCATAGTCACATCGTGGTTGGCAGTAATGGACACCAGAAATATGTTCTAGCACGTGGGCGCTATGGATGTCCTTGGGTGAAAGTCCCTAAACCCTGTGGTACCAGTAAGATGCTCCAACGTCGAGATCGAGTGGATAACATGAGCGCCCGAGTGCCAAATACCAGTAGGCCACGTCTCTCATTGTGTCGAGGTCGGTTGGAAAGGGGTGTGACCTTATCCGCCCGGGTGTAGTTGAAATTGCGGTTTTACCGCCTATAGAGATACTTGGAGATATGCCTAATGTCCTAGAGGGGGGTGAATAGGACTTTTTAAATTCCAATTACAATTAAAAACTAACCAAGTCAAACTTATCAAATAAGATAATCACAATAGCATTCAAGGCATTTATATGAGCAGTTTGTAAGCAAGGACTATCATAGGCATTTCATCAAACAGTTAGCATTCATGATTGACTAAACCATTCAACACATAGCAATCATTCAATCTCACAATGCACAACGATTTATAGTGGTTCGGTTTCCCTACTCCACTCCCGGTTCACGATCTCAACATATGAGACCACCGGATTTCACTATAGTCTTGGTTTTAAATCAGGTTAACCATCAACCTTGACATCCTTTGATCTAGGACCGCGTTTACCATCCGCCGATGGCCCAATCCAGGGACTTGACGAGTTTGGATCTCAAACTCTCACCAATCCTAATCCAAGGATGGTCACGTACCCTCCCGCCAGAGTTTCCCAATCTAGGGAATAGTGAATGAATAGATGGACTCTCAAAAACTAGACATACCTAGACGATTGAGCCCCGATTCGATGCCTTTGATGAGTAGCTTCAGCTCCACGTGCTTCAGCTTCTCTTTGTGCTCCCAAGATCAGCTACCGATGCAATTGATGAGGATATGTTGATGCCGGGTAGTTGGAAGAGAGTTGGTCTAGTTCCTCTTGCCTATTCAATGCAATGGTAATGAGGGAACTACCAAACTCCAAGCATTCAATGGCTATAAATGACCTCTTATATATATTCTGAAGGTAGGTCAGCCATGAATGAAGGTCTTGAATTTATACTTCAAACCGAGCTTTGAATATTCAGTGAAAAGCCATTAATGGCTAGGTTTGAATGATGAACTCAAGGGGAACAAGAGCAAAGAGGGTAGGAGGATGTGAGTAAAGGCTCTCTCTCTTAGCTCTTGAAGGGTGTTGAATGCATACCTTGAAAGAGCACAAGACATGGCTATATAGAGCCCCAAATGATAGCCCCAACGGATCTAAAATGGTCACGACCGACCTGTGAGAGAAGTATCTCAACTGGTCGGACGGACCGGTCGTCATTTGAAAAACAAGGCCTCATTTGGGACTGGCCGACCGGTCAAGACCAGTCGGACCCCCTTGCTGGAGAGAGTACAAAGTATAGGCCGACCGGTCAAGACCGGTCGAACCCCCTTGCTGGAGCAAGTAAAATGTGAAGGCCGACCGGTCTTGACCGGTCGACTACCATTCTGAAACATGCAGCAAAGCTGCTGGAGAGTTAATGTTTAACTTGGCCAACCAGTCAAGACCGGTCGGCTGTCCGTATGAAGTCCATCCAGCAAGGTATCTTGTTAACCTTGAATGCCTGGCCGACCGGTCAAGACCGGTCGGCTGTCCATCCGCTTACTTCACAGCAAGTTAGCTGATGAGTTGAGAAGCCTGGCCGCTTTCTGAACTTGTCACAGCGGGTTAGCTGGACCATGATCTCAACATAGCAACGGATCACTTCAAGTGATGAGGTGCATAGGGTCCAATGTATGGACATATCTTCAAAACGTTTCGCACCAGCCATGGACCACAAGTCTGATCAACTTGTGCAAGGGTCAAGAGGGTAAAATGTGTGAGTCTTTAACACCATTCTTTGATGTTTTGGGTTTCCTATGGTCGATCTATATGCAACTTACCTGGGATCTTGTTTCAACATGAGCTTGAGCAATGGATGAAGCGAAATCTTCAGGTCTTGATTCTTCAATTCTTCGACCGGGGCTCACACGACAAGACGCGACCAACCAACAAGCCAATTGACAACAAAAGATGTACTAACAATCTCCCCCTTTGTCAATTGCGTGACAAAACATCTAACCTAGACTAATCATGACTCCTTATCATGATTGACCCTTAAACAGAAAGTAATATACACCCATTTACATGTCAATACAGATATACAACATAATCTTTACAAAAGGACATGTACAGACTCGATTTTCTTCAAAATCTCCCCCTCAATGCTTGCACCTACAAAGTCCTGCAAAAAGATATAATCGGACCTTCTAGGTGGGATGATTCTCCCCCTTTTTGTTAGTAATTGACAAGGGTTAGCCAGCAAAAAGATATGCCTAATAAAGCTGCAAGGCTAGTGCCGAAAATATGTCAATCACATAAGATAAGGAAGAGATATACAAGTTTAAGTCCTGAGGAGATTTAAAGAACAACACATGCCAGATATACAAGTAAACATGAAAGCACAGAGGGCTTATAGCCCAATCAACCAACCACCCCTCCAGATGTATATCTAGACTCAAAAGAAAACACAAAGCATGAGCTAAAAAATGGCACATACGCCCAAACCATCCAACCTCACTAGAATATTCAATAAAAGAACAAACAGCTCATATATAAAAAAACATCCACATACATACCAAAATGGGCAAGTAGCCCAATGTAAAGATGTATCAATCCAAAATATACAAACAACCATAGAATGATATAGCATGAAATCCAGACAATGTCATTGGTCATTCAAAAAGTAACTGTGACCAAGACATAAGACTAATAATCCGTGCCATCGCCCAGGTCAGGGGGTGGAACGTCCTGTTGAGCTCTTAATTGTGCATGTTCTAACCCCAATTCATCACTCATTGTGCAAGGTTTGTATGGTTTGTAGGCTAATCCAATGCATGTTTTGTGACTACAGGACTGAGAGTGAACTCCACTCAATTGAAGACAAAAGGACTCATTTGGGATCATTCTGATGAAGATTATTTGAGGATCAAAGAAGAAAAGAAGAGAGAAAGCAAAGGAAGAAGTAAGGAAAGAAGAAGGCAGAAGAAAGAAAGAAAGAAAACAATAAGAAAAAGAGGCTGACCGGTCATGACCGGTCGGCCAAGGAAGCCAGACCGGTCAGGGACCAGTCTGCCATGCATGTTAGGATGTTGCTGAAGACGTCCGACCGGTCATGACCGGTCGGACATGGTCACTGGAGTTCCAATGAAGAGGACAGACCGGTCATGACCGGTCAGTCATTGCTGCTGCAATATGAATGAAAACGTCCGACCGGTCATGACCGGTCGGACGTGCTTGCTGGACTGATGATTGAACACGGCCGACCGGTCATGACCGGTCGGCCATACTTGCTGGAATGATTGTATATCGAGACCGACCGGTCGTGACCGGTCGGCTGTGCGTAAGAAGATAGAAACTTCTAAATATAGTCCGATTTTCTCTGCGCTGCGTAAGTATTACGCAATTTCTCGATTCTTCCGAAGTTGTGGAGCCTCCAGACTATAAAAAGACACCTAGGGATTGTTCCTAGGGTATCCTAGAAGGGTTCAAGCGAGGTTGGAGGCTGTGGAAGTGGAGATTGGAGTTTCACAACTCCTTTTGATTTGCTTTACTGTTTTCATGCTTTTTATAGTTGTTTCATGTTTCCTTGGATCATGAGCAGCTAAACCTCTTAGCTAGGGCTAAGAGGTGAAGCTTGTAGTGGATCCAAGATGTTTTAATTCGTAGTTAAGTGGTTTTAAGTGTGGAATTCATGATTATGAACTATGGTTTGAAGTTTATGCAAGTTTTTGAGTAGTTTTTCTTAGTCTTATGATGACTCATGGATGTTTGGGAGAATTACTTAATTGCTTAATTGGTTTGTGACGGTCTAGACCTGTATGATTCGAGGAATCGGAGTGCGCTCTAGTACTATGTACTTCATAAAGGAACTTCCTACCAAAGTTCTACTTTTCTGATTTTTCTGTAATGTGTATGGACTGTGCATGTGATTTGAATCCAATTCAAATCCTGATCTAGCCTTGTCTTGTGACAGGACTTGAGGATGGTTATGATTGTGAACTAGACCTTTTGGAAAGGGGAATGACCTATGCAATTGAGCATGCTCAGATCAGCCTGCATTGAGTGAATCTTATGCATAGAACTTACATATTACAGACTGTTTGGTTTAACAGCTCTATCATCCGACTAGATAGACAGGAATGTCGATTCTAGTTGAGAGAATAAGAAATCACAGCGGATTAAACATCAAGGATTGCTACAAGTGGATCCTTGAACCCCTAGTGCCTTCTTATAATTAATTACTTTTGATTTAATTCAACTTTTGTTACTCATATCAATTTCATATAACATTCTGGTTAATAGATTTCAATAGATACTTGTGGATGAGTTTGTGAAATTCTACATAAGTCCATGTGGATCGACCTCGGTCTTACCGAGTTTATTACTACATCGCAACCCTACACTTGGGGAAGCGAACAAGTTTTTGGCGCCGTTGCCGGGGATTTTGACGGTTTTCACAAAATTCTAAAATTAGTATCTATTTAGGATATTTAGGATTTTAGGACTAATTTAGTTTATTTATTTGATTTTTCTTTTCAGGGATTTCTAGGAAGCTGAAGAAGATACAAGGATTTTAAGTGCGAATCAGGTTCTATCTTTCTAAACCTTACTCTTCTCCTTCTCCTATTTATTCCTATCTTATTCATCTCTTGTAGAGTGGGTGGAGACTCCTTTTGGATCTCTAAAAGGTAGGCCTTTTTGCCACCTGAATTCCTATTGGTCGGCGCTGCCGTCTTGGATCACCTTGTGCTCAGAGATTTCTTTTCTCATCTCTACTCCTCTTTCTCCTTCTTCTGCATTTTTTCTCAAAAGATTCAAAGAGTAGGTGGGGAGTTCTCTGAACCCCTATTGACCAGGAGAAATCGGTCTCTATCCTTGCTTCTGGCCTAGCCATTGCAAGACACCTTGTGCTTCGGTCTTAGAGAAGAGTTAAGAAAAGGGAGGAAGAATTCTTCTTTCTTTCTGTTTCTTATTTTTGGTTTTGCATGCCACATTGGGCTCGGGATTCCAATAACCAACTCATAAGTGAAGGGGGGATAGTAGAAGGAATTGATAGAGAGCCACGTGCTAGGAGACATTTAGACTCTCCAATTTTATCTGAAAATATGGCTGCAAATCAACCTAACCCGGTCCAAAATCAAACTAAAACAGGGGAGAATGTGGTTGAGAATGTTCCCCGACCTAGGACTTTACGTGATTTCTTGCAACCTACAAGAACGAGCACTCCCTCATGCATAGTATTTCCACCAAATGCAGGGAACGTAGATTTAAAACCGGGAGTGATTCAACTTCTCCCTAAATTCCATGGATTAGATAGTGAAAGTGCTTATCAACACCTTAAAGAGTTTGACGAGGTAATCACCACCATGCACTTTGCAAACGTAACGGAAGATGTGGTGAGACTTAAATTCTTCCCTTTCACTCTTAAAGATAAAGCTAAGGGTTGGCTTTATGCATTGAGGCCAAGATCAATCGGTGCATGGACTGATATGCACAGAGAATTCATAAAGAAATTCTTCCCTACTTACAAAACGAATATGTTGAAGCGCCTTATCATGAACTTTGCCCAAAAGGAAGATGAAACCTTTTTCCAATGTTGGGAAAGGTTTAAAGACCTATTAAATACATGCCCACATCATGTCTATGAAATTTGGCGGGTTATAAGCTTTTTCTATGAAGGACTGACTTCACCCATGCGCCAATTTGTAGAGATGATGTGTAATGGGGAGTTCATGAATAAGGAAGCTGATGAAGCATGGGATTATTTGGAAGAATTGGCTGAGAGTGCACAGTCTTGGGACACATCTAAACCAACAAATTCCAAGACTGGCCAACAAAAGGAAAAGGGAGGAATGTATGTCTTAACAGAAGAAGATAGCATAAGTGCACGGTTGGCTAGCCTCACAAGAAAGGTCGAAGCTATGGAATTAAGGAAAGGAGAAACAATCAACTCCACTGACGTTGAAACTGTTTGTGGAATTTGTGCTGGAAATCAACATGCTACACCAGATTGTCCCACAATTTCAGCAGTCCAAGGCATCTTACAAGAACAAACAAATGCCATAAACAGTTATCAACAGCAATATGGTGCTCCAAACTCAAACACGTTTAATCCTAATTGGAAGAACCATCCCAACTTTAGTTGGAGAAATGGACCCACTGCAAATGCAAACAACACTCCAAAAGTATCACTAGAAGAGATGTTGGGTGCATTCGTATCGGTCCAGAATGAGTATAACAAGACAAATTCTCTAAAAATAGATGGGTTCATTCAAGAGCAATTGAAATTCAATCAAAATTCAAACCAAGCCATCAATGAATTGAAAACATCTCTGGCTAGAGTTGAAGCTCACCTTAGTGGTAGAGAGAAGGGCACACTTCCTGCTCAACCTCTTCCTAACCCAAGGACCCAATATGAGATACAAGATGCAAGCTCATCCTCCCACCATACGGAAAATGTCCAAGCTATCACCACTTTGAGAAGTGGGAAAGAAATTGACAAATCTAATCCGGTGAAGGCTCCAAAGCCTAAGGATCCGGAAATTCCCAAAGAGGATGATAGCCCAGACAATATTCCACAAGAGAAAGAACCGGAAAGACAATACAAGCCAGTTGCCCCATTTCCACAAAGGTTGATTTCACCTAAACCTTTAGATAAAAATCTGGAGATTCTGGAAGTTTTCAAGTAGGTGAAGATCAACATCCCGCTGTTGGATGCAATAAAACAAATACCATCTTATGCCAAATTTCTAAAGGAATTGTGTACAGTAAAAAGGAAACATAACGTTCACAACAAAGTTCTTTTGGCTGAGAATTTGAGCGCCATCATCAAACAAGAGGTGCCCCAAAAATACAAGGACCAGGTAGTCCAACCATCTCATGCATCATAGGAGACTACCAGATTAAACAAGCCCTACTCGACTTGGGGGCAAGTGTGAATCTCATTCCATACTTGGTCTACGAACAACTTGGGTTAGGTGAATTGAAACCCACCAAAACCACACTCCAACTTGCTGATAGATCCATCCGGATACCGAGAGGAATGATAGAGGATGTTCTAGTCCAAGTTGATAAATTCTACTACCCAGTAGATTTTATTGTCTTGGACACACATCCCGTGATAGGCACCAGTGCTCAAATTCCCGTCATACTTGGACGACCGTTTCTAGCTACCTCAAACGCCATTATCAATTGTAGAAACGGACTTGTACAAATGTCCTTTGGAAATATGACCCTTGAGCTTAACATATTTGATTTATGCAAACAACCGCGAGAAGTTGATGATGATGTCCACGAATTAAACATGATCGAATCATTCGTGGAGGATACAGTCCCCTTATCACTATTTTCCAACCCTTTGGAGGCATGTATGGCCCATTCTCATGAGACAAATGATTACACAATACAAGAGATGGATGCCATTCTAGAGATGATGCCAGTACTTGACAATAAAAGATGGAGGGCCCCAATTGAACCTTTGCCTGTAAATGAGAACAAGGCCCTCCCATCTAACATCAAGGCACCTACACTCGACCTAAAACCATTGCCAAGTGAGCTAAAATATGTTTATTTAGGTCGAGATGAGACATATCCAGTGGTGATTTCTTCCCACTTAGATGAGGAACAAGAGAGTAGGCTAATAGCCACTCTATTAGAGCACAAGAGTGCCATTGGATGGTCAATTATGGACCTCAAAGGCATAGACCCACTGATTTGTACTCACTTATGGACCTCAAAGGCATAGACCCACTGATTTGTACTCACCGCATACACCTTGAGGAAAATGCAAAGACATCCCGGCAACCACAAAGACGATTAAATCCAAACATGAAGGATGTGGTTAAAGCCGAAGTGGTGAAACTATTGGATGTAGGTATCATTTACCCAATATCCTGATAGCCAATGGGTGAGCCTAACTCAAGTGGTGCCTAAGAAATCCGGAATAACCATCGTAGCCAATGCCAATAATGAACTCGTACCAACTAGAGTCACTACCGGTTGGAGAATGTGCATTGACTACAGGAAGCTAAACACTGTCACGAGGAAAGACCACTTCCCCCTACCATTTGTTGATCAGATTTTAGAACGGTTGGCGGGTCATTCCCACTTTTGCTTCCTTGATGGCTATTCAGGGTACAACCAAATAGAAATTGCCCGTGAAGACCAAGAAAAGACTACATTCACATGTCCATTCGGCACTTTCGCCTATCGACGGATGCCCTTTGGACTATGTAATGCCCCTACCACCTTTCAGCGTTGCATGATGAGCATCTTTTCTGACATGGTGGGGACCATTCTCGAAGTCTTCATGGACGATTTTTCCGTATTCGGTTGTAGCTTTGATGAGTGCCTTGAGCACTTGAAATCTGTGCTGAAAAGATGTGAAGAGAAGAACCTTGTGCTCAATTGGGAGAAGTGCCACTTCATGGTTCAAAAGGGAATTGTACTTGGCCATATCGTTTCACAAAATGGAATTGAGGTGGACAAGGCGAAAATTGATCTTATCTCTAACCTCCCACCACCCAAAAGCATACGAGATATCCGGTCCTTTTTAGGACACGCAAGATTCTACAGAAGGTTCATAAAGGACTTCAGTTCACTCTCTCGCCCTTTCTGTAACCTACTTCAAAAGGAAAATTCATTCGAGTGGAATGAAGAATGTCAAAAGGCCTTTACCACCCTTAAAGGTATGTTGACATGCGCTCCAATAATGCAACCACCTGATTGGAGCCTTCCTTTCGAGATTATGTGTGATGCTAGCGACTATGCTATTGGGGCCGTGCTAGGCCAAAGAAAAGATAAAAAGCCATGTGTCATCTACTATGCAAGTAGAACCCTAAACTCAGCCCAAGCAAACTACACCACTACTGAAAAGGAACTTTTAGCTGTAGTTTTTGCCTTGGACAAGTTTAGGTCCTGCTTGATTGGATCCAAGATCATTATATTCACTGACCATGCCGCGCTTAAGTATCTTCTCTCTAAGAAAGATGCTAAACCACGGTTGTTGAGATGGATCCTTCTACTCTAGGAATTCGACATAGAAATACGTGATAAGAAAGGAGTAGAGAATGTAGTAGCTGACCACCTCTCTCGACTTGTACTCACTGATTCCCCTGAAACGACTGCAATCAATGACATGTTCCCTGATGAACAACTTTTTGCTGTTTCCCAATTGCCATGGTATGCGGACATTGCTAACTATCTTGCTACAGGTACAATTCCTACATATTGGAAAAAGCAAGATAAGGATAGATTCTTCTCGGAGGTGTGGAAATTCCTATGGGACGACCCATACTTATTCAAGTATTGTCCCGATCAAATCATAAGGAGATGTGTCGCAGATGATGAGCAACAAAGTATCATCTCCTTCTGTCATTCTCAAGCATGTGGTGGCCACTTTTCAGCTAAAAAGACCACAGCAAAAATTCTGCAATGTGGGTTTTATTGGCCCACGGTGTTCAAAGACACACATGAGTTCTGCAAAGCTTGTGAACCTTGTTAGAAATTAGGGGGAATCTCCCGTAGAAATATGATGCCACTCAATCCCATCTTAATAATCGAAATTTTTTACTGTTGGGGCATCGATTTCATGGGCCCATTCCCATCTTCTTTTGGAAACCTATACATCTTGCTTACCGTCGACTATGTTTCCAAATGGGTCGAGGCTATCCCTTACCGGAATAATGACCATAAAACGGTCATTAGATTTTTAAAAGAAAATATTCTTTCCCAGTTTGGAACGCCTCGAGTCATCATAAGTGATGGAGGGTCTCACTTTTGCAATCGCCCTTTTGAAGCCTTAATGAAGAAATATGGCGTAACACATAAAGTGAGCACTCCCTATCACCCACAAACTAGTGGTCAAGCTGAGATATCCAATAGAGAGATTAAACACATTTTAGAGAAAACGGTGAACCTGATCGCAAGGATTGGTCGCTTCGGCTTACCGATGCACTTTGGGCTTACCGTACAGCTTTCAAAACCCCTATTGGAATGTCTCCCTATAGACTTGTCTATGGGAAGGCTTGTCACTTGCCTGTGGAGTTGGAACATAGGGCATATTGGGCTATTAAGAAGATGAATTTCAATTCTGACAAGGCAAGCTCGTTACGCAAACTACAATTGAATGAACTTGCAGAAATTCGGAATCAAGCTTATGTGAATGCGAGAATTTACAAGGACAAGACGAAGATATTCCATGATAAGAATATTCTTCGCAAGACATTCACGATCAATCAAAAAGTCCTCATGTATAATTCTCGCTTACATCTATTTCCGGGAAAATTGAGATCTCGATGGACCGGTCCCTACATTGTGCAAACTGTTTATCCATATGGGACTGTCGAGCTGTTGAATCCAAGGAACGGCAACATTTTTAAAGCAAATGGGCAGCGATTAAAGCCGTTCTTTGAGAATTTCCCTTCAGAAGGTATGTCCATACCTCTGAATGATCTTGTGTATCAGGACGATTGATCTCCTAGTCTGATGGAGGTATAGAGTAGTTAGGATTAGGATTTTGCTGCTTTTGTTTTCTTTTTCATAGGTTTGTTAGAAGGAGGAAGCTTTCCACTTTTCACTCTCTCAGGTACTATCATTCCTCACTCCCTTTTATTTTCAAATTGCTCTCATGTTTTGCTCATTGAGGACAATGCAAGATTTGGTTGGGGGGTGTAGGATCACTGGATGAATCCAGCATTTTGCAACATTTCAAGCAATCATGCGGAAATTTTTTCGATTTTTCAAATATTCGAAACTCTTTTGGAAAAACACCGGTTCTATGCTTTCAGGTTGATATGAGCATAAGAGGAGGAGATATGAAGTGTATGGGGCTGGATGTCTGGAATCTCTCATAGCATAATGGTTTTTATATGTGAACTCCTTTATTTTTGTGATTGATAGAAAACCTGAACACTTTTACACCTAGTTCACATTACACGATTTTCATGAGTTGAAGGGATTATGTGATTTATGGATTAGCTAGACTTTGAATTACGGTATTGAGAAATCAGGCCGGGGTACTTTGTCCATCCTTGTCCATGGGAAAATAATGAAAGATATGGATTTTTAAAAATCCTATCTAATTTAAAAAGAAAAAGGAAAAGGAAGGATGAAATTGGGAATGATGGAAAAAATGGTGGAAAATTCCAATTAGGGCTACCTACTACCAACCGGGGGATGGTCTACCCATAACCAAAGCCGGAAATGGGACGTAGTGTGAAAGTCGTCGGAATGACGGTAAGGCAAATTCCTGTCATTGGCTTGATGGCTCTATGTACCTTGAGTTCTATAGTCTAGTTGATCTATGAAGAAGGTAATCCTAGAAACTCGTGGGATGAATCTTCACCACCCACACTAGGTTGAATTTGTTCAAATCCTTCTATTTATCAACCAATCAGCGGAAATCTCATATGAATGCCTATTATGTCTTGAGGATTTACGGTTCCAACCTTAGACGCCTAATCTTTCTGAATCTTATGCTTATGAACCTTGGAATGTATAGAAGGATGGTTTCTGAAAGAGAGTTGAGTTTTGAAGAATGGGATTAGTTTCACGCATGTTTTGCTTGGGACTAGCAAAATGCTGGTTGGGGGGTGTGTTGAGCTCTTAATTGTGCATATTCTAACCCCAATTCATCACTCATTGTGCAAGGTTTGTATGGTTTGTAGGCTAATCCAATGCATGTTTTGTGACTACAGGACTGAGAGTGAACTCCACTCAATTGAAGACAAAAAGGACTCATTTGGGATCATTCTGATGAAGATTATTTGAAGATCAAAGAAGAAAAGAAGAGAGAAAGCAGAGGAAGAAGTAAGGAAAGAAGAAGGCAGAAGAAAGAAAGAAAGAAAACAATGAGAAAAAGAGGCTGACCGGTCATGACCGGTCGGCCAAGGAAGCCAGACCGGTCAGGGATCGGTCTGCCATGCATGTTAGGATGTTGCTAAAGACGTCCGACCGGTCATGACCGGTCGGTCATTGCTGCTGCAATATGAATGAAAACGTCCGACCGGTCATGACCGGTCGGACGTGCTTGCTGGACTTATGATTGAACACGGCCGACCGGTCATGACCGGTCGGCCATACTTGCTGGAATGATTGTATATCGAGACCGACCGGTCGTGACCGGTCGGCTGTGCGTAAGAAGATAGAAACTTCCAGATATAGTCCGATTTTCTCTGCGTTGCGTAAGTATTACGCAATTTCTCGATTCTTCCGAAGTTGTGGAGCCTCCAGACTATAAAAAGACACCTAGGGATTGTTCCTAGGGTATCCTAGAAGGGTTCAAGCGAGGTTGGAGGCTGTGGAAGTGGAGATTGGAGTTTCACAACTCCTTTTAGTTTGCTTTGCTGTTTTCATGCTTTTTATAGTTGTTTCATGTTTCCTTGGATCATGAGCAGCTAAACCTCTTAGCTAGGGCTAAGAGGTGAAGTTTGTAGTGGATCCAAGATGTTTTAATTCGTAGTTAAGTGGTTTTAAGTGTGGAATTCATGATTATGAACTATGGTTTGAAGTTTATACAAGTTTTTGAGTAGTTTTTCTTAGTCTTATGATGACTCATGGATGTTTGGGAGAATTACTTAATTGCTTAATTGGTTTGTGACGGTCTAGACCTGTATGATCCGAGGAATCGGAGTGCGCTCTAGTACTATGTTCTTCATAAAGGAACTTCCTACCAAAGTTCTACTTTTCTGATTATTCTGTAATGTGTATGGACTGTGCATGTGATTTGAATCCAGTTCAAATCCTGATCTAGCCTTTTCTTGTGACAGGACTTGAGGATGGTTATAATTGTGAACTAGACCTTTTGGAAAGGGGAATGACCTATGCAATTGAGCATGCTCAGATCAGCCTGCATTGAGTGAATCTTATGCATAGAACTTACATATTACAGACTGTTTGGTTTAACAGCTCTATCATCCGACTAGATAGACAGGAATGTCGATTCTAGTTGAGAGAATAAGAAATCACAGCGGATTGAACATCAAGGATTGCTACAAGTGGATCCTTGAACCCCTAGTGCCTTCTTATAATTAATTACTTTTGATTTAATTCAACTTTTGTTACTCATATCAATTTCATATAACATTCTGGTTAATAGATTTCAATAGATACTTGTGGATGGGTTTGTGAAATTCTACATAAGTCCCTGTGGATCGACCTCGGTCTTACCGAGTTTATTACTACATCGCAACCCTACACTTGGGAGAAACGAACACGTCCCCATGAGCCGCACGCTCCCATCGCTCTATCCGCCTCTCTATCTGCGCCTGCCGAGTGACTAGGGCCTCCTGCTGTACCAATATAGTGGCCTGACCCTGCAAGATCTGGTCCCCGATCTGCTCAAGCCTATCAAGCCACTAAAATATATCCGCTCGAAGCTGGTGAAGCTCCGCAATGTAGGAAGGGGGATCCACAGAAGGAGAGTGCCAACGAGAAAAAGCTCGAGGCGGCGTGCTGAATCGTCCTGGAGCGTCGCGAGGATCGAGGGATGGATCTGATGACGGAGCTGAAGTGTGTGAAGGGCCCGAAGAGATAGGTGGTGCCTCAAGCTAGGACGGCTCTACCTGCTCCTACTGCTGCTCCTGCAGACAACGCTGGATAACGTCTCTGGTAAGCTCTATACGAGCAATGATGGTACGGTTGATAATGATCGGTTTGTGAAATTTATCGGTACCAACAATGCCAATATGCTGAGCCATTTTGCATATGAGATGCCCAAATGGCAGACTAGTGCAGTTCCCATCGTCGCACAGGATGACCTGGTGGATGATATTCATGATCCGAGAGGGAAGGCAGAGCGGATGACCTTTACCAACCCGATACAGCAACCGAAACATAGATTCGGTGACATCCGCTTTGTTACTCATCCGCGGGTAGACATTGCGGAAGAAGAGATTATGCAAAAGGCGGAAATCCTAGGTCATTGAGGATGCTCGAAGTGCACCTCCCACCCATTTGTCCCCTCACCACATAGGAATTGAGCGATGACTAGGGTGGGTTTAGGACCCAAGGATGAAAAATCGAAAGAAGGCTCCTCAACCCTTAGAACGCCAACAAATTCTGATATGGACTTGAAAGTAAACAGGCACTCCCGATCACCAACATCGACATTGAAGGAGGGGGGAGAAGACGTGACATGAACATAGGATGCATAGAATTTCCTAACAACATCAAATTGGACCGAGCCCCCCATGTGGAGTACGGGGCCCCAATTGATGGCATCCAACATGGAACGCAAGTTGTAGTCAGACAAGTCACCCAAATGGACTGATTTTTCACAGAAGACCTCCTTATCTTTGAAATCATCCCAATGGGTGGAATGGGATGAGACATTTTTCCCCAAAGATTTAGATTTAACAAGGGGAACCGAAGAGGAGGCAGCCCCTTTCCCTTTGGAAGCTGCTTTCTTGGACTTTAAAGGGCGAGGAGGAGGAGGCTTAGATTTTGCCTTGGGACAATCGCTCCTCCTCAAAGGGAGCTCATCCTCGCTCTCTTGGGATGACATGGAAACACCAAGAAGATCTCTAAAACACTCCAAGAGATGAAGGAAAGGGATGAACCAAAGAAGATAGAGAGTGAAGAGAAGGAATCCCTTACCAAATGAGTGAAAGAGAAGTGGAGTGAAGAAGAGGAGGTTAGAACCTCAAATCTTGCAACGAATCAGCGTGAAATCAGCATGGAGAGCAAGAGGGGGAGCTGAGCAGCTTGTGGAGGTGAAAAATTGAAAGAGTCTGACCTAAAATGAGCTCCAACGGTTTAAATACCCCCCCCCCCCCCCCCCCCCATCCGGTCAGCTCACGCGCGGGCTGCTGAACTAGAGACGCACGACCGGTCGTGGGACGCAAAAAAGGGACTCCAGCAGAGTTTACTACTTAGCCCGACCGGTCTTGACCGATCGGATGCATAGGTGCTAGAGTCCAGACTGGTCTGGGAGACGCCCGACCGGTCCTGACCGGTTGGCTAGCCGATCGGCAGCCAGGTTTTGCACTATTTTAACAGGGATCCTGCACAGGATGAGCTGGATAGAGAGTCAGTCCTTTGGACAGACCATTGTCATATAAAACCAAGTACCCTTACTAAGGGTACCACATCCATGGTCATGGTGTACCTAGGTACACCTTAACCCAAAATGAGGGACCCTTATGGTCCAGATATATCGATAAAGGGCAAGAGTTTGGGACTATGATCCCGGATTATCGTGAAAAGCAATGAAAAGAGGCAAAGATCCTCAGATATACCTATAAAGAACAGAAAGAGAGGCTTAATCCTCAGATTTTTCCTGCAAAACAAACACTTGTTAGATATACTAGATACATCCAACACCGATGGACTTCTGGAGGTTCGCAAAGTGAACCGCGTCCAAAGGTTTCGTTAAGATGCCAGCTAGCTGATTCTCGGTAGGCACATGTTCGAGAGATATTATTTGATCTTCAACCAATTCTCAATTAAAATGGTGCCTAATGTCTATGGGCTTAGTGCGAGAGTGCTGAACAGGATTTTTTGATATATTTATGGCACTCGTATTGTCACAAAATAAAGTCATTGTGCCTTGTTTGATCCCATAATCGGTCAAGGTTTGTTTCATCCATAATAACTGGGCACAACAGCTACCAGCAGCAATGTATTCTGCTTCGGCTGTGGATAAAGAGATAGAGTTTTGTTTCTTACTGTGCCATGCCACAAGGCAATTTTCAACATAAAAACACCCACCGCTGGTTGATTTACGATCATCCATGTTACCAGCCCAGTCGGCATCTGAATACCCTGCAATATCTGTAAAGGAATCAAAGGGGTACCAAAGACCGTATTCGGTGGTGATTCCAACAAACCGGATAATCCGCTTAACAGCGGTAAGGTGAGATTCTTTGGGATCAGCCTGAAACCGAGCACAAGCACCTACACTAAAAGCAATATCTGGTCTACTAGCAGTGAGGTAAAGAAGACTACCAATCATGCTTCTATAAAGGTGTTGATCTACACTTTTCCCTGCAAGGTCTTTTGATAATTTAACAGTGGTGCTCATAGGTGTAGTGTAGGAACGGCCAGAGTCTAAGCCAAATCTCTTAACAAGGTCTTTAGCATATTTGGCTTAAGTAATGAATATACCTGATGCAAGTTGTTTTACTTGAAGCCCTAGAAACATGTTCAGTTCTCCTACCATACTCATCTCAAATTCAGATGTCATTAATTCAGCAAAGGAGATGGACATTTTCTCACAAGTGGATTAAAAAACAATGTCATCCACATAAATCTGGGCAATCAACACAGAATTCTCAGGCTTTTCTAATAAATAGAGTCTTGTCAACGCTCCCCCTAACAAAATCATGGTCTATAAGAAAGTGAGTTAAGCGTTCATACCATGCACGGGGTGCTTGCTTGAGTCCGTAAAGCGCCTTTTTCAACCGGTACACTTTGTGAGGATACTTAGGATCAATGAATCCTTTTGGTTGTTTGTTCGCTTCCCCAAGTGTAGGGTTGCGATGTAGTAATAAACTCGGTAAGACCGAGGTCGATCCACAGGGACTTATGTAGGATTTCACAAACACATCCAAAAGCGTCTATTGAAAGCTAATAATCAGATTTTGAATAGAATTGATGTGAATAATAGTTTTAAACTAATTTGAATGTAGACAATTATAAAAAGGCACTAGGGGTTCAAGGATCCACTTGTAGCAATCCTTGATGTTCAATCCGCTGTGGTTTCTTATTCTCTCAACTAGAATCGACATTAAGGTCTATCTAGTCGGATGATAGAGCTGTTAAACCAAACAATCTATAATATGTAAGTGTAATGCATAGGATTCACTCAATGTAGGCTGAGCTGAGCATGCTCAATTGCATAGGTCATTCCCCTTTCCAAAAGGTCTAGTTCACAATCATAACCATCCTCAAGTCCTGTCACAAGACAAGGCTAGATCAGGATTTGAACTTGATTCAAATCTCATGCACAGTCCATACATATTACAGAAAATCAGAAAATTAGAACCTAGGTAAGAAGTCCCTTCATGAAGATCATAGTACTATAGCACACTCCGATTCCTCGGATCATACAGGTCTAGACTGGATACAAACCAATTAAGAAGTTAAGTAATTCTCCCAAACATCCATGAGTCATCATAAGACTAAGAACAACCACTTAAAAACTTGTATAAGCTTCAAACCATAGTTCATAATCATGAATTCCATACTTAAAACCAACTAGCTATGAATTAAAACATCTTGGATCCACTACAAGCTTCACCTCTTAGCCCTAGCTAAGAGGTTTAGCTGCTCATGATCCAAGGAAACATGAAACAACTAAAAAGTTCATAAAAACAGCAAAACAAACTAGAGGGAGTTGTGGAACTCCGAGATTCACTTCCTCCGCCTCCAAGCTTGCTTCAACCTTCTTTTTATACCCTAGGAAAGATCCCTAGGTGTCCTTTTATAGTCTGGAGGCTCCGCAACTTCAGAAGAATCGAGAAACTGCGTAAGAGTTACGCAGTGCGCAGAGGAAATCGGGCCGAAGATAGAAATTTCTAATTTTTTCATGTGGCCGACCGGTCTGGACCGGTCGGACTGGGCTGGCCGACCGGTCACGACCGGTCTGGCCTCTTCAGCATTACTCCAGCAAGCATGGCCGACTGTTCAAGACCGGTCGGCTTGTTTAACATTGATCCAGCAACCATGTCTGATCGGTCTTGACCGGTCGGACGTCTTTAGCATTGGTCCATCAGGAATAGCTGACCGGTCAAGACCGGTCGGCAGTCTTCCTTCTTCTTTTTCTTCTTTTTCTTTTCTTTCCTTGCTCCTTTCTTTTACTTTCTTTCTTCTTTTCTTCTTTGGTCCTCAATTGATATTCATCAAAATAGTCCCAAATGAGCCCTTTTTATCGTCAATTAGGTGGAGTCCACTCTCAATCCTGTAGTCACAAAACATGCATTAGATTCATCTATAAATCATGCAAACCTCACACAATGGGTGATGAATTGGGGTTAGAATATGCACAATTAAGAGCTCAACATTGTTCAACATACACTTCCTCATCAAGAATACCATTCAAGAAGGTGCTCTTTACATCCATTTGAAATAGTTTGAATTTTAACGCACAAGCAACAGCCATAAGAATTCTAATAGACTCGAGTCTGGCTACAGGGGCAAATCTTTCATCAAAATCAATGCCTTCAATTTGTGAATAACCCTGAGCCACTAATCGAGCCTTATTTCGTATTATATTCCCAGATTCATCGGATTTATTCTTGAAAATCCATTTGGTTCCAATAACATTTTTCTTTTCCGGCCTGTCGACCAGATACCACACTTCATTTCTAATGAATTGTTGAAGCTCTTCCTGCATTGCAAGGATCCAGAATTCATCATTGAGAGCTTCATCAGCATTTTTTGGTTCTATTTTGGATGTGAAACATAGGTGACTGTTGACTGCCTCCAACTGTCTCCTGGTTTTGACACCAATGCTAGGATCCCCAATAATTTGATTGAGGGGGTGATTCTTGACGATTTGTACATCACCAGGAGCAGTGGGTGCATTTGGAGATGAGGGTGGTTTATCAGATTTACCTATCTCGCATATGCCCTCATCTTCTTCTTCATCACCTGGAGACACAGGTTTATCCAAGCTATCATCCACAGTCACATTGATTGACTCTTGGACTGATGAGGTTCGAAGGTTGTAAACATGAAAAGCTCTACTATTTAATGAGTATCCCAAGAAGATACCCTCATCACTTTTGGATTTAAACTTTCTCAAATTTTCTCGGTCTCTCAGAATATAGCATGTACTACCAAAGACCTTAAAGTATTTAACATTCGGTGTTTTTCCACACCACAATTCATAAGCTGTTTTGTTTAGACCTACCTTAAATAAACTCGATTAATAATATAGCAGGCAGTGTTAACAGCTTCGGCCCACAGATTTTGAGCAAGTTTTTTATTATTAAGCATAGCTGTAGCCATATCCAACAACACTCTATTTTTTCCTTTCAGTAACCCCATTTTGTTGAGGTATTTTGGGTGCTGAGAACTCATGACGAATGCCCAATTCATCGCATAATGCCTTGAAGCGATGATCTTCAAATTCACCGCCGTGATCACTCCTGATTCTTGCTACCATGTATCCTTTCTCATTTTGAAGTCGCTTTACTAGTTTTTTGAATTCCTCAAAAGTGTCAGATTTTTCTCTTAGGAAGGCGACCCATGTGAATCTAGTAGTAATCATCAACGACTACAAAGAAGTATCGTTTTCCACCTTGGCTAAGTACCCTGGTAGGACCAACTAGGTCCATGTGTAGCATTTCAAATGATTTTGATGTGACCAGGATAGAGGTTCTCTTGTGTGCAACCTTGATTTATTTACCTTTTTGGCATGCGGCGCACACAGTATTTGGTCTTTTACCAATCTTGGGTAGACCTCTCACTAAATTTTTCTGACTCAGTTTAAACAGATTTCTATAATGTACATGACCGAGTCGATGGTGCCATAATTCTGTTTCATCCTGAACGGCCACGTGACACATGGTGGAGGAGCTTGAGTTGTTGTGATTTTCAATGACATAGCAGTTGTCTCCTGTGCGTAGACCTTTCATGACTAATTTTCCTGTGGAGTTCAAGATCTTGCACATATCTTTGGAGAAGCTTACTGAGTGCTCTTCATCACAAATCTGTGAGATACTCAGTAAGTTGTGTTTAAGGCCATCAACATACAGCACATTTTCAATTTTGGGCAAACCTGACCCTGTGATGGTTCCTTTACCAATGATTTTAGCTATGCTCCCATCACCAAATGTGACAGACCCACCATCAAATTCGTCATATGCACAAAATTGAGATCTATCACCTGTCATGTGTCTAGAACAACCACTATCCAAGTACCATCTAGGGGTATTCCCAGCTTTTAAGGCAGTATGAATGACCAAGCACTTGTTCTTAACAACCCATTTAGTTGTTGTCCTTTTATGAGAGGTGTTCTTTTGGTGGGATTCTCTAGTTTTCTTGGGAGAATCAGATTTTTCTTTTTCACGCAAAAGAAGAGCAGTTTTCAAATTCAGCATTTTAACTTGCTCCAATAGTTTATCCATCCTCTTGTCCTTCCTAGGAAGAGCAGGATAATTCTTTTGAATGTTTCCCCTCTTAGGTGAAGAATGCATGGGAGGATTCCAATTAGCTTGGACATTTTTCCCGATCGGTACAAATTTACCTTTCAAGTTTCTGACCGGATTTTTGAATACCAAGCACTCAAATTTTAAGTGGCCAATGTCTCCACAAGCATGGCAGACAGGAGATGCTCTAGTTTTACTCCCTGATGCACCATGATCTTTTCTCACAATTAGATGGACTGAGGTTGTTTTTGAAGTGTGACTATCATAGCCCAAACCTCTTTTGTCCCTTGGTGATCTTACAACACCTAGGAGTTTTTCAAGATTTTCTTCTCCTTGGGCGAACCGTCTTCTAGAGTCAATGAATTGACACTTAAGACGATCAATTTCAGTGTTCGCCTCTTTGAGTTCTTTCTCAAGTCTAGCATGCTTGTCTAGAGATTCACCACTTATGAGCTTTTTCTTTTCTTGTTCAAGCTCATCATTCATCTTTTTCAGCTCTTCTAAATCTTGACTCATCTTTTGATTCTCTATTTTCAATCCGTCAAGATTTTTCATCAGTTTGTCATTTTCAGCCTTCATTTGGCCCAACTTATTGATGGTATTTATATTTTCAATGTATAGTTGGTTGTAAACCTCCTGAAGGCCTTCCTCCTCATTCTCATCATCACTCAAGGAATCATTTTCTGTGTTGGAGGATTCATGATCATCAATGTCTCCGGTGATCTTTGCAATGAGCTCAATTTGAGGCACAATATCAGTAATGGAGGCCATTAAAATTCTGATTGAACCTTGCTCCTCCTCACTTTAGTATAGGATTAATTCTGATTCAGATTCTTCAGTCTCATCCCATGTAGCCGCCATTGCCTTTTTCTTGGCTTTGTTATTGGTGCACTCGGATGCAATGTGACCAAATCCTCTACACTTGTAGCATTGAGGGTCTTTTGACTTAACAAATTTTCCTTTGTTGTTCTTTGAATCAAAAGGTTTACCCTTCTGGTAGGGTTTCCTTCTAGAAGTATTTCCCTTAGTTTTGAAGAATTTTTAAAATTTCTTGGCCATTAGTGCCATTTCTTCTAAGTCTGGATCTTCCTCACTTCCACATTCAGATTATTGTTTTTTGTGAGAAGATTTCAGGGCTGTACTTTTGAATTTGGAGGGAGTTTTGAAACCTAGCTCATAGGTTTGAAGGGACCCAAGAAGTTCTTCAACTTTCATGGTATTTAGGTCCCTACATTCTTCAATGGTAGTAACTTTGGAAGAGAACCATTCCGGTAGGGATCTCAGAATTTTCCTACATAGTCTATGCTCCGGAACGGGATCCCCCAAGCCCCACATTTCATTTGTAATCTTGTTCAGCTTGGTATAGAAGTCAGTAAATGTTTCATGCTCCTCTATAGTAATATTTTCAAATTGTGTGGAGAGGCGCTGAAGTTTTGAGTTTTTAACAATGCTTGTTCCTTCATGAGTAACTTCAAGGATGTCCCATGCTTGCTTAGTGGTTGTACAATTTTGAATCGGCCAAATTCATCTTTAGATACTACACAAAAGATGGCATTCAGCCCTTTGGCATTACAGACCCGTTGAGCTTTATCATAATCGGTCCACATCGCCTTATCTTTAGGCTTGAGGACATCCGGTTCACCTTCCTTACATATAGTGACCATTGGGGGTTTATATCCAATATCAATCATATCCCTAACGTCCGAATCAATAGATTCCAAAAAGATGCGCATTCGGGCTTTCCAATATGGATAGTTAGACCCATCAAAGAAGGGAGGTTTAGTAACGGATGAAGAGTCCTCTCTAGACATATTTTCAAGCTCTCTTAGGATCTCACTCCGGGTTTTTAAACCTGAACGGAGGAACCCGCTCTGATACCAATTGAAATTGTGGTTTTACCGCCTATAGAGATACTTGGAGATATGCCTAATGTCCTAGAGGGGGGGTGAATAGGACTTTTTAAATTCCAATTACAATTAAAAACTAACCAAGTCAAACTTATCAAATAAGATAATCACAATAGCATTCAAGGCATTTATATGAGCAGTTTGTAAGCAAGGACTATCATAGGCATTTCATCAAACAGTTAGCATTCATGATTGACTAAACCATTCAACACATAGCAATCATTCAATCTCACAATGCACAGCGATTTATAGTGGTTCGGTTTCCCTACTCCACTCCCGGTTCACGATCTCAACCTATGAGACCACCGGATTTCACTATAGTCTTGGTTTTAAATTAGGTTAACCATCAACCTTGACATCCTTTGATCTAGGACCGCGTTTACCATCCACCGATGGCCCAATCCAGGGACTTGACGAGTTTGGATCTCAAACTCTCACCAATCCTAACCCAAGGATGGTCACGTACCCTCCCGCCGGAGTTTCCCAATCCAGGGAATAGTGAATGAATAGATGGACTCTAAAAAACTAGACATACCTAGACGATTGAGCCCCGATTCGATGCCTTTGATGAGTAACTTCAGCTCCACGTGCTTCAGCTTCTCTTTGTGCTCCCAAGATCAGCTATCGATGCAATTGATGAGGATATGTTGATGCCGGGTAGTTGGGAGAGAGTTGGTCTAGTTCCTCTTGCCTATTCAATGCAATGGTAATGAGGGAACTACCAAACTCCAAGCATTCAATGGCTATAAATGACCTCTTATATATATTCTGAAGGTAGGTCAGCCATGAATAAAGGTCTTGAGTTCATACTTCAAACCGAGCTTTGAATACTCAGTGAAAAGCCATTAATGGCTAGGTTTGAATGATGAACTCAAGGGGAACAAGAGCAAAGAGGGTAGGAGGATGTGAGTAAAGGCTCTCTCTCTTAGCTCTTGAAGGGTGTTGAATGCATACTTTGAAAGAGCACAAGACATGGCTATATAAAGCCCCAAATGATAGCCCCAACGGATCTAAAACCGTCACGACCGACCTGTCAGAGAAGTATCTCAACCGGTCGGACGGACCGGTCGTCATTTGAAAAACAAGGCCTCATTTGGGACTGGCCGACCGGTCAAGACCGGTCGGACCCCCTTGCTGGAGAGAGTACAAAGTATAGGCCGACCGGTCAAGACCGGTCGGACCCCCTTGCTGGAGCAAGTAAAATGTGAAGGCCGACCGGTCTTGACCGGTCGGCTACCATTCTGAAACATGCAGCAAAGCTGCTGGAGAGTTAATGTTTAACTTGGCCGACCGGTCAAGACCGGTCGGCTGTTCGTATGAAGTCCATCCAGCAAGGTATCTTGTTAACCTTGAATGCCTGGCCGACCGGTCAAGACCAGTCGGCTGTCCATCCGCTTACTTCACAGCAAGTTAGCTGATGAGTTGAGAAGCCTGGCCGCTTTCTGAACTTGTCACAGCGGGTTAGCTGGACCAATGATCTCAACATAGCAACGGATCACTTCAAGTGATGAGGTGCATAGGGTCCAATGTATGGACATATCTTCAAAACGTTTCGCACCAGCCATGGACCACAAGTCTGATCAACTTGTGCAAGGGTCAAGAGGGTAAAATGTGTGAGTCTTTAACACCATTCTTTGATGTTTTGGGTTTCCAATGGTCGATCTATATGCAACTTACCTGGGATCTTGTTTCAACATGAGCTTGAGCAATGGATGAAGCGAAATCTTCAGGTCTTGATTCTTCAATTCTTCGACCAGGGCTCACACGACAAGACGCGACCAACCAACACGCCAATTGACAACAAAAGATGTACTAATAGTAGTGGGCTATAAGCTAGGTCGAGTCTAACCAGCTCGTGAAATGGGTCTGCTATTGGTGAGCCGGGTGGGCATTGGCATACCACTGACGAGGCGGATAGTGAGGTCTTTTCTACTCGCTTGGTTATGCGCGCGATGTACGGCAGCCAGTATCAGAGTATACTAGGCCCAGATGAGAACCATTTTGATATGTAGATTAGTTGAGGATTGACGTGTTTGCATTATATCTCTAGCATGTAACACTCAGCCATGTAGGCCCTTGCATCGCATAGCCTTAGGATGGCTGATAGCATTCATGAGCCTGGTAACTCAACCCTCTATCACTTTCGCTTACTCTGATATCTGTATACTTGTCATATGCATCACACAAGCACACACGCACTTTACTGAGCTTCGTAGGAAGCAAATGCGCGTTTGTTTACGCTGCAGGTGTTAGCTTCCCCAAGTGTAGGGTTGCGATGTAGTAATAATCTCGGTAAGACAAAGGTCGATCCATAGGGAAGGAAGTAAATAATTCAAACTATCCTAATAACTAGAATCTTAAGAGGTTTGTGAAATTGGTTTTGAACATAATAGAAAATCTGATAATGAAAAGATAACTAGAGCATCAAGGATCCACTTATAGCTCTCCTTAGATGCATAATTCGCTATGGTTTCTCACTTACTCAACTAGAATCGAAATAAAATCCTATCTAGCTGAATGATAGAGCGGGTATATTATCAAAGCAATCCAACACATGTGTTGTTTATCAACATGATTCCCTCAATTCAAGTTAGGACTTGAGCACACTTAGGTCAATCCTAATTCCAATAGATTAAGATCATAACCATAATAATCATCAAACCTTGTCACAAGACTTGACTATGAAATTGCGGTTTCACCGCTTATAGAGACACTTGGAGATATGGCTATGGACCTAGAGGGGGGGTGAATAGGACCTTTTTGAAAATCTTTTCGCCTACTAATACAATTCAACAAAATAAGCGTTGTAAGCAAGAACACCTCGGCTTCCAAGCCTTGGTGGGTCCAATCAAAAGACTAGCAAGAGGATAAGCAATAAACAAACCTAGTCTAAGCATGCATAGGAAGTAAATGATACAACTAATCAAGCTCCTAACCTATGCATCTTGTGTAGACTTATGAGAGTGGATCAATAAGCTCAAGTCTACACAAGTAGTGAAGGTACATCTTGTGTGGGGATGCCTATAAGGTGCCTAGCATGCATTCCTATCAATCATTCATAATTAAGCAATTAAACAAATAATGCAAAGATAGAATGAGCTCAAGAACAATCACAAACACAAGGATGTATAGTGGTTCGACTACGTGTCTACTCCACTCCCGGTTCAAGTACTCAACCCCTTTGAGCACACCGACATTCACTATCGGAGGTTTTAAATGAGGTTTACCTCTCAACCTTTACACGGAGGTTTTATCGGTTCACCTCTCAACCGTATCCGGAGTTTTAGACATAGGCTAACTCTCAACCTTATCGCACGTTTACTCTAGTGTCGGAGGCTCCCCCTTGGAGACGTAGTTTAGGCCCGACTGACGGGCTAAGGAACGGCTAACGTCCCTAAGGCGAGTTGACATACAAACTCTAAAATGGACTCTCAAATAAGACAACCTACTTGTCGGATGAGCCCCTTGTTTAGCGCCGGATTGGGTTGCTTGATCTCCGCTCTCCCGTGCTTCAATCAGCTTCCCTTTGCTCCCTTGATCGTGCCGCCGTTGCGTCGCCAATGCCTCAGCCACATTCGATCAAACACCTTGCATGCGATGCCTTGAAATGCCCATGGTGCTAGGAGGATGGGTTGAATCTCCTATATGGGATATGTAGGATGTTCTAACTAGGAGATTCACCTAGAGAGTCTTCTAGAGGTCTTGGACAAAGGATATACCAATGTGGAATAATGTCACACCTCTAGATTTGAGAGAGGAATCAAGTCATCTCTTGATTGCATTTGAATGCCCATACTTGTGTTTGAAACACAAGGGATATGACTTGAAAACCTCCTCTTTGAGACCCCAAAAGATGTACAGGGTCATGACCGGTCGGACCCCTTCACTAGGACAGCCAGAAACATGCTGGCCGACCGGTCATGACCGGTCGGCCCCCCTTGCTGGATGGCTGAAAGGTGCATGGAGCCAAACCTGGCCGACCGGTCAAGACCGGTCGGCCACCCTTGCTGTATCCCTTCTATTGTGAAGGCCGACCGGTCATGACCGGTCGGCTGGTCGTTGTAAATCCAGCAGGAATGCTGGCCGACCGGTCTTGACCGGTCGGACCAGCCTGGGTCCCCTCTATGCTGAGCTGAGTTCTTCTTTCTCCAGCTGGTTCATATAGACCTAGGTAGAGTTGATCAAATGGGACACCTAGGGCCTATCTATGATGACTAAAGGGTTCTAAATATGGTCAAGGTCATCAAGGATACAAAGGGGATAGGTTTTGGTCGAGGTTAAGGCACCAAGGCATCTCATATACCTGAATCTTCTTCCTTGATGTGGCTGGACGTCTTGAGTCTTCAGTCTTCGTCTTCATTGGGCTCAACCGACACAAGACTCACAGCTGTAAGTGATTGACAAACAAGGTGCACTAGTATGCCACGAAAAAGTGCACTAACAATCTCCCCCTTTGTCAATTACTTACAAAAACTTAACCTACCAAAACAAATTACATGAACAAGAGATTACATTAATAAAACATAAAATACAGGACTCTTGACATGGCAACCTAAGCTGCTCCTCTTCAGTTTGCTCCCCCATAACCTGTCAATCCCTGCATCACAAAACATAGCAAACTAGTTTTGGTGGGATTTGATCTTTCTCCCCCTTTTTGTTAGCAATTGACAAACTATTCTCTCCCCCTTAATGATATGCCAATAAGGTTAAGGTAAGTGAAGATAGTGTGTCGCAGTTATAACTATAAGCACATGCTAAAACGGAGAGTATAGGGTGCATGAATCATAAATTCATGGAGCAAGCTAAGAAACATGATTAACAAGAAATGTAACTATTCAGGCAAGATTAATCATGCAATTGGTCAAGGATATACATTTGCAATGAAGCACAAAAGGGCTTATAGCCCAATCAACCAACCTCCCCTAATGGTATATCAAGACCAATACTAAGCAAAGATTAGCATACATGAAGCATAAAACTCAAGATGGTTAGCTAATCTAAGCAAGATGACAGTCTAGCAAGCAAATGTATCAATAAAAGCAAAGCTAAATCATCAAAATTTTGGCGAATGAGGCTTGAATCCTCTGATTTGCCTATAAACACAGAAATGAGGCTGAAATCCTCAGATTTTCCAATAAAAGCATAACTAGCTACCCTCTCTTACCATGGAGAGATTAAAAAGCCAAATGGTAGCAAAGTTCCACAACACCCTCATAGAAGGTAGCATGAGGTGAGGGGTTGGGAACTCCTCCTTCTCCTAGAAGGGATAGCGGTTGGGATCCCCTCTTAAATAATCTGGTAAAGGGGTCGTGATGGAGGCCGAGAGAGCAAGATCTTTATGTTGGCTCTCATCATCAGATTCGAACTCCTCCGTATCATCCCAAGTGGCAGCCATTGCCTTTTTACCTTTCGGTTTAGGCCCTTCCGGACATTCCGGGGCAATATGGCCACGACGACCGCAACCGTAACAACGGACGGATGAAGGTATGGATGATTTTCCTGTACGTTTATCACCCTTTTTGTCCTTCTTATCACGGCTATTCCCTCTATCAAATTTGAGGAATCTCTTGAATTTTTTGTTCAATTTCTCTTCCTCATCATCCTCATCATCGCTATCTTCCTCCGACTCACTTTTAATTTTCTTATGTTTGTGAGAGGACTTGAAAGCGATGTTTTTCCTTCTAGAGGGGGCTTTAAAGCCTAGCTCAAAGGTTTGTAGGGAACCTATGAGTTCTTCAACTTTCATTGTATTAAGATCCCTACACTCTTCAATGGTGGTGACTTTAGAAGAGAACCGTTCCGGAAGAGATCTCAGAATTTTCCTACAAAGCCTATGTTCCGGAACCGGATCCCCTAAGCCCCACATATCATTTGTAATTTTGTTCAGTTTGGTAAAAAATTCAGTAAACGTTTCATCCTCTTCCATAGTGATATTCTCGAATAGAGTAGAGAGGCGCTGAAGTTTGGAATTTTTAACAACATTAGTACCTTCATGGGTTACTTCAAGAATATCCCATGCTTGTTTACTGGTAGTGCAGTTTTGAATCCGACCAAATTCTTCTCTAGATACTGAACAAAAAATAGCATTCAGGCCTTTAGCATTATTAATACGTTGAGCTTTTTCATGATCAGTCCACAATGCCTTGTCTTTTGGCCTAAGAACATCCGGCTCACCTTCCTTGGAAATAGTAACCATTGGGGGTTCATATCCAAAATCAACCATGTCCCTCACATCCTGAATCTATGGATTCCAAGAAGATGCGCATTCAGGCTTTCCAGTATGGATAATTTGACCCATCAAAGAAAGGAGCCTTAGTGACGGATGAAGAGTCCTCTCTAGACATATTTTCAAGTTTCTCTTAATGATCTATCTCTATGCAATTAAGCCCTTAAAGAGAAACCCTCTCTGATACCAATTGAAATTGCGGTTTCACCGCTTATAGAGACACTTGGAGATATGGCTATGGACCTAGAGGGGGGGTGAATAGGACCTTTTTGAAAATCTTTTCGCCTACTAATACAATTCAACAAAATAAGCGTTGTAAGCAAGAACACCTCGGCTTCCAAGCCTTGGTGGGTCCAATCAAAATACTAGCAAGAGGATAAGCAATAAACAAACCTAGTCTAAGCATGCATAGGAAGTAAATGATACAACTAATCAAGCTCCTAACCTATGCATCTTGTGTAGACTTATGAGAGTGGATCAATGAGCTCAAGTCTACACAAGTAGTGAAGGTACATCTTGTGTGGGGATGCCTATAAGGTGCCTAGCATGCATTCCTATTAATCATTCATAATTAAGCAATTAAACAAACAATGCAAAGATAGAATGAGCTCAAGAACAATCACAAACACAAGGATGTATAGTGGTTCGACTACGTGTCTACTCCACTCCCGGTTCAAGTACTCAACCCCTTTGAGCACACCGGCATTCACTATCGGAGGTTTTAAATGAGGTTCACCTCTCAACCTTTACACGGAGGTTTTATCGGTTCACCTCTCAACCGTATCCGGAGTTTTAGACATAGGCTAACTCTCAACCTTATCGCACGTTTACTCCCGTGTCGGAGGCTCCCCCTTGGAGACTTAGTTTAGGCCCGGCTGACGGGCCAAGGAACGGCTAACGTCCCTAAGGCGAGTTGACATACAAACTCTAAAATGGACTCTCAAATAAGACAACCTACTTGTCGGATGAGCCCCTTGTTTAGCGCCGGATTGGGTTGCTTGATCTCCGCTCTCCCGTGCTTCAATCAGCTTCCCTTTGCTCCCTTGATCGTGCCGCCGTTGCGTCGCCAATGCCTCAGCCACATTCGATCAAACACCTTGCATGCGATGCCTTGAAATGCCCATGGTGCTAGGAGGATGGGTTGAATCTCCTATATGGGATATGTAGGATGTTCTAACTAGGAGATTCACCTAGAGAGTCTTCTAGAGGTCTTGGACAAAGGATATACCAATGTGGAATAATGTCACACCTCTAGATTTGAGAGAGGAATCAAGTCATCTCTTGATTGCATTTGAATGCCCATACTTGTGTTTGAAACACAAGGGATATGACTTGAAAACCTCCTCTTTGAGACCCCAAAAGATGTACAAATGATGTGGGCAAAGGGCTCTCAAAAACTTCTCTCCTTTTGCCCAAGAATGGAGCTTCAAATATATAGAAAAAGTGCTCCAACGGTCATAAAACGGGCAGAAAACGGCCTGTCCCTACCTGCCCCGACCGGTCATGACCGGTCGGAGGTCTTTGCTGAATGGGCAGGCACAATACAGTGGGCCGACCGGTCATGACCAGTCGGACCCCTTCACTGGACAGCCAGAAACATGCTGGCCTGACCGGTCATGACCGGTCGGCCCCCCTTGCTGGATGGCTGAAAGGTGCATGGAGCCAAACCTGGCCGACCGGTCAAGACCGGTCGGCCACCCTTGCTGTATCCCTTCTATTGTGAAGGCCGACCGGTCATGACCGGTCGGCTGGTCTTTGTAAATCCAGCAGGAATGCTGGCCGACCGGTCTTGACCGGTCGGACCAGCCTGGGTCCCCTCTATGCTGAGCTGAGTTCTTCTTTCTCCAGCTGGTTCATATAGACCTAGGTAGAGTTGATCAAATGGGACACCTAGGGCCTATCTATGATGACTAAAGGGTTCTAAATATGGTCAAGGTCATCAAGGATACAAAGGGGATAGGTTTTGGTCGAGGTTAAGGCACCAAGGCATCTCATATACCTGAATCTTCTTCCTTGATGTGGCTGGACGTCTTGAGTCTTCAGTCTTCGTCTTCATTGGGCTCAACCAACACAAGACTCACAGCTGTAAGTGATTGACAAACAAGGTGCACTAGTATGCCATGAAAAAGTGCACTAACAGACTATATTATGATTTGAACTTCATTCAAATCATATGAACAATCAACATAATATTCAGAATTTAGAACAAAAAGGTAGAACTTTGGTTTGAAGTTCCCACATGATGATTTAAGTCTAGAGCGTATTTAATCCAATTCCTTAGAGCATACATGTTTAGAATCATGCAAAAGAATTAAGAACTAAAGGAATTCTTCCAAACATCCATGAGTCATCATAAGATTAAGAAAAACTACTTATAACTTTATTCAAACTTCTAAAAACCATTATTCTTCAATAAATCCAACTTGAAACCAATAAAATGAATTAAAACAATCTAAGAAAATTATAAGGTTCACCTCTTAGCTCTAGCTAAGAGATTGGCTAATGAAAAGCATATTAAAAAATAAAACTAGAACTAAGAAAAGTAAAGGAAAACTAGCTGGAGGAGGCTAGGAAGCCTCCTATGACTTGAATTCCTTGCTCCCCACGTCCTTGCTTCGTTTGAAATAGAAGAGAGCACCTCCTTTTATAATATAGCAAGAGTACCGCAACATAACAGATTTTGTTTCGCTTTGTACGGCTTAACCAATGATCGGATTGCCTTCAAATTTGATTTATAGGTTCCTTGTAATGTGATCTTTCTCATAGATGATTTAGATTTCCAAGATTATCTTCTGAATGGGCCCACCATCCGATCAGCGACCGCCTCTCAAAATCGAGCAATTCAGGTACCTTAAGAACCAGTCATCTTGCTTTCAACGCTCCGGAGTGTACAGAGGTCGAATTGATCTCAAATTTTAAACATTGTAGAAAACTTCCTCCTCTACATGATAGAGGGATTAGATTGTCCAAAACAATTCCAGAATTAGGTGCAAAAATTAGAACACTCAGGCCTTTTATAAAATCTGCGCAGTTGGATCTTTCTGGATGGTCCATCTTTCTTCAACCGGTACAATCAAACCACACATTCTTTTGATCTGAAACTTTGTGGTTATTCATATATGGATGTGGTCTAGAAGCTGGTCAAAGTAGATTCTTCATATCATCAATGATGGGTCACCTGGACCGGTCCAGAGTGGAGTAGGCAGAATCTGGAACTTTCTGTACAGTTCGTATTGTTTTGGCCACCACGGTCAATCCGTAGCTCCGATCGACACGAAACCACTTGGGTTATTTCGGCGTCGAGCTCCTCTTCGACATGGATGTGTTGCATTTCTAAATATCATCAAGTTGGCTTCAAAAAACCATGTCAAAAGTCTAAAAATGAGAATAGCCTGCTGTCTGAAATCTGGAAATCTGAAATTGCATGGCCGACCGATCTTGATCGGTCGGACAAGGCTGGCCGACTGGTCTTGACCAGTCTAGCCTGTTTGTTAAGTGTCTAGGGAGTGCAGCCGGTTGGTCGGACCCATTTTCTACATTCTTTCTTCTTTCTTTTCTTCTCTCCTTCCTCTCTCTTTTCTTTCTTCTTTCTTTGGCCCACCTTGGGTCTTCATCTAAGGCTCCTAAATGTGCCCTTTTGGTCACCAATTGGGCAAAGCCACTCTCATTCCTACAATCACAAAACATGTATTAGATGGGTCTTTTAAACATGTAAACCATGCATATAATGTGATGTAATGGGTTAGATCATGTATAAATTGGAGGCTCAACAGCAGGTACTAGGGCACATCAACAACGTTGAGCTCGGTTCATGTACCTGATATTTTGGACTTTTGCTACGTTTTGTATTTCGCTTTTCAGCACTGTACTCAGCAAACTATATAGTGGATATCTGATGATGTTTTATGATTTTGATTATGCTCCTTTACAAAAAAAAATACCCTGAAAATCCTCCTGGTGGGATCCTAGGATCAGAACCTGGCATATGAGAGCTAGGAGCCAAGAATGGGGTGCTACGGAGGCTGTTGGCACCAAGGTCGGTGATCGGGATTTAGTGAGCCCGGTCCCCGGGTTTGGGGTGTGACATAACCATAGTCCCCTTTGATTTAGTTTCGTATCTCGATCCGGGATGAAATAAATTCATGCAATGGATGCAAATGAGTACAGTACAAAGTAAATATGCTTTATGCATGCTCGAGAGAGGATCGCATGTTCCCACCCCAAGCGCACGTGGAGAGAGAAAGGTGAAAATCCTCTCCTTTGGGCGCATGTGGGATGTTACATGCTCCTGGCACTTCCTCACAGGTGCATGTCTTATAAGGACTTAGGAAATTTTCCATATTTTCGAACAAAAGGTTGGGCGCATGTGGATTTTCCCTATCTCCCTCTCCATTGCAACTCCGGTGGGAGAAATCCCTTTTCGGTGATGGCATCTGGTGAGGGGATGGGCGCATGTCCCTTTCTGGCTAGGATTCCGGTAGAGTATTTTTACCTTTAGAAGAGTTCTAGCAGTCTCTCGAAAAGTGATCTCGTCCTTGTCTAATCGAGTGGAGGGGTATTTATAGAAGGTTTATCGGGTAGCTAATCGGGTCCACCAAAAATCCGATTTCATCAAGCGCATGTGATTGTGAAGAGGGGTCATGCGCATGAAACAGGGAGGTGGGCGCATGTGCCCATGCAGTGGGCGCATGTGCCCTATGTGATGGGCACATGTAGCCTCTGTGGTGGGCGCATGTTGCCCCACTTAGCATCATTTTGATTTTTTATCATTTTTATGATTTTTCTCAGATCAAAAGAGGGGGAGAATGTCCCTCATGCGCATGTAGTGAGAGCGAAGATGCATGTCTCCTCATGGCATCTGCATGTGGAGAGAGTGGCGTACACACTTTCCATCACTTAGAATATTTCAGGTTTTACGCTTCAATGGGCGACCTCCAGAGGGAGGCTACCTTTTCAAAGACCAAAGTCACTGACACCAAGCCTCTTTTAGGCCATGATCGACCTCCTGAATGAATGGGGTGGGGTACTGATTGTCATGCCCCAAACTCGGGGACCGGGCTCACTAAATTCCCGATCGCCGACCTTGGTGCCAACAGCCTCCGTAGTACCTCATTCTCGGCTCCTAGCTCTCATGTGTCAGGTTCCGATCCTGGGATCCTACCAGGAGGATTTTCAGGGTAAATTTTTTTTGTACAGGAGCATAATCAAAACCATAAAACATCATCAAATATCCACTAATAAGTTTGTTGAGTACAGTGCTGGAAAGGGAAATACAACATGTAGCAGAAGTCCAAAATATCAGGTACATGAACCGCGCTCAACGCTGCTAATATGCCCTAGTACCTGCAGTGTAAACAAACGCGCATGAGCTTCCTACGAAGCTCAGTAGAGTGCATGTGCGTGCGTGTGATGCATATGACAAGTATACAAATATCAGAGTAAGCGAAAGAAGTAGAGGGTTAAGTTACCAAGTTCATGAATGCTATCAGCCATCCCAAGGCTATGCGATGCAAGGGCCTACATGGCCGAGTGTTACATGCTAGAGATGCAATGCAAACATGTCAATCCTTAACTGATCCACATATCAAAATAGTTCTCATCTGGGACATCACCGGGGTCTAGTATACTCTAATACTGGCCGCCGCACATCGCGCGCATAACCAAGCGAGTAGAAAAGACCTCACTATCCGCCTCGTCAGTGGTATGCCAATGCCCACCTGGCTCGCCGATAGCGGACCCATTCCATGAGCTGGTCAGACTCGACCTAGCTTATAGCCCACTGCACCCGGGCGGATAAGGTCACACCCCTTTCCAACCGACCTCGACACAGTGGGAGATGTGGCCTACTGGTATTTGGCACACGGGCGCTCATGTTATCTACTTAGTCTCGACGCTGGAGCATCCTACTGGTACCACAGGGTTTAGGGACTTTCACCCAAGGACATCCATAGCGCCCACGTACTAGAACAAGTTTTCGGTGTCCAATACTGCCAACCATGATGTGACTATGGTGGCCACCACCCTGATGCTGCTAGGGTGTGAAAGCGATCGTGACATACATAATGCGAAATGCATGAGTCATACAATCCAAATCATGCACCAAACTTACGCATACTGCGCAATCATGTGGGGCGACCCTGTCTCACACGGGTCTCCTAAGTATAACAAGCCAACTAGCATATGCTATGGTTAATCATGATCCATAACAGGCATACAAATGATGTGTATGGACATATGAATGAGCATGGTATTCATTATACTAAGCATGTTATCAGTGTGACATATCAAGCTAATCATACTAGCATGTTACCAAACATATCATGTAACATTGGCCTTAAAAGGCCCAAAATATATATAGAGAGTGGGACCCAGACTGTGGGTCCCATTGGAAATGTAAAGGTCTTCGTGGCATAGCCCACTTGAGACCACATTGGCCCCATACTTGGGCCTGCACATACAAGATAGGCCGTCAAAATACGTGTACGACATGGATAAAACGTATATACCAAAGAAGGAACCATGGTGGGCATCAATGACCACTATTCCCTGCGGGTGTGGTCCATCTAACATCTGAATTTGCCTCATTGTTGGGGCCGTATCTAAAATAATATGGAAAAATAGATAGGCAGCATGAATAAAACAGATACATCATGGTGGAGCTAATAGATACATCACGTTGGGACCCATAGGGTGGGCCACCTGCTGGGCAGCGTGGTACCCATCTGGTCCCAATAAGTTTTGAATCAAGCAGATATTTGTGTTTTCTCCTTCATCCATATCCATGTGATCTTATGAACAGATTGGATGGCAAATAAACATCATTGTAGAACCTGAAAAGGGTTCAACGTTTGAAATCATTATCCCCACTATGGCATGGTCCACTTGACATTAGGATATGCTTAAATTTTGGGCCCAGCCACTTATGAATAGGTTGGGTGACAAATAAACAGTATTGTAGGATGGGGAAGGTTTCAATGGTGGGGATCATTATTTCCACTATTGTTCCGTGTCATGGCCCACTTGCCATTTGGATATGCTTAAATTTTGGGCTCAGCCACTAAGATGAGGTGGAAAAACATATGGAGGGAATAGATAAGGCACACACATTATAGGTGGGCCTAACGAGTGGGGCCCATGGTGACGCCCACAAGGCTACTGGGCAGCAGCGTCCCCTGGACGTTGTCTGTCCAGCTGCCCCTTTTGTTTTTTGTTTTGTCTTTTTTTTATTTTACTATGTTCTCACCAAGTGGGGCCCACAGAAGTTTTCGATCAAGCTGATATTTTTACCCTCCCTTCTTCCGTGCATGTGTGAAATTATGAATAGGTTGGATCTCAAATAAACATCATGGTGGGCCATAGGAGGGTTTCAACGGTAGGTTCACTGTCCCTACTGTTTTCTGTGGTGGGGCCCCCTTGAGACTTGGATCTGACTCAATCTTGGGGTCATGCCCTAAAATGATCTCCCCAAATGGATGGACGGTGTGGATACAGCACATGCATCATGGTGGGACCCACGAGTGGGCCACCAGCTGGCAGTACGAGCCAGCGTCAGACGCTGCTTCTTCTTCTTATTTTCTTTCTCTCTTTTTTTTGTTTTATTATGCTTATATCAAGTGGGGCCCACATGGGTCTGATCCACTTCGTTCATCAGGTTCCCCATCTCATGGGGGACCCAATAAGCCCAATATTGGGTATATGATTTGGTCTAGAAACTTTAAAGTGGGCCGAAGAATTTCTGACAGTAGAAATCATTATTTCCACTGTTTTATGCGGTGCGGTCCACTTAAGATTTGGATCAGCTTCATATTTTGGCCCTGCCCCTAAAATGATCTGGGAAAACAGATGGACAGCGTGGATTACACACAAACATCAAGGTGGGTCCCATGAGTGGGGACCCCATTCAAGCTGTCTCCAGCGTACGCTGGATGTTTCCAGCGTCTCTGACGCTAGGACGTCCAGCGTCCACAATTCATTTCTTCCTTCTTCTTTTTTTCTTTTCTTTTCTTTTTATTTTCTTTTTTTTCTTTGTTTATTTCAAGTGGGGCCCACTTAGGGACGATCCACCCCCTTCATCATGTTCCCCAGCTCATTGGGGACCCAGCAAGCCCAATATTGGGCAGGTGATGTGGTCCACAAACATCACGGTGGGCCCAAGAAGCCTCGACAGTAGGCTTCATTAGCCTCACTGTTTTCAATGGTGTGGTCCACCTGAGATCTGGATCTACTTCATTTTTGGCTCCCTGCCCAAAAATGGGATGGAGAAACAGCTGGACGGCCTGGATTGGATGCATACATCAAGGTGGGTCCCACGTGTGGGGACCCTGCCCAATGCCCAAAAGGGCTTTTAGCCCACATGCTGCTGGGCAGCAGCACCCTCTGGACGCTGTCTGTCCAGCGGCACCCTCTCCCTCTTTGTTTTTTTTAATTTTTATTTATTTATTTATTTATTTATTATTATTATTATTATTATTATAAGAAGGTGGGGCACATTCATGGATGATCCAATCCATCCATCAGGTTGTCCACCACCAGGTGGGCCCAAAAGAAAAGGAAAATGAAAGGAAATAAGGCAATGGGGGATTTATGTCCCCCTTGCACTCACCTCGAAGGATGGACGGTTGGATTGGATCAGGTTGATGATCGGACGATCCGGACGGTCCGAATATGGTTAAGGTCCTCCAAGCTTGGATCTCCACCCTCAATCTCTCTGATCTCTCTCTTGATCACTCAAATCTCCCTCTTCTCTCAAATCTTTCTCTTTCTCTCTCCTCTCAAATCTATTTCTCTTGCAAATATGGGAAGTGAGAAGGCCTCCTCTCCCCCCTACGTATGCACTTGTATGGGGGGGGGGGAGAGAGAGAGAGAGAGAGAGAGAGAGAGAGAGAGAGAGAGAGCATGGGGTCATGATGGCTAGCATGGGAGAGGGGTATGGGGGTATGGGTAGAGTTGACTTTGGGAGGTGAGAGAGGGATGGGGGGTATGGGGTGTGTAGAGTAGGGGTATGGGTGAGAGTGATGGTGATGGATTTGACATGATCTTGGAATTTGTGCAAGTGGGGCCCACGCCACATGCGTGTTGCGCGGCCCACCTCGGATTACGTAAATGACACAACTTACACACCGGGTATCGCAATGGGGGGTGCCGCGCGTCGGTAGAATCGCAGCGCCTACGCGATCGCCGGGTATAGGTCTCGGGTCGATGCGATACTAAAACAGGGTCGCGATCAAGGCTCGCTAATCTGGTCCATCCGGGATGTACCGGCACCGGAAATTAAGCGTACGGAGGGCAAATAAGGGTATGGGTCTTACAACTCTCCCCTCCTAACAAAAAATTTCATCCTCGAAATTTGCAATACAAACCCAAACTAACTGAAGATCATAAAAAAAAGAATCGCATCACTATATATGCATATTGAATCGAAAAGCAATCATACAGATACAATCAATCATAAAAAAGATGAGGATAAGACTCTTGAATCTCTGCCTCTCGCTCCCACGACGCCTCATCTGCGCTATGATGACTCCACTGGACCTTCACCAAGGGAATGACCTTGGTTCGGAGGACCTGCTCCTTCCGGTCAAGGATACGAACTGGCTGCTCAATATAAGAAGCATCCTCACGAACCTCCAACGGCTGCCAATCTATCACAGGAACCACGTCTGACTCACACTTCCGCAACATAGAAACATGAAAAACATTGTGGACGCCAGACAACTGAAGTGGCAAGGCAAGCTGATAGGCCACGACGCCAACGGTCCCAGTGATCTCGAAGGGTCCAATGAATCTCGGGGCAAGCTTCCCCTTGGCTCCAAAACGAACCACGCCCTTCATGGGTGAGACCCTGAGATACACATGATCCCCAATGAAAAACTCTAGGGGACGACGTCGTCGATCTGCAAAACTCTTCTGTCGACTCTGAGCTGTGCGCATCCTCTGCCTGATGATATCGATAGCCTCTGATGTCCTCTGCACAAGCTTGGGACCTAGGAGACGATGTTCTCCAACCTCGGCCCAACAACTAGGAGACCTACAGGGTCTACCATACAACGCCTCAAAAGGAGCCATACCGATAGTCGCCTGGTAGCTGTTATTATATGCAAACTCAGCCAAATGCAGGTGTTTATCCCAACTACCTGAGAAATCCAACACGCAAGCTCAAAGCTGTCCTCAAGGATCTGGTTGACCCTCTCGGTCTGACCATCAGTCTGAGGATGATATGCGGTCCTGAACTTCAAGGCAGGCCCCATCGCCTTTTGAAACTCCTCCAGAACCGTGACGTAAATCTCAGATCTTGGTTAGAAATGATCAAAACTGGGACTCCGTGCAGCCTCACAATCTCCTCGATAAACAATTCTGCAAGTCGGTCCAATGGCCAGGTCGCACGTATCGCAAGAAAATGTGCCGACTTCGTCAAACGATCAACGACAACCCAGATGGCGTCGTGACAGCGATCAGTCCTCGGCAAGCCCATAATGAAGTCTGTGGTCACGTGCTCCCATTTCCACAATGGGACACTCAACGGCTGCAGGGGACCTGGAGGTTTGCGATGATCGGCCTTGACACGCTGGCAAGTGTCACACTCAGCCACAAAACTGGCGATCTAACGCTTCATACCGGCCCAAAAATACTGCCTCCTCATATCACGATACATCTTGGTAGAGCCTAGGTGGATCGTGAACCTCGATCGGTGTGCCTCATCCATAAGATCTCTGCGCAACTGAGGAATATCTGAAACACACAACCGACCCCTGAACGAAGTCCACCATCTGACCCAATCTGCCAATCAGTCTGACCCTCTGACGCGGCCTCTTCCCAATAATCCTTCAACGTCTGATCTGACTGCTGAGTCTCGATCACCCTAGAAACAAGAGAGGGTTGAATCGACAAGCTCGATAACTGCGCGATAAAAGACTGCAGGCTCAGCTCAAAATCATACTTGGCAACCTCCTCGAGCATCCTCCATTTCCGGACCATCATATGCGCCACCAGGCCTCGTGGCTGACGGCTAAGGACATCTGCCACCACGTTGGCCTTACCAGGGTGGTACTGAAGATCAAAATCATAATCCTTCAGGAGCTCCATCCAACGTCTCTATCTCATGTTCAACTCGGACTGCGAGAAGAGGTACTTCAGGCTCTTGTGGTTAGAAAAGAGCTCGAACCTAACCCCATAAAGATAGTGCCTCCACACCTTCAGTGCGAAGACTACCACTGTTAGCTCCAGATCATGCGTGGGGTAGTTCTACTCATGGACCTTGAGTTGGCAAGACGCATATGCTACTACTCTGCCATGCTGCATCAGGACAGCACCTAAGCCAATACGTGAGGCATCTGTAAAAACCACGAATCCTTCACTCCCGGAGGGAAGAGTGAGGACTAGTGTAGAAGTAAGACGGTCCTTCAGTTCTGCAAATGCTCGCTCACAAGCATCGCTCCAAATGAACTCAGCGCCCTTCCGGGTCAACCTGGTCAGTGGGGCTGCAATACGAGAGAAGCCCTCTATGAAACGACGATAATAACCTGCTAACCCTTGGAAACTCTAGATTTCGGACGCGTTCGTGGGCTGACCCCACTGACGCACGGCATCAATCTTCACCGGATCTACTACTACTCATTTCCTCGTCACCACATGACCGAGGAACTTCACCTCCTCCTACTAAAACTCACACTTCTCCAACTTCGCATAAATCTAGTGTGTGCGGAGGGTCTGCAAGGTGATCTCCAGATGCTGCGCATGCTCCTCCTGAGTCCTCGAATAGATCAGAATGTCATCGATAAACACCACAACAAACTGATCAAGGTAGGGACGAAAGACCTCGTTCATCAATTGCATGAACACAGCGGGCGCATTGGTCAGTCCGAAAGACATGACCTGGAACTCAAAATGACCGTAACGCGTCCTGAATGCCGTCTTCGGGATATCCTCCTCCCGGACACGGACCTAATGATAACCGGACAGTAGGTCAATCTTTGAAAAGAACTGGGCCTCCCGCAACTGGTCAAATAAATCGTCGATCCTCGGAAGCGGGTACCTATTCTTAATCGTGACCTTGTTGAGCTCGCGGTAATCCACGCAGAGCCTCAACGAGCCATCCTTCTTCTTCACGAAGAGTACCGGTGCTCCCCACGGTGAACTGCTCGGACGGATGAAGCCTAGTTCATGCAACTCGTCCAACTGCTTCCGCAGCTCCCGTAACTCCAAGGGTGCCATACGGTACGAGGCCTTTGAGATAGGCGCAGTACCGGCCACAAGGTCAATCTGAAACTCAGTATGCCGACGAGGTGGCAACCCCGGAATCTCCTAAAACACATCCGAAAAATCGCAAACTACGGGCAGCTGATCGATGCACACGGCAACCGGTTCCTCTATGGCACACGACATCAAAGATGACAACTGCTCACCTCTAGGCTCGGCAACGAACTGAAACTACGGCATGCCGGGTATAAGGAAAGTGACTGTTCTTGCGAAGCAGTCCAATACGGCGTGATACTCGGCCAGCCAATCCATGCCCAGGATAACATTAAACTTAGTCATCGGTAAAACAAACAAATCGGCGGGCAAAAAGGTCTCTCCTACCAAGACGGGGTAAGACGAACAGATCAAACTCAATACTGCGGTCTTCCCTAAGGGTGTCGACATTGACAAACCCTCGTGCATTAATTCTAACGGCAAACCAGTCGATCGGCAGAAATCATCGGATACAAAAGAATGCGATGCACCAGAATCAAACAAAACATGAGCTATGCATGCAGAGACAATGAGTGTACCATCAACGACTCCTCCAGGTGCCTAAGGATCCTATTGGACTGCGTAGAACCTGCCCTGAGTCTACTGGGGATGTGTCTGTCCCCTCTGCAGTCGCCGCTGCTGCTGCCGCGGTCTATGCTGCTGCCTCTGCTGCTGTGGCTGCCGCTGTCGCTGCTGCTGTTGCTGCTGCTGTCGCTGCTGCTGTGGGTGGGGGCACTCATGCCTACGATGCCCTATCCCCCCACATCAATAACAAACACTTGCAAACTGTCTCTGGGACGGTGCTGGAGGTGCTGCTGGTGCTACTGGCGGTCGAACAGATGGACGAACCGGGTGCCTCTGCTGTGCTCGAGTCTGCTGCTGTCGGAAGCTGTTAGAAGGAGCCTTCCTCTTCCCCTTCCGGTCTCCGCTCTAGTCACGGATCCGCTGTGCATCGGCCCACTCTGCCTCATATATCTGGGCCCGCTCTACCACCTCCTCGAACGTAGGAAGCTTGTGTCCCGTGACACGGCCACAAAGGCCAAGGCGCAATTCAGTCTCAAATCGAAGGGCCTTCCGCACCTCATCATCCACGAGATACGTCGAAAATCTGGATAGCTTAACGAATCGAACCTCATACTGCGACACTGACATATCTCCCTGGACCAGTGTCTTGAACTCTAGAGCACGCTGCCGGCGGACATGCTCAGGGAAGAACTTCCGGTCAAACCGGTCTACAAAGTCTTCCCATGTCCACTCGAAATCAGGCCCGGTGGCTCGGGTAACCGACGCCCACCAGTGCTCGGCCTCTCCCTGAAAAAGGAAAACGGCAAGAGGAACTCGCTCCTCGGTCGAACATCGCATCGTGGTAAAGATCTTCGTTACCTCCGATTTTCATCTCTCCGCTACCACCGGGTCTCGCCCGCCCAAAAATCGTGGGGGATCCATCCGCCTGAAATCCATCAGCAAGGAACGAGCACGATCCTGCTCCGATGGGGCAACTGCGTTATATGACCTCCTCTCCTTGCGCTCTACCATGGAGGTTATAACCCGCATCATCTCCTGAAACTGACCAGCAGTCATAGCTGGAGCTGGAACTGGGGCTGGGGCGGTCTGGGATGTACCCGCACCGATCGACGGCCTACCGGTGGCTCTCTTGGGAGCCATATCCTACAGAAAAGGACAGGTACCTCTTAGCATTGATACTCTCGAATGCACACACGTTAGGGAATCATATTCAGAAGTTTCTAAGCTCAAACTAGGGAATCCTATTATAACTATGTTGTAATAGGATCCTAGTGTGGGTCGCTAAGTGCATGAGATCGGGATCCTAATCATCCTAAGTGCAACAATCATTCAGTTAAGGGCAGTTAATTTAAGGCCATTAGTAGATATGTGATGTCATCCGCAGGTATTCCCAAGTTATGCTCTAATACCAACTTCTGTCACGCCCCAAACCCGGGGACCGGGCTCACTAAATTCCCAATCGCCGACCTTGGTGCCAACAGCCTCCGTAGTACCTCATTCTCGGCTCCTAGCTCTCATGTGCCAGGTTCCGATCCTGGGATCCTACCAGGAGGATTTTCAGGGTAAATTTTTTTTTGTACAGGAGCATAATCAAAACCATAAAACATCATCAAATATCCACTAATAAGTTTGTTGAGTACAGTGCTGGAAAGGGAAATACAACATGTAGTAGAAGTCCAAAATGTCATATGCATCACACGCACACACACGCACTCTACTGAGCTTCGTAGGAAGCCCATGCGTGTTTGTTTACACTGCAGGTACTAGGGCATATCAGCAGCGCTGAGCGCGGTTTATGTACCTGATATTTTGGACTTCTGCTACATGTTGTATTTCCCTTTCCAGCACTGTACTCAACAAACTTATTAGTGGATATTTGATGATGTTTTATGGTTTTGATTATGCTCCTGTATAAAAAAAATTTACCCTGAAAATCCTCCTGGTAGGATCCCAGGATCGTAACCTGGCACATGAGAGCTAGGAGCCGAGAATGAGGTACTACGGAGGCTATTGGCACCAAGGTCGGCGATCGGAAATTTAGTGAGCCCGGTCCCCGGGTTTGGGGCGTGACATCGATGGTCATCTACTGTGAATTTTGATAGTTCCTGACCAATTTGGACCCTCCCGATCGACTCTTTGCATAAGAATATTGTTCCGGGAAGCGTGCACATGGAAATATGACCACAAGGACTTCAAACTTAGTTAAGGTTTTTCAGGAATTTTGGGTCATTTGGAGGCCATCCGCATGTCCGATTCCACTCCAAAATGGTACCTATAGGCTTTCGGTCAGCTCTAGATAGGGGTAAAACACATTTTGGTGTATGTAGGTAACGATGAGCACCAAGCGACTTTGAAACTTGCAGGTTAAGGGTTTTAGGGCGTTCTGGATCATTTGGCAGTGATCCGCATGTTCGATTTTACTCTGAAATGGTATTCACAGGTTTTGGTCACGATCGCTCATGTTAGGGTTACACTTTCATTTTTTGAGTATTTCGGATTCCAAAATCTGTCCGAATCGTCGTAGATGAACTGCTGGATACTATTTTATAATGGGTGTGAATTAGAGCCCCAACAAGTGCCCCCTCGGTGCGCTGCAATGGATGCTTACGTCAGGCCAGTGCTGTGCACCGGTCCCAGGCTCAAGTATAAATACGGGACTTACTGAATCATTTGTCATTTTTTAGTCAAAGAATCAAATTCTGTAAGGTGAGAGAGCTTTTCATAGAGCCCTGGACGCATGTTGCCTCTATATGGGCGCATGTTGTCCTCCATCTGTTAGTGGGCATATGGACCTTTGCTCCCACGCGCATGGGGCTAGGCATAGGATCCAGGCGCATGTGGGATTTCTTTGGGCGAATGTGGGGAATCACATGCGCCTGGTGTGGGATTTCTTTGGGGTGTAGGCGCATGTGGTCACACCCATAGGCGCATGACATTTTCTAAAAAATTGGAGATCAGTGCATGGAGGCTCCCATTAGTGAGTGTGGACGCATGTGCTTGGGCACATGCGCTTGGAACTTCAACCCTTGACTTGCATTTTCCTTTTTAACATTGAGTGGGCACATGTGGGGGATCACATGCGCCTGAGGCGCCTCCTTAGGTGCATGTGACTCCACTACTTAGCCAACTTTCAGAATTCTGACATTTCCTTTACCCTTGGTGAAAAACTCATGCATCTAGCTCCATTCTCAGTTGATTTCGGTGCCGTTTGTGGCTATCTCTCTTAATGCTCGAGCATGATTAGAGTTTAGTGCTTTGGGCCTACAATATATTGCTTGTATTGGTCTTTTATGGCTTGCAACTGCTCCTTTAAACGGCTTTATGATGTGCACTTCTGAGCAGGTGCATGCATCATTTGGGGTTGGTGCGAATTCGCACGCACTCCAAGTGTACATGCAGGGTTGTTATTGTATTTGATTGTGCTGTGACATGCATGCATTCGTTTGTCGGATGTGCACTCGAATTCCATTGTTTCCATATTGTTGTGGGTCATGACTTTACGCATGTATTTACTGACGTGTTTTATGTGTGAAATCTGTGATTAAATGATGCGATGCTTACCTTATTGTGTTGCCTGTTGCATGTGCTGGTCCTCTGTTTGATGCTCTTTTGTTTACGTGCTGCAGTGAATCATGGCGACAGCAATAGGATCTTCTGGTGAAGCTTCTGGATTGTAATTTTCTGGTTCTTCCTCTTCGTAATGAGGGAAGAAGAGGATGGCTGAAGATACTGTTGATCCATCCTCGACAAAATGTCATTCGCATTCCTTTGGGACAATCGAATTCGAAGTGAAAGATTTCTCCGGTCGATTAAGAAGCTCCCCCATGAACTATTATTGCATATCTACATGAATAAAACCACATCTGAGCCTCCAACGTAAGGGACTGAAGAGGAATGGTCTGCCTAGTATTGTCAGTTCACAGATGCTTCAAACGTCATTGAGGCAGGTCCTTCTAATGCGCGTGTCCAGCATTCTGGGGATGATCAGGAAAGTCAGAAGAAGAGGAAGAGATGGAATCGCGGTAAGAAGCCGACTGAGGAAATCGACCAGGTGGAGTGATCACTGCAGCTCGTTGATCCGAAGAATGACCGGATGAAGATCGACTGGAATAGAAACAAGATCATCACAAAGTGTGATTTCTCCATTGTAAACCCTTATACTGACAGAGTCATCATGCATGAAAAATCTCTTACGAGGCACAGGCCCTTCTCGAGTATCGAAATGTCCAACGTTCAAGGCTCTTTTCAGTTCTACGAGGTCAAGAGGTGGACATCTGCCCCCGAGCAGTTGTTGACTACCTTACTGGTCGATGATGGGAGAGAGCAGCGGGTAGGTCTCCCATGGGAAATGGTTTTCCTTGCGCCTACGTGTGATCCTCACACTCCTTCTCCAGTTCATTATTTTGAGACAGTGCAGCAAAGGTTTCGGCATATGGACAAAATGACGATGTGGGTGACGAGGAGATTTCGTACGCGAGGCCATCTGAACGAGCGGGTTGGTTATGAGCCGTGGGCAAAAGAGATTTTGATCCGCCACGAGAGAGTTTTGAAACAAGTCAGCCTATATCAGGCTATCGATGCAACCTCTGAACATTTCTTCTGAGATCCAACAATTCTTCGGAGCTTCTTGAACTACTGGTCTTCCGTTACCAATTCGTTCCACTTTCCATATGGAGAGATGAGCATAACCTTATGGGATCTCTGGATGATGGCTAGGTTATCCGTAATAGGAGAATATTACCAAGAATACGTCCCAACTGATGAAGAGTTGTCCTCGTCTCGGCTCAAATGTCCTCGAGATGCTTACCATTCAAAGGCTTGTCTGGAGCTGTTTGCTGAGTTGTCGCAGTTCAACAATATTACAAAGATTCACTATGACAATTGGTTGATCTACTTCAGCTAGAGGATGAAGTAATATTTCTTCTGATGCCTTCTTTTGTACTTTGCATTTTTCATGCTTTCGTTGCTTTACTTCTGACATGGGCATTTCTTTCTTCTTGCAGCATTGATTATGAAAAGTATGAGATCTTACCCAAAGACCAGGCCTTAATGAGGGAAAGTTTCGAACAAAAGTTTCGCAATCAGATTGAGCTTACGCCGTCTTGTGAACTAACGGGCTTCTTAGCATACTGGCTGTCGGCGGTTATGTTGCCTAGCTCCAAGAGTGCTGATGGTGTCAGGGTTTATTGCTTCATCATGGCGGGAGCTCTTGCAAATGGTCGTCAATTTTCTCTAGCACCGCTGGTGCTATGCAATTTATATAGGGCTTTTGGCAATATTGCGAGTAACAAAGACCAACCCTGGTGAGGGATGAATGCGGCTTATTGCCCATGGCATTTCTTCTGCGAATGGTTGGGCATATATTTCCTGTGGACATACGGAGTGGATCTCTTCCAGTATCTCCATGCTGATCATGCACCTCTTTATTGCTATAGAAAACTTAACATGATAACGCAATCGTCTGATTGGATAGTTTCCAAAATTGGCAGTTGGGCGGAGATTTGTTTCTACCACTTTCCTGTTTATGATGTCGGACAAGATCAAGAAGTCATTGACGATGAACATTCTGTGAATACTATTGATAGGGAATTTCTAGTGTCTATTTGTACTGCCTCACTTCCGTTGCACGAAGAAATAGAGTTCTTGTGAGAACCTTATTATCCTAGCCGGTTTGCGAGGCAATTCGGGTACGATCAGGGTGTTCCGATAACACTACCGGATGTAGCCAAAGTAGAGCGGGTGTACGACACGGGTCCTGCTCACTGGGAGTGGATATGGCATCAAATGACGCGAACGGACGTGAGGTTCATGCTTCCCGACCTCTATCGGAAGACTAGCGGTCCTTATAGCTGGCTGAGATGGTGGGTGCATCAATATGCTCTGGTTCGGAACAACAGCTCTATTGATGATCCACTCTACATTCCTCCTCCAGGGCTGACAAAGGTCCTCGCTGACGGATTTGGTTATTATAGAGAACAGGTTGAAGCGTATTTATCATTGAGCATTAGGCATAAGATCTCCCTGAGTGTGTCAATTGACCATCGTAAGGAGGATACTACGTTGGATGGCTGGCATACTTTCGGAATATCTTTAGCGAGACGGTCTCAAGAAGCTGGGTTCACACGTCTTCTGGTGGTTGAAGGTGATAAGGACGTCGGTCGGTTAATTAGTGAAGATGACTCGACAATGACTGGGCCGGCGAATAAAATATCAGACCATGCTGGCGTGAGAGAGCAAGCTGGGCCGATTGGAGAGGATAATCTGTAAGGGTCCACTATGCCAGGGAATGACATCACTGTATCTATGGCCCCTAGTGCTTCCAGTGTTGAGGGTATGGCGGAGTCGCCGGTGGTAACTGAAATGATCGATACTGATAGCAATACTACTGAACTTCTGGATGTGACCTCGATGTTACTGACTAAGATCATCGAGCCATTCACGGATGCAACGATATATACTGCGGATCCCTCAGAACCTGTCGTCGACTTAACTACTAGTACGGTTCTTTCATAGCTCCTTGGTGTGTTTTTTTTCTATACTCGTCATTTCATTGCATACTTACTCTGTTCCTTTTGTTACAAATACTGTCAGTTCTGATGCTGCTGCCCACGGAGCATTCGACGTTCCTTGTTTTGATCGTTTAGACTGTTTCAAACAAAGCATACTGAGGGGCCTACTATTCAGCATTTCAAAGGCGTTGGCTGAGCCAAGCGAGTGGCATACACTAGGAGCGGGGGTGAAGGCATTGGAAGCTTGCGCAGGAGTAATCAGGCCTGATGTATCCAAAATAGTCTGTCACGTTTCTTCTTTCAAGGATTCTGTTGCGTAGGTTATTATGACTGAACGGATTGACCCTGACCCTATGGCTAAAGAGAAACGGCGAGTGTTATCTTCTTTGCGGCCTATCGTAGAGCAGCGAGAACATTCGGCAATTAATGCTAGAACAACCTTAGAAGATAGTGAGACTCAACGTCGCGGGTGTATTAATTATCTCGCTGATGTCAGATCTGAGATCGTGCGGCTATAAGCGGAAGAAACAACCATAAATCTTGAGGTTGCCCGCCTTGATCTTGTCATTAATCAGAACCGTGCCAAGGTCGCACAACTTGAGAGTGAAGGAGAGGCAGCGCGCAAGAAAAGGACAAACTTAGAAATCGAACTTTGTGATATTCCGGATCCTACGCTGACGCTAACGGAGGCAAAGGCCACCATGGAGGCAACGCAGAAAGATGTGATGAAGTTCATAACAGGGTGCCTGGAGAAGCTGTAATTATGCTCTTTTGCTTTTTACAGTCATTGTCAGACAAAAGTTGTATTAGATAGCTGTCCTGAATACCTAACTGTCACTTGTATTTGATGTAATCGACACCAGAATTTGTTAACTGTGTGCTTCATGATTCAAAATAATGACAAGATTCTTTTGCCAAACTACTACTTAGTGTTATGTGTTTGAGATTAGCAGATAAAATGACGCATTATGTGTGACTTTTAATGTGAAACGAGAATATTAAAGCATAAAAAATTAAGAAGTACGTAGAAATAGTACTTCCCATTTTACTTAGCTTTCAAGAGACGTTTGTATCATAAGTCCAAAACTTTCGTTTAGCTCCATGTTTTTAGGTTTATCTCTCATCCTTCCTGGTCTGTCCCCAGTCATTTCTTTCTGCAGATTTGAGATTTTAATAATATATTAGGGCTTGCCCCCAGTTGTTATTGAGCTCTTAGTTGTGCATATTCTAACCCCAATTCATCACTCATTATGCATGGTTTCATGATTTAAAGACTAATCTAATGCATGGATTTGTGATTGTAGGAATGAGAAGGAGACTTCACCAATTCATGGTTAAAAGAGTCACTTTGTATGCATTGAAGATCAATAGAACTAGTGCCAAAAGGTGGAAGAAAGAAGCAAGAAAGAAAGAGAAGAGATAAAGAAGAAAATCTGAAAATTTGTTCTTAGACCTGTCTGTAGAACGGTCGCCAGACAGGTCGACAGACAGGTCTATAGTGTATTTTTTGGACTGTTTTTTCCTCCTCGTAGACCGGTCGCTAGACAGGTCGAGAGTAGTAGAGAAACACAAAAACTCTCTGGACAGATTATCCAGTTTTGAGACCGATCGTGCGACCGGTCATCCACAGTCTCAAACCGGTCGTGAGACCGGTCGTCAGCGTAACAGATTGCACGCAAAGCTCCGATTTTCTCTGAGCAATTGCGTAATTCCTTGCTAAATCTAGAATCTTCCGCGCCAATTTATAAAAGGGACTTCTCCTCTTCATACCAAGGCATGCTAGGACGTGGGGATTGCTTGGGAGACGGATTCTACTTCAAGTTTTCTTAGTTTTCTTCCTATTTTAGTAGTTTTTTATGTTTTTGAGGCTTCTAGTTCAAGGATGTTAGAGATGAACTAAACCCTCTTAGCTAGGGCTAAGAGGTGAAGCTTTTGATTTATTTTTGATGGATTGATGCAACCTAGGTTTTCTTTTTATGATTTAATTGATGAATTTTAGTTAATGTGAGTTTGAATCAAGTACTAGTTGGGTTTTTACTTTGATCTCTTGATGACTCCGGGCTCATGTGATTCTTAGTGATTCTAACTTAGTAATTTAGCTTCTGAGCATTGTTTATGCTTGTGTAGTTCATTGATCTATCATCGACTCCGGGCATGGTGGATTCTTTGATTGTCTTGTATGCAATGGCCCGATCTTCATGTGGGAACTCATTCAACTAAAGTTCTTATCTTTTGTAGTAATCTGAAATAGTTGTTTGTTGATTGAATTTGATTTGATTAGAGTTCTAATCATTAGTTGTAATCAAGTCTAGTGACAGGATTTGATGAAAGCTATGGTTGTGAATCTCAACTAGATTGGAAAGAGGCTTGGCCTACACAATTGAGTGTGCCCAAGGCCTGAGCATGGTTGTGGGAATCAAATCAATGAATAAGCACTTGTTTTGGATAATTGCTTATTGAACCGCTCTATATTCCGATCGGATAGAGATATGAATTCGATTCCGATTGAGTTATGAGAGACCTAGTTGTGTTGATGCATTGAAACTTGTTAAAAGTGGATCCTTAGCGCTCTAGTGCCTTTTTATATTGAAATTACCTTACACATTCACTGTTTAAACCTAAATTGCTATTTTCTAGCTTTAGTTCTTAATAGGATCTTAATTACTAGTTATTTTAGACAAATTCTAAGAATACCCATTCATAAATCTCTGTGGGAATGATACTCGGTCTTTCTGAATTATTACACTTAGGGAGTGAACAAGTTTTTGGCGCCGTTGTCTGGGATTTCTATGCAGTATTTTTAGAATTTTCTGAAATAACTTTTAGTTAAGATTGTGTTAAGATAGGTTTAGGATTTGTTTTGCTTTCTAGGGTAGGTTTTCTTCTAAATACTAACTTACTTTGTTTTGATTTTTGCAGGATTCTAACATAGGTCTAATTCAGGAATTTTTAGGAAGTTGAAGAAGAAGTAGGCATCTTAAGTCACAAATCAGGTTTTATCATTCTAACCTTACTCTTCTTCTTCTCCTACTCATTCCTACCATATTCATCTCTTGTAAAGTGGGTGGAGACTCCTTTTGGATCTCTGATAGGTTGGCCTTGTACCGCCTGGATTCCTATTGGTCGGCTCTGCCGTCTTGGATCACCTTGTGCTCAGAGATTTCTCTTCTCAATCTTATTCCTCTTTCTTCTTTTTCTGCACTTTTCTCAAAAGACTCAAAGAGTGGGTGGGGAGTTCTCTGAACCCCTATTGACCAGGAGAAATCGGTCTCTATCCTTGCTTCTGGCTCAGCCATTGCAAGACACCTTGTGCTTCGGTCTTAGAGAGAAGTAAAGGAAGGAAGGAAGAATTCCTTTTTATTTCATTCTTTTTGGATTTGCATGCCACATTGGGCTCGGAATTCTAATAACCGACTTGTTAGTGACGGAGTAATTGTTGAAGGGATTGATAGAGAGCCTCGTGCTAGGAAACGTCAAAATCTTCTTGAAATTACTAGAGAGATGGCTGAAAATCAACCAAATCAAAGGGCTAATCAACATCAAAATCAAGCCCAAAACTTTACTGAATTGGATGAGAATGAAGTGGGGGATGTACCTCAACCTAGAACTTTACGTGACTATTTACAACCAGCCAGGACGAGTACTCCCTCTTGCATAATTTTCCCTCATAATGTAGGAAACATTGATTTTAAACCGGGGTTAATCCAACTTCTTCCTAGATTCCATGGACTCGACTCTGAAAGCGCTTATTTACATATTAAGAAATTTGAAGAGGTTATTGCCACAATAAACTATGACAATGTAACTAGGGATACTATAAAACTCAAATTATTCCCTTTTTCCTTGAAAGAGAAGGCCAAATCATGGCTACATTCCTTAAGGCCAAGGTCTATTGGGACATGGGCTGAGATGACTAGGGAATTTCTTAAAAAATTCTTCCGTACTCATCGAACCAATGCACTAAGAAGAGCCATAATGAACTTCGCCCAAAAAGAAGAAGAAACTTTTTTCTAATGTTGGGAAAGGTATAATGAGCTATTAAATGCATGCCCACATCATGGCTATGAACGGTGGAGGTTGATTAGTTTCTTCTATGATGGATTAAACTCAACCATGCGCCAATTTGTGGACATGATGTGCAATGGGGAGTTCATGAACAAGGAAACGGAGGAAGCTTGGGATTATTTTGACATGTTGGCTGAAAACACACAAGCATGGGATATATCTAAGCCAACAAGTTCAAAACAACCCCAAGCTAAGGAAAAGGGAGAAATTTATGTTTTAAATGAGAAGGATGATCTAGGTTCTAGAGTGGCTAATCTCACACGAAAGGTCGAGGAGATGGAACTAAAGAAAGTGGACACAACCCAATAAAGGGGGGCTGTTGAAACTATTTGTGGTATTTGTGCTTCCAATGTGCATCAAACGCCGGATTGTCCAACAATCTATGCGTTTCGAGAACTTTTATTTGAACAATCGAATGCTTTGAATAGTTATCAACGACCTTTCAGTACTCCAAATTCACACACGAACAATTCTAGTTGGAGAAACAACCCTAACTTCAATTGGGCAAATGGAAACACGGCTAATCAAAATATTCCTTAAAGGGGGCCCCCAATGCAAATTCCTATGGCCCCACCTCAAATGCCTATAGAGGATACTTTGAAAGCATTCATGGAAGGTCAAGCTCAAATAAATCAATCCAACCATACGATAATGCTTGAGCTTAAAAATTCGGTATAGGAAATCAAGGCTCGCTTAAACGCAAGGGAAGGGATTTTTCCAGCCCAACCCATACCAAATCCAAAACCACAATGCGAAATAAGCGTGCCTAGTTCTTCTAACCAACACATGGAACATGCTAAGGCCATCACCACTCTTAGAAGTGGTAAAATTATTGAAAAATATGATCCGATAAAAGGTTTCAACGCCTAATGATCCGGTATCTTCCAAAGAGGATGATGGACCTAGGCACCGCCATGAATGAAAAAGAGTCATTGAAAGAATATAGTCCCGTTGCCCCATTACCCCAACGCTTGATTTCAGCCAAACCTCAAGATAAATATCAGGAATTTTTGGAGGTTTTCAAGCAAGTAAAAATCAACATCCCATTGTTGGATGCAATTAAACAAATACCGTCATATGCTAAATTCTTAAAAGACCTTTGCACGGTGAAAAGAAAAATACATGTGCAAAAGAAGGCATTTTTTACAGAGAATGTAAGTGCCATTATAAATCACGGGATGCCCAAGAAATACAAAGATCCCGGTTGTCCAACAATATCATGCATAATTGGAGACTACTGGGTGAAACATGCTTTACTCGATCTAGGGGCAAGTGTGAACTTAATCCCCTTTTCGGTCTATGAACAATTAGGTTTAGGTGAATTAAAACCCACCAAAACCACATTACAACTTGCTGACCGATCGATTCGTATTCCGAGAGGGGTGATTGAGGATGTCCTTGTCCAAGTTGACAAAGTCTACTACCCGGTGGACTTTATTGTCTTGGACACACAACTCATGGTTAATATTGGCCCTCAAATTCCTGTCATACTTGGCCGTCCATTCCTAGCTACATCAAACGCTATCATCAATTGTAGGAGTGGGGTCATACAAATGTCTTTTGGTAATATGACGATTGAGTTGAATGCTTTCAATATTGACAACCAATAAGAGGATGAGGATGAGGAGGTCTAGGAAATAAACATGATAAATTCTATTGTGGAAAATGAGTCCCTCTCACCTTTTTACTCCTGTCACTTAGATGAAGATATGACTTACTCCTTTGATGAGAACGATGATATGATAAGGGAGATGGTCACACTTTTCAAGTCGGTATCGGCATATGACGTTAGTCGAGAAAAGGATGTGGAAACAATACCTTTTTGTGCTGAGAAGTCAATTCATATTTCCACACCTTTGTGGATCATGCATACCGAACTCCACTAACCCTGGGATGATCCATATTTGCAATACCAATGCCCAGGAAAATCTGAATGGAGACATATTTTTTCTGATAAATATGATGATGTTCCCTCTTATACATGTGGTGAAAATATTAAGGAACCTGTTGAAATTCCTTTTTGGGATTTTCATTGGGTTATCTGGATCAATTACACACATGTATATTGTAAAGCAGGATATTGGAGACATTACTGCGAAACCTTTTGATCCATCTAATGATTCTGCTTGACTTTATGCTTTTGGATGAGTTGTTGGGATTAACCTCCTAGTCTGACGGAGGATGATTTTCTAGAATGCTTTCCCATTAGGATTTGCTTTGATAGTTGAATTAGTTGTGAAGTAATCCATCTCCAAAAGTTAATCTTGCCATGGAATATATGCTTCAGGTGATATCTCTCTTTCTCACTCCTTTTTGTTTTGTCATTGCTCTCATGTATTGCATTCATTGTACACGTTCTTACATTGAGGACAATGTGAAGTTTTGGTTGGGGGGTGAGAGATTCCTTAGATGAATCTATTAGCCTTTTGTGACGTTTCGAGCAATGATGTAAAAATTTTCGATTTTTCTAAAATTCAAAACTCTTTTGGAAATCTTTGATTCTATGCATTCGAGATGATATAAGTATAAGAAAAGGAGATACGAAGTGAGGGATGTTGCAAGCTTTGAATTTCTCTTAATATAATGGTTTTATATGTGAATTCCTCTATTTTTATGATTGATAGAAAATTTGAATACTTTTACACCTAGTTCACATTACACTATTTTCATGATTTGAAAGGATTATGTGATTTGTGGATTAGCTAGACTTTGATTTGAGGTGTTGAGAAACCAAGCCGGGGTACTTTGTCCATCCTTGTCCATGGGAAAATAACGAAAGATATGGATTTTTAAAAATCCTATCTAATGTAAAAGAAAAAGGAAAAGGAAGGATGAAATTGGGACTGATGGAAAATGGTGGAAAATTCCGATTAGGGCTACCTACTACCAACCGGGGGATGGTTTACCCGTAACCAAAGCTGGAAATGGGATGTAGTGTGAAAGCCGTCGGAAGGACGGTAAGGAAAATTCCTGTCATAGGCTTGTTGTTGCTCTATACACCTTGAGATCTATAGTTTAGTTGATTTATGAAGAAGATAATCCCGTAAACTCATGAGATGAACTTTCACTATGCACACTAGGTTGAATTTGTTCAAGTTCTTCTATTTATCAATCAATCAGCGGGAATTTCATATAAACACTTATTATGTTCTGAGAGTTTAAGGTTTCAACCTCTATCACCTAATTTCTCTGATTTTTATGCTTGTGTGTCTTGGAATGTATAGAAGAATAGTTTCTAGAGGAGAGTTGGGTTTTGGAGAATGAAACTTGTTTCACGCATGTTTTGCTCGGGACTAGCAAAATGCTGGTTGGGGGGTGTGTTGAGCTCTTAATTGTGCATATTCTAACCCCAATTCATCACTCATTATGCATGGTTTCATGATTTAAAGACTAATCTAATGCATGGATTTGTGATTGTAGGAATGAGAAGGAGACTTCACCAATTCATGGTTAAAAGAGTCACTTTGTATGCATTGAAGATTAATAGAATTAGTGCCAAAAGGTGGAAGAAAGAAGCAAGAAAGAAAGAGAAGAGATAAAGAAGAAAATCTGAAAATTTGTTCTTAGACCTGTCTGTAGACCGGTCGCTAGACCGGTCGCCAGACAGGTCGCCAGACAAGTCTACACTGTATTTTTTGGACTGTTTTGTTCTCCTCTTAGACCGGTCGCTAGATCGGTCGCCAGACCGGTCGCTAGATCGGTCGCCAGACCGGTCGCCAGACAGGTCGAGAGTAGTTGAGAAATAGAAAAACTCTCTGGACAGATTATACAGTTTTGAGACCGGTCGTCCACAGTCTCAGTAACAGATTGCACGCAAAGCTCCGATTTTCTCTGCGCAATTGCGTAATTCCTTGCTAAATTTGGAATCTTCCACGCCAATTTATAAAAGGGACTTCTCCTCTTCATACCAAGGCATGCTAGGATGTGGAGATTGCTTGGGAGACGGATTCTACTTCAAGTTTTCTTAGTTTTCTTCCTATTTTAGTAGTTTTTTATGTTTTTGAGGCTTCTAGTTCAAGGATGTTAGAGATGAACTAAAACCTCTTAGCTAGGGCTAAGAGGTGAAGCTTTTGATTTGTTTTTGATGGATTGATGCAACCTAGGTTTCTTTTTTATGATTTAATTGATGAATTTTAGTTAATGTGAGTTTGAATCAAGTACTAGTTGGGTTTTTACTTTGATCTCTTGATGACTCCGGGCTCATGTGATTCTTCATGATCCTAACTTAGTAATTTAGCTTCTGAGCATTATTTATGCTTGTGTAGTTCATTGATCTATCATCGACTCCGGGCATGGTGGATTCCTTGATTGCCTTGTATGCAATGGCCCAATCTTCATGTGGGAACTCATTCAACTAAAGTTCTTATCTTTTGTAGTAATCTGAAATAGTTGTTTGTTGATTGATTTTGATTTAATTAGAGTTCTAATTGAAAGCACGTCGGGTAGTCTAACACGACACCCACGTATGTGCAGAAGCTTAAGGAGCAACTAGAATTATGGCTAAACCTATAGGAGGGGGTGATTAGGACCTTTTTCAAATCTTTTCTCCTACTAACATATATTATCAAATAAAACAAAGTAAGCAAGAACACTTCGGCTACCAAGCCTAAGTGGGTCCAATCACAAGACTAGCATATGATAAAGCAATAAACAACCTAGTCTAAAGCATGCATAGGTAATCAAAAGATTTAACTAATCAAGCTCCTAACCTATGCAACCTATGTAGACTTATGAGAGTGGATCAATGAGCTCAAGTCTACACAACTAGTGAAAGTACATCTTGTGTGGAGATGCCTAATAAGTGCCTAGCATACATTCCTATCAAGCATTCATAATTAAACAATTAAACTAACAATGCTAAGATATCAATGTGCTCATTTCAATTATAAACACAAGCATGTATAGTGGTTCGACTACTTGTCTACTCCACTCCCGGTTCAAGTACTCAACACCTTTGAGCACACCGGCATTCACTATTGGAGGTTTTAAATGAGGTTCACCTCTCAACCTTTACACGAAGGTTTTACCGGTTCACCTCTCAACCGTAACTGGAGTTTTAGACAAAGGGCTAACTCTCAACCCAAACGGAGTTTTGGACATAGGCTAACTCTCAACCCGACGCACGTTCTCTCCCGTGTCGGAGGCTCCCCCTTGGAGACTAAGTTTAGGCCCGGCTAACGGGCCAAGGAACGGCTAACGTCCCTAGGTCGAGTTCGACAAACAAACTCTAAATGGACTCTCAAAAAGGACAACCTTACTTGTCGGATGAGCCCCTTGTTTAGCGCCGGTTCGGGTTGCTTGATCTCCGCTCTCCCGTGCTTCAATCAACTTACCTTGCTCCCACGATCGTGTCGCCGTTGCGTCGCCAATGCCTCAACCACACTCGATCAAACACCTTGCATGTGATGCCTTTGAGATGTCCAAGGTGATGGAAGGATGGTTAAATCTCCTACATGGGATATGAAGCTTGTTCTAACTAGGAGATTCACCTAGAGGGTCTTCTAGAGGTCTTGGACAAGGGATATAGCTATATAGAATAATGTCTCACCTCTAGAATTGAGAGAGGAATCAAGTCATCTCTAGATTGCATTTGAATGCCCACACTTGTGTTTAAAACACAAGGGATATGACTTGAAACCCTCATCTTTGAGGCCTTATATGATGTACAACAGGTGTGGGGAATAGGCTCTCAAAACCCTCTCCCATATGCCAAAAAACCGAGCTCCTTATATAGGAAAAATGAGCTCCAACAGTCATAAAACGGGCAAAAAATGGCTCTGCCGACCGGTCGGCCAAAGAACCAAGCAAGACAAAGAGTTCACTATCTGATGGAAGGGCTGTCCGACCTGTCGGACCAGCCCAGCCGACCGGTCAAGACCGGTCGGCCCCAACGGCCTGCATACGTTGCGCATCTGGACAGGGACTATCCGACCGGTCTTGACCGGTCGGCCCAGCCCAGCCGACCGGTCGTGACAGGTCGGACAGGCTTGGGTTCAGCCTGGCATTTTACTGACTTAACTCTTTCACAACCCATACTTTTGGCTAAGGTTTAGGTGATGTTTTGGGACACCTAGGGCCAATCTATGATGACTAAAAGTTCTCTAATATGGTCAAGGTCATCAAAGAACCAAGGGGTTGGGTTTTGGTCAAGGTTAAGGCACCAAGGCATCACTTTTACCTGATTCTTCTTCCTTGATGCAGTCGGTCCGTCTTGAGTCTTCGTTCTTCATCTTCATTGGGCTCAACCGACAATAGACTCACTGACGTAAGTGATTGACAAACAAGGTGCACTAGTATGCCACAGGAAAGTGCACTAACAATCTCCCCCTTTGTCAATTACTTACAAAAACCTAACCTACCAAAACAAATTACATGATCAAGATATTACAATGATAAAGCATTAAATACAGGACTCTTGACATGCCTAATCTAAGCTGCTCCTCTTCAGATTGCTCCCCCATAACCTGTCAATCCCTGCATCACAAAACATAGCAAACTAGTTTTGGTGGGACTTGATCTTTCTCCTCCTTTTTGTTAGCAATTGACAAACTATTCTCCCCCCCTTAATGATGTATCAATAAGATTAAGGTAAGAGTAGATAGTGTGTCGCAGTTAAAACCATAAGCACATGCTAACAAGGAGAGTATAGGGTGCATGAATCATAAATACATGGAGTATGCTAAGGAACATGATTAACACGAAAATGTAACTATTTAGGCAAGATTAATCATGCAGTTGGTCAAGGATATACATTTGCAATAAAAGCACAAGGGCTTATAGCCCAATCAACCAACCTCCCCTATTGGTATATCAAGACCAATACTGAGCAAAGATTAGCATACAATGAAGCATAAAACTCAAGATGATTAGCTAATCTAAGCCGGATGATAGTCTAGCAAGAAAATAGTTAAATTAAAGAAAAGCTATACTACCGAATTTGGGCTAATGAGGATTGAATCCTCTGATTTGCCCAAAAGCACAGAAATGAGGCTGAAATCCTCAGATTTTCCTATAGTTCCAAAGAGGCTAAATTCCTCTAGTTCATCAATATGCTCAAAATGAGGCTTAATCCTCGGATTATATCTATTGAGCTCAATATGGTCTCCTAAGGTCACCTAACCTAGATCACAACCCCCTTGGGTATGATAAATAGGACCCAACATGCTTGTTGGGAGGGAATTCATTTAGATTTTTTCTCCAGGCAACATAGATTCCCCCATTTTAGGTAGACACGATGCTAGTGCTCCGGTACCGGATCCTACTCTAAACGGTTACGTCCTTGAAGAGCAACCCGCTCTGATACCAATTGAAATTGCGTCGGGTAGTCTAACACGACACCCACGTATGTGCAGAAGCTTAAGGAGCAACTAGAATTATGGCTAAACCTATAGGAGGGGGTGATTAGGACCTTTTTCAAATCTTTTCGCCTACTAACATATATTATCAAATAAAACAAAGTAAGCAAGAACACTTCGGCTACCAAGCTTAAGTGGGTCCAATCACAAGACTAGCATATGATAAAGCAATAAACAACCTAGTCTAAAGCATGCATAGGTAATCAAAAGATTTAACTAATCAAGCTCCTAACCTATGCAACCTATGTAGACTTATGAGAGTGGATCAATGAGCTCAAGTCTACACAACTAGTGAAAGTACATCTTGTGTGGAGATGCCTAATAAGTGCCTAGCATACATTCCTATCAAGCATTCATAATTAAACAATTAAACTAACAATGCTAAGATATCAATCTGCTTAATTCAATCACAAACACAAGCATGTATAGTGGTTCGACTACTTGTCTACTCCACTCCCGGTTCAAGTACTCAACACCTTTGAGCACACCGGCATTCACTATCGGAGGTTTTAAATGAGGTTCACCTCTCAACCTTTACACGAAGGTTTTACCGGTTCACCTCTCAACCGTAACTGGAGTTTTGGACAAAGGGCTAACTCTCAACCCAAACGGAGTTTTGGACATAGGCTAACTCTCAACCCGACGCACGTTCTCTCCCGTGTCGGAGGCTCCCCCTTGGAGACTAAGTTTAGGCCCGGCTAACGGGCCAAGGAACGGCTAACGTCCCTAGGTCGAGTTCGACAAACAAACTCTAAATGGACTCTCAAAAAGGACAACCTTACTTGTCGGATGAGCCCCTTGTTTAGCGCCGGTTCGGGTTGCTTGATCTCCGCTCTCCCGTGCTTCAATCAACTTACCTTGCTCCCACGATCGTGTCGCCGTTGCGTCGCCAATGCCTCAACCACACTCGATCAAACACCTTGTATGTGATGCCTTTGAGATGTCCAAGGTGATGGGAGGATGGTTGAATCTCCTACATGGGATATGAAGCTTGTTCTAACTAGGAGATTCACCTAGAGGGTCTTCTAGAGGTCTTGGACAAGGGATATGGCTATATAGAATAGTGTCTCACCTCTAGAATTGAGAGAGGAATCAAGTCATCTCTAGATTGCATTTGAATGCCCACACTTGTGTTTAAAACACAAGGGATATGACTTGAAACCCTCCTCTTTGAGGCCTTATATGATGTACAACAGGTGTGGGGAATTGGCTCTTAAAACCCTCTCCCATATGCCCAAAAATCGAGCTCCTTATATAGGAAAAATGAGCTCTAACGGTCATAAAACGGGCAAAAAACGGCTCTGCCGACCTGTCCCGACCGGTCGGCCAAAGAGCCAAGCAAGATAGAGAGTTCACTAGTCTGATGGAAGGGCTGTCCGACCGGTCGCGACCGGTCGGACCAGCCCAGCCGACCAGTCAAGACCGGTCGGCCCCAACGGCCTGTATATGCTGCGCGTCTGGACAGGGACTGTCCGACCGGTCTTGACCGGTCGGCTCAGCCCAGCCGACCGGTCGTGACCGGTCGGACAGGCTTGGGTTCAGCCTGGCATTTTGCTGACCCAACTCTTTCACAACCCATACTTTTGGCCAAGGTTTAGGTGATGTTTTGGGACACCTAGGGCCAATCTATGATGATTGAAAGTTCTCTAATATGGTCAAGGTCATCAAAGAACCAAGGGGTTGGGTTTTGGTCAAGGTTAAGGCACCAAGGCATCACTTTTACCTGATTCTTCTTCCTTGATGCAGTCGGTCCGTCTTGAGTCTTCGGTCTTCGTCTTCATTGGGCTCAACCGACAGTAGACTCACTGACGTAAGTGATTGACAAACAAGGTGCACTAGTATGCCACAGGAAAGTGCACTAACAATCTCCCCCTTTGTCAATTACTTACAAAAACCTAACCTGCCAAAACAAATGACATGATCAAGATATTACAATGATAAAGCATTAAATACAGGACTCTTGACATGCCTAATCTAAGCTGCTCCTCTTCAGATTGCTCCCCCATGACCTGTCAATCCCTACATCACAAAACATAGCAAACTAGTTTTGGTGGGACTTGATCTTTAAACAAAATACATGTATAAGAGATTACTAACCATTAGTTGTAATCAAGTCTAGTGACAGGATTTGATGAAAGCTATGGTTGTGAATCTCAACTAGATTGGAAAGAGGCTTGGCCTACATAATTGAGTGTGCCCAAGGCTTGAGCATGGTTGTGGGAATCAAATCAATGAATAAGCACTTGTTTTGGATAATTGCTGATTGAACCGCTCTATATTCCTGATCGGATAGAGATATGAATTCGACTCCGATTGAGTTATGAGAGACCTAGTTGTGCTGATGCATTGAAACTTGTCAAAAGTGGATCCTTGGCGCTCTAGTGCCTTTTTAGATTGAAATTACCTTACACATTCACTGTTTAAACCTAAATTGCTATTTTTCAGCTTCAGTTCTTAATAGGATCTTAATTACTAGTTATTTTAGACAAATTCTGAGAATACCCATTCATAAATCTCTGTGGGAACGATACTTGGTCTTTCCGAATTATTACTACTTCGCAACCCTACACTTGGGGAGTGAACAGTCGTCTTCTTCTTATAAACTCGAGTTTCTCATAATATATTGGGGCCTGCCCCCAGTGCTTCTGGCTCGTCACTTTGTAAGACCACTTCATTCTAATGAGACAGATCTTGTGCTTTAGGAATCTGTGTTGAATACCCGTCCGATCATAATCTTTAATTACATATTCTTGTTGCAGAGTTCTTTATAAGAGAAATTTGTTGATATTTTCAAGGTGAAGTGATACATAATAGAATGCCTTGATCATCTTCATATAAGGTCGTATGTATATACATATACAGGAGATTCCCAGCCTTGACATATCTTCATATAGACTAGAAGAACCACACAATAGCGAGGAGGGGACTTATGATAGAACACAAAAGCTAAATATATAGCAATGTTCCGATTATCTTCATACAGAATTGTGTATGTAAGTATAAGAGATTGCTAATAATAGAATGTCCCGGTTGTCTTCATATAGAACCATATATGTATATATAAGAATCCATCAATTCTGAAGCATTTTCCTATCAAGCAGAGGGATACCAGAATACTGAGATAATAATAAGGGAGCCTGCGATGAAGATGTAATAATACGAGGATGTTGTGTTTCGTATAAACTTCCTATGAGGATTTTCTCCTGATTCGACTCGTTTGATGAGGATATAATAAGTCAGTTGATAATTCACGAAGTCGATTCTTTGATATCCTCTAACTATGGTACCTGTCATTAAGAAGAGCTCCACGAACATTTTATATTCATATACGTAATAGTATGATGTGAGTGAACATGTGAGTGAATATAGAGTGCAGCATACAGATAAAATAGACGCATGAGTGAACATAAGTATATCCCTATCTACTTTATAAACCGTCAGAACTATTTGTAAGCGTTCACGATTATTGAAGTTTAGGAAATGGAGTTCTTGAGCGAACATTCTCCCTAAGTGATATCTATTGGAACTGCACTAGCCGGGGCTCCATCAAACCCTTCTATCTTTAGACTGACGATGCCTTGATTTATCATCTTTTTTATATTTCCTTTCAGAACGACGCATTGCTCGGTCTTATGGCCTATGCATCTGTGATATTCGCAGTAGTTGGAATCATCCACGCATCCTACTTCCGCTAGTCAAACAGACTTTGGGAGTCGCAATGTGTTGAGCTCTTAATTGTGCATATTCTAACCCCAATTCATCACTCATTATGCATGGTTTTCATGATTTAAAGGCTAATCTAATGCATAGTTTTGTGGTTGTAGGAATGAGAGTTGCTTTGCTCAATTGATGACCAAAGGGGCACATTTAGGAACCTTGGATGAAGACCCAAGGTGGGCCAAAGAAAGAAGAAAGTAAGGAGAGAGAAGAGAGAAGAAAGAAAGAAGAAAACAATGCAGAAAATTGGGCTAGACCGGTCAAGACCGGTCGGCTAGGAGACCCACGACCGGTCAAGACCGGTCGGCCATGGGTAGAGAGTCTTCACATGTTGCTGGACTGCCATCCAGACAGGCTAGATTGGTCTTGACCGGTCGGCCAGCCCTGTCCGACCGGTCTTGACCGGTCGGCCATGCAAATTCCAGGTTCTAGATTCCAGACAGCAGGCCATTCCCAGTTTCTGATTTTTTAGACCAGTTTTCTGGGCCCATATTGATGATATTTGGAAATACAACATGTCTATAGTCGAAGAGGAGCTCGACGCCGAACTAATCCAAGTGGTTTCGTGTCGATCGGAGCTACAGATTGATCGTGGTGGCCAAAACAATACGAACTGTCCAGAAAGTTCCAGATTTCGCTGTTCCACTCTGGGCCGGTCCAGGTGACTCATCATTGATGATATGAAGAATCTACTTTAACCATATTTTAGACCACATCCATATATGAATAACCACAAATTTTCAGATCAAAAGGATGTGTGGTTTGATCGTACCGGTAGAAGAAAGATGGACCATCCAGAAAGATCCAACTGCGCAGAGTTTATAAAAGCCCTAAGTGTTCTAATTTTCGGACCACATTCTGGGATTTTTTTGGACAATCTAATCCATCTATCATGTAGAGGAGGAAGTTTTCTACCAATGTTCAAAATTTGGGATCAATCCGACATCTGTACACTCCAGACCGTTGAAAGCAAGATGACTGGTTATGAAGGTACCCGAAGTGCGCGATTTTGAGAGGCGGTCGGTGATCTGATTGGTGGGCCCATTCAGAGGATAATCTTGGAAATCTAAATCATCGATGAGGAAGATCACATTACAAGGAATCTATAAATCAATTTTGAAGGCAATCCAACCATTGGTTAAGTCGTACCACGCGAAACAAATTCTGCTATGTTGCTGTACTATTGCTGCACTATAAAAGGAGTTGCTCTCTTCTATTCCAAGGCAAGCAAGGACGTGGGGAGCAAGGAGTTCAAGTCATAGGAGGCTTCCTAGCCTCCTCCAGCTAGTTTTTCTTCCTTTTCTTAGTTCTAGTTTTATTTTTAATATGCTTTTCATTAGCTAATCTCTTAGCTAGAGCTAAGAGGTGAACCTTATAGTTTTCTTAGATTGTTTAATTCGTTTTATTGGTTTTAAAGTTGGAATTCATGATTATGAACTATGGTTTGAAGTTTATACAAGCTTTACGTAGTTTTTCTTAGTCTTATGATGACTCATTGATGTTTGGGAGAATTACTTAAATTCTTAATTGGTTTGCATCAGTCTAGACCTGTATGATCCGAGGAATTGGAGTGCGCTCTAGTACTATTATCTTCATGTGGGGACTTCCTACCAAAGTTCTACTTTTCTGAATTTCTGTAATATGTATGGATTGTGCATGTGATTTGAATCAAGTTCAAATCATGATCTAGCCTTGTCTTGTGACAGGACTTGAGGATGGTTATGATTGTGAACTGAACCTTTTGGAATGGGGAATGACCTATGCAATTGAGCATGCTCAGCTCAGCCTACATTGAGTGAATCCTATGCATTGAACTTACATATGACATATTGTTTGGTTTAACAGCTCTATCATCCGGCTAGATAGATCTTAATATCGATTTTAGTTGAGAAAGTGAGAAACCATAGCGAATTATACATCTAAGGAAAGATATAAGTGGATCCTTGATGCTCTAGTTATCTTTTCATTATCAGATTTTCTATTTTATGTTCAAAACCAATTTCACAAACCTCTTTAGATTCTAGTTATTAGGATAGTTGGAATTGTTTACTTCCTTCCCTGTGGATCGACCTCGGTCTTACCGAGATTATTACTACATCGCAACCCTACACTTGGGGAAGCGAACACAATGTTCCTTCTTCGATTAGCCACTTTATAATTGGGACGAGGTCTTTAATGTCAAATGTATGCGGTCCGTTCTTTTCTTCTCGTTCACTGATTGTCATGTGCTGCGACTTTTGAGGTTCTTTGCCCTTGTCTCGTGTCTTCATTACCTTGGTCTCTGCCTCATGCCCTGGATTCGGTCGTTTTCGGTTCCTAGGGTTCTTTCTTCCGTCTACCCATGTCCTCTTTCTCATTTTGCAATCTTGACTTTTCTACTTGAGACCGTGTTTTCAAAACGGATTGCTCTATCATTTGAACCTCTGCAACCAGGTTACGAAGGGTGAAAGAGATATTGCCTAACAGGTCGTATGAGATCATGGAGTCTGAAGTCGACATACGCACATTTGTTTGTTCGGTGTGGCTCTGTTGTCTTCTTTCAACTGCATTACAGGCTGCCCCCGGTGCTTCTTCTTCAAGCTGTTGGACAGGCGGATCGGTACTAGGGGTTGCTTTCTGTGAGATCAAGATGGCTAAAGCCTCCTGAACTTCTCCCATTTGCTTGGATACCTCCCTATGGGCTTGGACCAATTCACTGATTTACTCTTGGATTGCCAATAATTCGACGTTGTGTCCTGCCGATTCCCTTTCTTCGATAACCTGTACCATTGTTGTTTTTACCAGTCTTTCGTCATGAACTGGTGGTATCGTAGGTGCTATTGTCACTACGGCTGACATAACCTGACTGATTTCTTCTATCATTAGCTTAATGGTACCCTGGTTGATCAATCTCTGTACTTTCCCTTTCAAGATGAGGCATTCTCCCGTCTCATGTCCTAGGATTCAATGATACTTACAATAATTAGGGGCATCCGTTTGCCCTGCTTCCTCTGGTCGAATCGGTTCTAGCAATTGTAGCTCCCCTTCTTTGACTAGGTGTTCTATTATTGGAACAAGGTCTTCCAAGTCAAACGAATAACATCCTTTTACCCTGCCTCGTCCGACGATCGTCATCTTTTTCGGCTTTCGTGGCCGTGTGCCTCTGAACTGAGTTTCTGCTGGCTTGTCCTTAGTCTTGTGTTCTGGACGTGAGCGTTTCTGATCTTTCGAGGTTTTGCTTTTGTCGGCATAATTGGACGTGACCATCTTCTCGATCTCACGCTTCGGTCTTTCAGTTTTGAACTGCGTTCTCAGCGCGGCTTCCTCTACCATATGGGCCTTTGTCACTAAATTCCTAAATGTTGAGAAATTGTGTCCGGATAAACCGAATGAGATTATTAGGTCCATGGCTTGCATACACATCTTAACTTGCTCAGGCTCGCTAGGCAACTCTCGGCACTGCGCCGCTATGGCTCCCCATCTATCAATAAACCTCTCGACTGACTCTCCTTGCCTCTGATAGACTAAGGCTAAATCTATCAACGAGACTTACCGCTCAGTGGAGAAAATTTTGGAAATGAACAAATCTTGCATCTAATCCCAGGTCCTGATAGACCCTGCAGGGTAATGACATGTACCATTGAAATGCCTTTCTAGTCAACGTCAACCCAAACTATCTAAGGCAGTATTAAGGTACTACAAACAAATTCCCTAGCATCGTCATGAATTGGGTCATATGCTCCTCGGGTGACCCTTTGCCGTCGAATTGTGGAAAGTCGGGATGCCTAAAGTCGTCAGGGAACGGGATTTTGTTAACTTCGGATGGACACGGTATCCGATATACATATTTTCCTCTCTTCTCCTTTTCTCTTTCCTGACGCATCAGGTTTGCAACTGTCTGAGACAACTCTTCTCTTGTGGCTTGAGATGGCATTGGCGGCACGCATTTAAACGCGACGTTTCTCGAGCAAACCTATGGTTTGGCGGCTACTGGTTCTCCTGTCGCCTCCTGCGACTCTCCCAGTGGTTGTCCAATGGGAACAGTTAGGCTTCTGACTGCCCCCTGGGCGACTAGAGTCACCAATGCTTCTTTTATTTCTATGATCTCTCTGGCTGTGTCTTCTTGGACCTGAATGATCTCATCTATTTGCTCTTGGATCGGAGGCAGCTCTACATCTTGCTCGCTCGCCTCCCTTTCTACGACTTGCACCACTGCGACCTACACTCGCTGTGGTCTAGCCCTGGTCATATTGGTTTCAGTAGAGCATGCCTTCATTGCAGTCTTGGTCAATTCTTAGATAGTGAATTGATTCGGTGTCTTGACTAGTAGCATTGTTCCCGTCATTACTGGGAAGTCGACAACTGTGAAGGAGAATTCTGGTCTAGGTGACACGGTAGCTCTGCTCGCATTGTGGGTTTCATCCTTGCGAACCGACTTCCACTGTTTCCTCACACTGCTCTGTGTCTTCACTGTTTCTGCTCTAACTAAAGTCACTTGTCTATTTTCAGCCCTCTTTGGTGATCGGCGTTTCTCTCTCTCTCTCTCTCTCTCTCTCTCTGCACGGTCATACACACATTAGAACACTCCGCGCCCTCGAAAAGGAGAGAAGATGCATCCTTACCAATCGCGATATGGCTCAGTGATCAACAAAAATATATAAGTACGAATCATATGCATGCTATGCCAAAATTTCGAAATTCTTTCAGAAAACTATTGCTTTCAAGATAAAGGGAAGAACATTCCCATTGAGAGTCGCCAGTTTAGCGCCCGTGAAGGCGCCGAACATTTCTCCTTGCGGTAACCTTTCTTACGTACACATTAGTGTCTGCAAATGATTTATCTTAGAATGTTTCTTTACTCAGAGATAACCAAAGATTCTGGCATGTTTGATCCCCAGCAGAGTCACCAGTTTGTTAGAACTAGAAAAGTCATGCTCGTCAGCAGTTTTTCCTGTGTTTCATTATTCTGGGGGAATTCTGAGTATAGAGACATTCATGGACAATCACAAGCAATCACAAAGTATACATGAGAAAGCATCGCGAGGTGAATTTTATTCCAGAGATTCCGAGATCTTTTACATTCTAGGCTGTGAACTGGTCACGAATCCTTAATTACATCAATGGATGATCACCCTTGATTAAAAGGCAAAAGTAAATGCATGCATGTATCATAAATGAATTAAAGAAAGCGTTAAAAGAGCATAAATATAAATAAAGCACAGCATAGACAACACAGAGATTTTTACGTGGAAACCCTTACGGGAGAAAACCACGGCACAAAACAACAAGATTTCACTATGAATTGCAGTTATACAATAAATGGAATATCAAAGGGATGAAGCCTGGATAGATCGAGCAAGTAGTTTAAATTGTTAGGGATTATAGTCTCGAGTTCATGGTCACAGAGACTAAGTTTAGGATTCCTTATGGACCAAGCCATTGTTAAGACCAGTTAGATGTTGGTCCCATACTCTTTCGGGTGTTCCTAGTTGAGTAGCAACCAGGATTTTAACCGAGTTGTGTATCTCAGTGTCATCGCGCGTCTCTATGGACGAAATGACTTTTAGGAATACATCCGCAGTTTCCATTTAGTGCAACCAGGGCTAGTGACCGTCTCGTGTTTGGATGGGTGACTTGCTAGAAGGCACTTCATGGTTTCTTAGTGCAACCAGGGCCAGTGACCATCTCGTGTTTGGATGGGTGACTTGCTGGAAGGCACTCCATGGTTTCTTAGTGCAACCAGGGCCAGTGACCGTCTCATGTTTGGATGGGTGACTTGTTGGAAGACACTCTATGGTTTCTTAGTGCAACTAGGGCCAGTGACCGTCTCGGGTTAGACGGATGACTTACTGGAAGGCACTCATTACCTTAGCCACTCAACTGACGGATCCCGCTTTGGACAGGACGTACATCAACTGGTCTTAACGATGAAGTATTTTAGACGTTTTAGAACTCTTTGATTACGGTTTTCGATGATAACCATAGTCCCCTTTAATTTAGTTTCGTATCTCGATTTGGGATGAAATAAATTCATGCAATGGATGCAAATGAGTACAGTACAAAGTAAATATGCTTTATGCATGCTCGAGAGAGGATCGCATTTATGTTAGATGTTCAATGTATCAGACAAATTATGCATTTGATTTGATTGATCTGCTTCACGTATATCTTTGTGTCATCGATATTTTTGCCTTCGCGTCTTTGAGATCACAATTGATTTCATTTGGCATTAGTTGGTTATCGGGCCATCAGGGCACTTCTGAGGGCTGAAAATGACTAAGTAGTGAAGCTGTTTGTGGTCTGATTGGGGCATTTGATAGATATCGTCAATGATCATCTTTGAATAGGGACGGATCATGTCTACGAAGGTCGTAATGAGATTGCATTTCGATTTTCTTAGTGCCAGTCAATTTTCGAGCCGGCAGAGCACTTTCCAAGGCTGAAAATGACTAAGCAGTGGGCCTACTGATTAGGGTTCTCGGAGATCTTGAGACTAGGTTTTCTGAGGTTCACAAAATTGGCTAAGTGTTTTCCTTTTTTTTCTATCAAATTGCTGATTTGGCCCACTTAACATTGACTGTTGGCGAATCCGGTCCGGAGGACGGATAGAGGGCAGTGATGTGTGTCTAGGAATGTCATCTTGATTGGAAGGCTGGCCACATCAAAGGCGGGCCACATCACGGAAGGCCCCACCTCCCCATCAGTGTCCAGGCGCATGGGAGGTTGGGCTGGGCGCATGTGACATTAGGCATGGGCGCATGTCCTGGGTGGACGCATGTTCCCACCCCAAGGCGCATGTGGAGAGAGAAAGGTGAGAGAGAAAGGTGAAATCCTCTCCTTTGGGCGCATGTGGGATGTGGGATGTTACATGCGCCTGGCACTTCCTCACGAGCGCATGTCTTGTAAGGACTTGGGAAATTTTCCATATTTTCCAACAAAAGGATGGGCGCATGTAGATTTTCCCTATCTCCCTCTCCATTGCAACTCCGGTGGGAGAAATCCCTTTCTGGCGATGGCATCTGGTGAGGAGATGGGCGCATGTCCCTTTTCGGGTAGGATTCCGGCAGAGTATTTTTACCTCTAGAAGAGTTCTAGCAGTCTCTCGAAAAGTGATCTCGTCCTTGTCTCATCGAGTGGAGGGGTATTTATAGAAGGTTTATCGGGTAGCTAATCGGGTCCACCAAAAATCAGATTTCACCAAGCGCAAGTGATTGTGAAGAGGGGTCATGTGCATGTCTTAGGGAGGTGGGCACATGTGTCCGATGTGGTGGGCACATGTAGCCTCCGTGTTGGGTGCATGTTGCCCCACTTAGCATCATTTTGATTTTTTATCATTTTTATAATTTTTCTCAAATCAAAAGAGGGGGAGAATGTCCTCATGCATATGTGGTGAGAGGGCAGATGCATGTCTCCTCATGGCATCCGCATGTGGAGAGAGTGGGGTACGCACATTCCATCACTTAGAATATTTTAGGTTTTAGTTTCGACGGGCAACCTCCAGAGGGGGGCTACCTTTTCGGAGACCAAAGTCACTGACACCAAGCCTCTTTTAGGCCATGATCGACCTCCTGAATGAACGGGGTGGGGTACCGATGGTCATCTGCTGTGAATTTTGGTAGTTCCTTGCCAATTTGGACCCTCCCGATTGGCTCTTTGCGTAGGAATATTGTTCCGGGAAGCGCACATGGAAATATGCACCGCAAGGACTTCAAACTTGCTAGTTTAGATTTTTCAGGCATTTCGGGTCATTTGGCAGCCATCCGCATGTCCAATTCCACTCCAAAATGGTACCTCTAGGCTTTCGGGCCCTTTCGGTAAGCTCCGGATAGGGGTAAAACACGTTTTGGTGCGTGCAGGTAAAGATGAGCACCGCGCGATTTTGAAACTTATAGGTTGAGGGTTTTAGGGCATTCCGGATCATTTAGAGGTCATCCGCATGTCCGATTTTACTCCGAAATGGTATTAACAGGTTTTGGTCACGATCGCACATGTTAGGGTTACACTGGTGTTTTTCGAGTATTTCAGATCTCGAAATTGGTCTAAATCGTCGTAGATAAACTGTTGGATATTATTTTATAATGGGTGCGAATTTGAGCCCCAACACCTATCACTATATTTCTCTGAATTTTACACTTATGTATCTTGAAGTTTATAGAAATATAGTTTCCAAGGGAGAGTTAAGTTTTTGAAAGATTGGAATTGCTTCACCCATGTTTTGCTCAGGACTAGTAAAATGCTGGTTGAAGGGTGTGTTGAGCCTTGAATTATATATATTCTAACCCCATTTTATCACATACTATGTATGAATTTTATGTTTAAAGGCCTATCTAATGCTTGGTTTTATGATTGTAGGAATGAGAAAGATACTTCACCAATATAGTGCTTAATGACACTTCTTAAAGTAATTTGAAGATAAAGAAAGATGAGCCAAGAAAAAGGAGGAAGCAAGAAAAGAAGAGAGAGAAGAATGAAGAAAATCCACCATAGAATGGTCCGACTAGTCATAATTGGTCAGCCAAACAAGCCTGACCGGTTAAGACCGGTCAGCCACCACCTGCCCCTTTTGTGCACGCTGGAGCTGATCAAGACCAATCCGATCGGTCCAGACCGGTCAACCACTCTCAAAACAAAAGTTCAGTAAGCTTCCTCTTGAAGCTTCGAAATTCCTGCGCACTGCCTAAGTATTACACGAATTTTGGGACCTTCTGAGTCGTTGGAGCTTCAAATTTATAAAAAGACACCTAGGGCTTGATCTAAACTCATCATAAAAGGCTTGAAAGTCGTGGGAGGTGAACAGGATCATCGTGGAGTGTCTGCAAGTCCTCCGAATCTGATTTTTTATTTTTATGCTTTTTGTAGTTTTCTTCTTAATTCTAGTAGAAGCATGATAATGCTTGGCTAGAACCTCTTAGCTAGGGCTAAGAGGTGAAGCTCGAGTTAGTTCTAATATAAAATTCATTTATTTCAAGTACGCTTACTTAAGTTTAGATTTTTAAGTTCTAGTTTGAATAAAGTTTGAAATTCTAGATGTTCTATGACTGTTCATGTATTTCAGACATGAAATCCTTGCAATTCTTTGAGATTGTCATGAATGGTTTGATTAGATTCGAATTGTAGTAACCCTTGAGCATGCCATAATCTCTTGGTATGGCTCTTACTTCGAAGGCTATAAGTTTGAATGATATGTGCTTCATTAGAACTAGAATCTGAATTTTCTGATTTAAGTGGGATTCTTTGTGATTGAATGCTTGATCTTTCAATTAGATGAGAGATAAAAATTTGATTCTATTTGTGTTTGTACTTGGATGAATGTATTTATATTTGACTACTACAAGCGGATCCTTAAAGCCTTACTTTCCTTTAATTCTCAGATTTTCCTTTATTATTTATTGTTTTCTGTCTAGTTCTTAAAACTAAATTATCCAAACTTTTAGATTAAAGTTATTAGAATAATTCAAATTCCTTACCCTAATTCCCTGTGGATCGACCTCGGTCTTACCGAGATTATTACTACATCGCAGCCTTGCACTTGAGGCGAGCGAACATAGCCTCGTGTCTGGTTGAACTACAACAACATGTGAAACTCCTGGGTTATATATAGGATTGTAACTTGGGTTCGATCAGTCTGAACGTGATGGATCCGGCCTAAGTTTGGGTCGGGTTGCCAGGGACCTTGGATCAGGTCCAAGATGGAAGCCAAACCCATTTTGCGTTGAGCAGATTTGGATTGCGTCAGGTTAGGTTGTGTACACCCGATCTGACCATGCCAAAAGAGGATATTAGCCATGCTATCCACGCAATGCTCGGAATCAGCTTGAAACTTCTAGATTGAAGTTATTAGAATAATTCAAATTGTTTACCCTAATTCCCTGTGGATCGACCTCGGTCTTACCAAGCTTATTACTACATCGCAGACTTGCACTTGAGGCGAGCGAATATAGCCTCGTATTTGATTGAACTACAACAACATGTGAAACTCCTGGGTTATATACAAGACTGTAACTTGGGTTCGATTAGTTTGAACGTGATGGATCCGGCTTGAGTTTGGGTCGGGTTGCCAAGGACCTTGGATCAAGTCCAGGATGGAAGCCAAACCCATTTTAGGTTGAGCAGATTTGGATTGCGTCAGGTTAGGTTGTGTACACCCGATTTGACCATGCCAAAGAGGATATTAGCCATGCTATCCACGCAATGCCAGGTTGGAAATAATTACCTATTTGGGTCTGGTTGTGGTCAGGTCAGGTCGGGTTAAGTCAAGTTGGGTCCTCTCGAGGTTGAGTTAGGCTTGGGTTAATCCTCAACCTAAACCACCCAGGTTGCAGCCCTAGTTAGATTATGTACAGTAATGCGCTCAAGCAAGGCCAGAGTAGTCTAGGCATGGCCCAAGACTAAAATGGGCTTCGGGAGCTAAGGTGCCGTTTGGTAAACTGAAAAATAAGGTCTGAAAATTAATATAAGTACTGAAAATTTAAAGTGCTGAATTTTAGTGCTATAAGTACTGAAAAATCTATTTGGTAATTTGTCTGAAAAAAGTCCTAATGTCTGAAATTAAGTATTTTTTCCACAAAAGTTTGTTTGGTAAGCATACATTATAAATGTCTGAAAATTGACAATTTGTCATATTTGCCCTTATTATTTCAATTTCTATCTTTTGTAGATTATAAGACAAAATATGCCAAACATAATTTTTTTTGAAAGATTATAACCCTTAAAGATGGTTTTTAATAAATCCACCTCATCAATATGTTTTTCCAAATAATTTTAGGATATGGGACCAAAGATAAGGCAAATCCAAAACTCAAATGGGCCACATGATAGGAAATAATAAGGATTAAGCGTACATTGCTGAAACTTTTTAGGGCCACAAAAGTTTTGATTCAGGCTAATATTTTTGCGTTTTCAGTTCATCCCAGTAAGAATGACTTATGAACGGTATGGATGGCATATAAACATCAAGGTGGACCCTTGGAAAGTTTCAATGGTAGGAATTTCCTACCCACTATTTCCTGTTGTGCAACCCACTTGAGTTTGTGATATGCCTCATCATTTCTCTCATATCCTAAAATGATCCAACAAAACAGATGGTCGGGGTGGATTTCTTATAAACATCATGGTTAGCTCACCTAACTTTCCCACGTAGGACTTCCTGTAAAGGCTTTTGCGTGAAAACTGCATGTAGAGGGAAATGAGATTGCTTGACATAATGAGACCTTATGAGTATTGTGTTCATGTAACAAAGTTCTATAGCCCCATCAGGATGGAAGATCCACATTGTTCATACGTTTTATCATATTAATTTAGGCCATGAGCCTAAAAATGTGGTATACTCAAAGCTCAAGTTGACCACAACATAGAAATTGGAGGAGATTGAACCGCGACAATTGAAAACTTCTTGGGGCCATAAAAGTTTAGGATCAAGCTGATATTTGTGTTTTCCCTTCATCCAAGTTCGTGTGACCTTATGAACAGGTTGGATGGCATAAAAACACCATGGTGGTCCCTAAGAAGGTTTTAATGGTGGGCATTGCCCCCAACAGCTTTACGTGGTGTGGTCGACTTGAGCTTTGCGTCTAGTCTCATTTTCTGGCTCATACATTAAAATGATGTAGCAAAATTGATGAACGTGTTGGATATAAAATGCATGCACAATGATGAGGCCATAGAACTTTGCCAGGTAAGCACAGTAGCTACGCAATTTGAACGCAAAAATTATAAAAGGGTAGCTTTGTCATTTAAAAATATATTTTAACTTAAAATCACTTACCGCGTTCAGTGTTAAGTGTTAAGTCAAAGGAGGAAAGCTTAAAAATTAACCCACTTTTTCAGTGAAAATCCAAATTAAGCACTTAAATTTTGAGATTTACCAAACGATCTGAATTAGGAAAATCACTGAAAAATGCCTATTTCAGCATTAAGTTCTGAAATTAAGTCCTACCAAACAGGGCCTAAGTCTAGGGGGGTGGCAATGGGTTGGGATTCAGCAAGCCAGACTTGACCCGGGCCAGCCTAACACTTAAGGTCGAAAGCCCTATCCCCACCAAAGCCCGAGATGGACCTTAGAACAGATGGCCAGAGCCCAGGCCCAAAAATTTTAGTTGGGCTTGTGCCCAACAACAAGCCTCGCCCAAAATTGATAAAATCCATATTTTCCTCCCTAATGTTCCAAATCTTTCTGTTGATCAAGTAGACCAAACTTGGGGGAACGGACTCATCAGTTTATATTCCAGATGTACGGATTACACAGTCCAGGGTTAGAATGGCATTTTTGTAGGTTATAAGACATGTACATATGAAGTCAGCTTGACCAGGCTGGATCAGGAAGGATCAGGCTAAAAAGACTTGAGCCCAAGCCCATTCCGAATATTGATTGGGCCATGCACGCCAGGCCCAAGCTAATACGCCCAACCCTAGTTCAAAGTCAGGTGTTAGGCGGACAGCTCGCCCGGCCAACCGTCGCCCTTAGCTAAGCCCGAGGCTATCCCATAGTCCTGAGAAATATGCCAAAACCCAGCTTGAATGTCTAGCTGACCCGGTCCAAAGTCGGGTTGGGCTCGTTAGACTGGGCGAATCATCGAGCTTATCCCATGGTTCTTGGATTCGGTAGTGACCCCTCCAGTACTTAGCTCGGTACTGGTTGGTACTGGAAAAGCTCTATGGGCCCCACCGTGATGTATGTGTTTTATCTATGCCATCCATTCATGTTGCAAGCTCATTTTAGAGTATGAGTCCAAAAATGAGGTAGATCCAAACCTCAAGGGGAGCACTCCACAGGAAGCAGTTGACGCCCACCATCAAAACCTTCCTACAGCCCACCATGATGTTTAGTTTCAATCCAACTGTTTATAAAGTCATATAAACCTAGATGAAGGGAAAGCATAGAAACGAGCTTAATCCAAAACTTTTGTAGCACATAAGAAGTTTTCAATGGTTAGAATTCAATCCCCACCATTTCCTGTGGTGTGGTCCACCCGACATTTAGCTCTGCTTCATTCTTGGGATGACGCCCTAAAATGAACTGGAAAAATGGATAAAAGGCCTAGTAGATAAAACACATACATCATGGTGGGGTCGGCAGAACTTTGACCAGTGCCAACGAGGTCTATCTGACCATATCAGCAGGTTGGATGGCAAATAAACATTACAGTGGGCCTAATTTTTTTTTTTTAATGGTGGACGTTTAATCAATACTGTTTTCCGGTGGTATGGTCCACCTGTGACCTCATTTTTTGGGCCCGCACGGCAAAATGGATGGATAGTGGGGGACAAGAGAGATTCATCATGGTGGGCCCCACAGGGCTTGGACACCAGCTAGCTAGCTGGCTGATGTTGGGGTCAGTAGCCAAACCGCGTCTATCGCATGAGCGTGAGAGGTGGGCGAAAAGCCAGCAGAAACGTCCAGCGAAGGTGCGGCTATTCATGTGGCGCAGCCTTAAATGACTGAAGTTGTGCCGACGTCTGCACATATATATAAGATGCAGTGTACCGATTATCTGAAAGAAAATCAAAAGAGGGAAAGGGACATTTACTCTGGGGAAGCATGGACATCTATTATTATAATGTATATTTAAATAGCAGTCACCACCACTAAGAGAGATTTTGCCGGATAATGACGTTAGATATTCTTCCTCGCATTTATTCTCTCCTATTAAATAACTATGATTCTTGTCGTTTCCAATTCATTTTCTTGGAGAGCGAAAGCGAGATATCTTTCTTTTATTCCGTACACTAGCAGCCTACAAAGTTCCATACGTGTGCACTCATCCGCCGTTAAACATTGCTCTTTTTTTCTTCACACGCGCACTCACACCATGGTGGCATTTCACAACAATGGATACTCGAACTCATCCTGTTAGTACACGTTATTTTGTCAATTGTCGTGTCAATTGGTCACGTCCTGTGTTATAGTGTGAAGTTAGTCGTCGAAGAGGTTTAATACCCGAAACGTGCGAGTGCCTTTTGGTCTCATAAAGACAAGACTCGATCATTCGACTAATGAGCCTTTATGGTCGCAGCTCACATATCACGTAGATGTGGCCATATATATATATTCCTGAATATGCGAGCAGGATTGGTCACTGTTCGTCGGGTGGAGATGCCTTCGCTATCCGAGCAGCTCTGCTCCCTGGTCGCTTGATGAGGATATACTTAAATCTGAGCAGCCTTGGTCGTTGGTCGTTGGTCGTTTGCTGGGAACGCTCCTCGTCTCATAGTACCAACAGCCCGTATAGGCCGGTTTTGACTTATTTCTCTTTACAGTCCCAGACCACGAGGGTTTCCTATCAAGAAACGTGATTAGCTAGATATCTAAAGTGACCATATCATCCTCTTATCTAAGGAGTAACGTGATAAGCTTCTTATCCCCCTAAATCAGCAATGATCTTAACAACTTGCATAACAGACTGGATCCCCCGGATCCGTATATATAGATGGGCCTACGGATGATAAAGGTATATACACAATCTCTAAACCTATAGTAACACTTCGTCTTACCATCAAATCATCTCTGACTTAAGCTTCGGAGGGCCAACAGTTAAGCGCCGGCCACCCTTAGTTTTTCTTCCTTGGCTTTCAAGTCTAAAGGAGAGCTTACTAAAAGGAGGGTGAGCGTCTGGAGGATCTTGTTACCACAATAAAACGTTAACAGATTGGCGCTGTCTGTGGAAACTTCCTGGTTCAAATCACTCTCATCACCAATTGTTACCTCTCATTATGCCTCCCAAGAAGACGGCTCATCCTTCCACTTCAAGGCGAATGTTACCCCGCCTGACATCCCTGAACCAACACCCAATTTCCCTCAGACCGCTTCAACGGGGATTCCCCCGATATAGTCCAACCTGCCGTCACAGAATTCATTTCACGATGTATCTGGCGGCTATGATGACGTTATGCACTTCATCGGAGATACCCTTCTTACCCTCAAAGCTAAGCTTCAAACTTTATTTAATCGATTCGATTAGCATTTTCCTGAACCACAGCAACATCTAGAAGGGCAACCACTACTGATCTGCACCAGTAGCCTCCAGATATTATGCAGATGAACCACAAGCTCAACGAAATCTTCCCTCGAATCAAACTCCAGCACCTCCTCCACAATCTATCCACTCCAACAGCTCTCGGCAACAACGATCCCAGGGATCTTCCATCGAAAAGTCGGGTTATACTTTATCTTGGGAGGGAGATCTCAGGAGAATCGAAGATCGTTTCGCTGATATGGAACAACGGTATCGATCTAATCTCCCATCTGCTGCTTTTGCATCAATCCATCGATCTGAACCCTCCATTTACCTGCGAGGTAATGGAGGCTCCTTTACCCAGAAAATATCGAACGTCCAGCATCGTCCCATATACAGGTATCGGCGATCCTCTTAAGCATTTGGAGACGTATAGGTCTCTCATGGAGTTAGAAGGATATAGTTCAGAAGTTATGTGTAGGGCTTTTTCCTTAACTCTAAAAGATGCAGCACGTACATTGTTTCGAGGCCTAAAACCTCGGTCTATTGATTCTTTGTCCCAATTATCAGATCTCTTCCTCTCTCAGTTCATGGGAAGCATTCGTACCAAAAAGCCTGCGTCTCATTTATCGGATCTAAAGCAACAACATGGGGAAACAATTAAGGAGTTCACAGTTCGATTTACTGCAGAAGCCGTCCAGACTGAAGGTTATACTGAAGACAAAGGCCTCACTGCCCTTATAGCAGGAATCACCAGCGAGAAATTCTATTTCGCCTTGGATAAAAATCCTCCTAAGACCATGACTGAATTTCACCCCAAGGCCCAGAAATACATTAATGCAGAAGAAGTTGGTTTGGCTCGTCACGGTATACAAGGGAAGAAACGTAAGTCTGAGGAGATCTCTCCCTCCAAGAGGAAATACCGGCGTGATCGGTGAGATCTCTCCCCTAAGAAACCCTATTCCAATAAATATCATAAATATACACCTCTCAATCAATCTCCTGAGAAAGTACTAATGGAGATAAAGCATAATCTTATGTAAAGTGGCCTCCAAGGATCAAATCAGATCCTGAAAAAAGAGACAAGAGAAAGTTCTGCTATTTCCATAAAAATCATGGGCATAACACCCAAGATTGTATACCTTTGAAAGATCAAATCGAAGATCTCATCCGGAAGGGATATCTCCAGGATTACGTTGCGCGACAGGATCAGTACCTTAAAATAACCGATACCTCATCACGAAGAAAAAAGTCGCCTCAACATCATCCTCCACAGGAAGACGCGGAACCCACCGGTGAAATCCACACTATTGCTGGAGGTCCAGCTTGCAGGGGAGATTCTCATACTTCATGGAAGGCATACGCTCGCAAAGCATCTCAGAAGCCTCAACATATTTATTGGCTGGAAAAATCGTCCGATATGTCAAATCCCAACAATCATCTAATCTCTTTTTCTCTTGAAGATGCTGAAGGAATTCATTTCCCCCACGAGGACTCCATCGTGGTCGCATTAAAGGTATCAAACTATTTAACTCACCATATTATATTGGATACAGGTAGCTCCGCAGATGTCCTTTACTTGAAAGCCTTTAATAAAATGGCACTAGCCATAAATTTACTCAAACCTATCTCCACTCCCCTCGTCGGCTTCGAAGGCGAAGTTGTAACGCCAGAAGGAAGCATTGACCTTCCTATCACCTTTGGAGAAAATCCAGCCAAAACCACAGTGTTTATCAATTTCCTTGTAGTGGATAGAAAATCAGCGTACAATGCCATTTTGGGTCGACCCTCACCCACCAAAATAGGGGCATCTTTACACCAGCTATATCTGTGCATCAAATTCCCTACTCTAAGCGGAGTCGGGGTAGTACGAGGGAATTAAAAAGAAGCTCAAGCATGCTACAAAATTGCCGTATAAGATCGAAAAAATGCCCAAGCAGCTCTTATTATGGTGATTACAGGAGACTTAGTAGATCTTCCGATAGCGACAACGTTGGATCCAAGGGAGAGCGATCATCAATTAGGGACCCCTGGGGGAGGAGATAGTTGAAATTCACTTATCCAAAGATATTCCCTCTAAGAAGGTTTACATCGGATCCTCTTTGAGCGACGTCTTTCGAGCAAATCTGGTTCATTTTCTAGCCGAATATCAAGATGTGTTTGCTTGGTCTCACGAAGCCATGCCGGGTATCGACCCCAACGTTGTGGTCCATCGTCTAAATGTCGATGCGAAGTATAAACCTGTTCATCAACATCGACAAGCGTTCACCGCAGAAAGGCAAATGGTGATTAAAACTGAGGTTAAAAAGTTATTAGCCGTCAATTTCTTTGAGGAGATAGACTATCCAGAATGGGTCGCGAACGTAGTCCTTGTTCGTAAAGCTAATGGTAAATGGAGAATGTGTATAGATTACTCCGATCTGAACAAGGCGTGCCCAAAGGATAGTTTCCCGACTCCCCGTATCGATCAATTGGTTGATTCAACAGAAGGGCATGCCCTGCTCAGCTTTATGGACGCTTATTCTGGTTACAACCAGATCATGATGCATCCGCCCGACCGTCAAAATACTGCCTTCATCACTGACCGGGGCTTGTATTGTTACAAAGTAATGCCTTTCAGTCTCAAGAATGCAGGTGCCACTTATCAGCGTTTGGTCAACAAAATGTTCGCTGCACAAATAGGCAAGAATATGGAAGTTTACGTCGATGACATACTCATGAAAAGCGTCACAGCCAACGATCATCTCGCAAACCTCCGGGAAGCCTTCGACCTGATGAGGAAGTTCCAAATGAAGCTAAATCCGAAAAAATGTGCCTTCGGGGTCTCTGCCTGAAATTTTTTTTGGGTTCATGGTCGGTCAACGGGGGATCGAAGCAAACCTTGAGAAAATAAAAGCCTTGATCGAAATGAAACCTCCATCCACTCTCAAAGATGTCCAACGACTGGTTGGTCGTATTGCATCATTGAATAGGTTTATTTCGCGCTCCTCTGATAAGTGCCTTCCTTTCTTCAAGCTTCTCCACACTACCGCAAAAACAAACTGGGAATGGACCCAGCAGTGCGAGGACGCATTTCAACAACTGAAGCAACATATGAGTATGCCTCCTATCTTATCGAAACCTGTTTCACACGAGCAGCTCCTTTATTTATCTGTATCTTCCATGGCCGTTAATGCCGCCTTAATAAGAGAAGATTCTGGGATCCAGAGGCCCATTTATTATATTAGTCGAGCAATGGTGGATGCCAAAACCCGATATTCTGATATGGAGAAATTAGCTCTCGCTTTAGTGACTGCAGCCCAGAAATTACGACCATATTTTCAAGCCCATTCTATATTGGTACCTATAAATCATCCATTAGGGCAAGTCCTTCAGAAGCTTGAGGTATCAGGGCGATTGACTAAATGGGCAATTGAGCTTGGTGAACACAACATTTTGTTCTGTTCAAGAACCGCCACTAAGGCCCAAGTCGTAGCTAATTTTATCGCTGAATTCACGTATTCGACCACAGCCGATTCCATATCCAAAAATGACCCTGCGACCAGTGACCATGCTCCCTGGTCGCTCTTTGTAGATGGGTCCTCATGTGCCACTGGTAGCAGAGTCGGCTTGATCCTAATTGCTCCCGGCTTGATACTTTGTGGACATTTCGAGTAAAGTTGGTAGAAATTTTTCAAATTTTGAAGCATCAAAACTCTTGTGGAAAACTTTGTTCCTATGCACTTGAGATGTCATGAGTATGAAAGGATGACAGATGAACTGATATGATTTTGAAATCTCTAAAGTGACTTAAACATAATAGTTTTATGTGTAAATCTCCATATTTCTATGACCGATAGAACATTTGAACAATTTTGAGTCTAGGTCACGTTACACGATTCTCATGATTCGAAGGGATTAGTAGATTTGTGGATTTGTTAGACTGAGATTTAAGGTGTTTAGGAACTAAGCCGGGGTACTTTATCCATCCTTGTTCATATGAAAAGAAGAGAAAAGAACAAAAGATATGGATTTCTAAAAATCCTATATAATATATAAAGAACAAGAAAAGAAAAGAAAAGAGAAAGGAAAAAAAGAAAGTATGGGTATTATTGTATATTTGTGAAAAAATCCAAAAAGGGCTACCTATTACCAACCAGGGGATGGTCTACCCGTAACCAAAGCTGGAAATGAGAAGTAGTGTGAAAGCCGTCGAAAGAATGTTAAGGCGAATTCCTGTCATAGGCAATTGGCTGATTTGTACACTTTAGATCTTTGTTTACCTTATTTATAAAGAAGGTAATCCTGGAAAGTCATGAGATGAATATGCACAATGCACATTAGACCATATATGTTCGGATTCATCTATTTATCAATGAATCGGTGGGGATTCCATGTGATCACTTATCATGTTTGGAAAGTTTAGGACTTCAACTTCTCATCATTTGGTTTTTCTGAATTTTGCACTTACATGTCTTTAAGTTTATAGAAGCATGGTTTCCAAGAGAGAGTTAAGTTTTCAGAAAGGTGGATTGTTTCACGCTTGTTTTACTCGGGACTAGCAAAATGTGGTTGGGGTGTGTGTTGAGCCTCTAATTTATACATATTTAACCCTTATCATCACACATTAAGCATGGTTTAAGTATTTAAAGACTAAACTAATACATGTTTTTGTGTTTACAAGAATGAGAGAAGGATTTCAACAAGATGATGCCTAAAGATACTTCTTAATACACATTGAAGACTAAAGGAAAGAAGCAAGGAGAAGAGGAAAAGAAAAGAAGAAGATTCACCCTTGCCGATTGATCGGCTGGCCTTGACCGATTGATCGTCAGGGTGGTCGATTAATCCACTAGCCTGTCGGCCACTCTGTAGATCCTGCTAGACTAAAAGTTGAACTAGCTGCTACAACCCGAAGATTGCACACCCAAGTGCAGGTAGCGAAGTAGTAAAATACTCGGTAAGACCGAGGTCGATCCACAGGGATTGGGGTTAAGAACACTTAGAGGAATTAGTTTAGGTTAGTGAGATGAAATCTGGTTTATCCACGAGAGTGGAGCAAGTTGTGTGTGGTAAAAAAAATAAAAATAGAAAAGGGGCTAAGGCATCAGGGATCCACCTTTGATTCATTGACAAGATTTGATCCATTGGTCCAACTATAACTCAACTGGAATTGAATAAAGATTCATTCCAACCGGAAGATAAAACAGTTAAACCTATTTGCATATTTCATAAAAGATGGTGATCTGAACCGATTGATTTGACCATGAAGCACTCGTTAGTTGATCGCATGGAATTCCAAGCATCCACTGTGCCCGGAGTCGACAATGGATCAAGGAATTGTACAGATCAACAACTTTGCCAACAAGTCAACCGATAAGATCACAATTCATACGATCAAATGCATACTTACAAGATAGGAGGCTTTGATTGACCGATCCAACCGTTAAGATCTCGTCTATCGATCGCAGGGAATCCAAAGCATCCAATGTGCCCGGAGTCTACAATGGATCAAGGGATTTTACAGATCGATGACTTTACCTTCACTAGCTCGATGACCATAGGGAATCCAAAGCATCCAACGTGCCCGGAGTCGACGATGGATCAAGGGACTTTATCGATCATGAACTAGCTAATTGGTGTGCAAGGGATCCCAAGCATCCAACGTGCCCGGAGTCGACGATGGATCAAGGGGCTTGCACAACAATAGCGTCCGCCGAGGTGGATAACCGAACCAATCAACCAAAGATAACTCCAACATTCACACACCAATGTTGAACCAAAAGAACCATAGCTTGCAAATTTCTTCAAAGGCTTCACCCCTAGCCTTAGCTAGAGGTTTAGCCAACCATGCTACAATGGATGACTAAATTCTCTACAAAGGAAAAAACTACTCTACACTACAAAAGAAAGAAAGAAAACTAAAGAAGAGAAGAGAACTCTTGAATGGGATTTGAGGGATGAGAGGGAGAGGAGCTTCTTTTATAGCCTCATGAGAAGCTCCCAAGCCTAGGTGGCACACCAAAAGTTTCTTTTAGTTTGGGAATGGAGTTAGGCTTGGAGTGCCCAAAGCAAACTTTGCTTTTAGGTTTGGGCTTGGAGTTAGGCTTGGATGGACATGTGGCAAGAAAAGTACTCCAATCCTAGGTGTCACTCCAAGCCTAAAGCAAACTTTTCTTTTAGGTTTGGGCTTGGAGTGAGGCTTGGGTGATGAGGTGGCATTCCATGCCTTACACATGTGTGGGGAGAGAAAGAGAGAGAGAGAGAGAGAGAGAGAGAGAGAGAGAGAGCTCCTCTCTTGCTGCCATGGTGGAGATGATGAGAAGGATGGATGTAGGTTGCTGCATCAGGGATGGACGGCTGGAAGGATGGAGATTGCAGCACTGCTGGACGTTGAGCTGCTGCTGGTATGTTGGAGTGGGGCCCATTTTGATGGACGGCTGGAAGGATGTTGGAGATGAGATTGATGATGGTGGTTGGTCCTGATGAAGCACGTTAAGGAGCAGCTGTGATAAAGCTGCTGGAACGGTGCTGATTGGAGGGCCGAGCTCAGCTGTGGAGTCCACTGCCTGGACGGATGCTGGACTTACAGCCTCTTCATGGACGTGCAGACGACCTCATCTACAGGAAGCTGGAGTGGATGGACTGCTTGGAGTTGCACACATGCAGGACGCTGGTTGTGTGGAGTGAATGGTGGCCTAGACGGTCTGATAGGCCCACTTGCTGTTCTGATTCAGTTGGAGATGGATGGCTGAGATGATCTCCATGGATAAGTGGGCCGTTCAGATGTTGCTGTTGAAGGTGGGGTCCACTTGATCTGGATGGATGGTGATGAACTCCACTAGCTAGCTTGGAAGTAGAGGACAGTGATGGATGGATGAGCATCCAGACTGGGCAGATGAATGACTGAATTGGATGGACGGTTGGATCAGTCCAGTACGTTGGTGTGGTCCACCTAGCAGGACGTTGAATGAGTGGCTGAGATCACTGCCTCAGCTGGCACATGTGCAGCTACTCGTGCGACTGAAGGTGGTCCATTGATGGACGGTGGCTGATGATGATGCAGATGGTGAACGTCCACTGCTGCTTGGAATGGACGGTTGGAGATCAAGCTGCACGTGTGGATGGTGGGCGTTGCTGATCATCCAGCCCTGCACTTGTGAAGAGAGGTGATCCACCTTGGATGAAGTTGATCTTCTGGAGGATGGACATGCAGATGAGAGATGAGGTCAATGTTGGCTGGATGGATGGCTGATGATGCATCTGTGTGGATGGGTAGATGGCCTCCTCTGGTAGCTGCTGACGTGCAAGGCGGTCCAGGTGATAGAAGTTTGGACACCCATCCTAACTGTTGTACACGTGTGGTGTAGGATGGTGGAGATTGGAGGCACATGCAGTGGGCCGCTTTGCTATGGTAGTCGCTGATTGAGGTTGGGTCCATTTCTGTTAGACGGTGGATGTAAAGTAGCACGTGTGGCAACCCAACGGTTGAATTGGATGGACGGTTGGAATGGGGGCCACATTGCTACTGTACATGGGGCAGTTGTGGACGCTGCTGTAGCTTGGCACGTGAGAAGCCTGATGGATGGGCGGTTGTGTTAGACGTTGATGTGGGTCCACCTGCTTTGCTGGACGTGCAGTGGTGGAGATGGAGGTTGGAAGCACATGATGGCTGGATGGATGATCTATCCATAGGGCTGATCACACGTGTTGAATGGTAGACAACCGTTTGAAATTTAAAAGCATTCACTGCTGACCCTCCATTGATGTTGTCTTCTTGATGGACGGCTGATGATAGATGAGATAGATCAGCACTGTGATTGGTGGGCTCCACTTGTTGCATGTGTGGAGGCGACCATGTCCACCATCTACTTGATGCACGGTAACTCCCATAAGTGGATGTTTTAACCATCAATCTTCCGTGAATGCCCAATCTCATCCATCAAAACATATCCAACGCGGACCTCACAAAGCGTGGCCTTGATGAGGTCTTCGAAGCTATCTTCATCTCCACCGTTGAAAGTGGTCCAACCTTTGATCTTAACAGCCCGAGTTCTTGCAGGACCACTTCACACTTGATCTTGATCACTTTTGGGCCTTAAAGCGCCTTGATTGGCTTGAATCTTGTCCAACCTCTTCTGATCACCTGAAGACAGAAAATTCACCTAATGAGGGATAATTAACCAGAAAAACAATGATAATGCCCTTAACAACCAGGGTTAATTATACAATATTAGATACTCATCACTAGCGATTGATCGGTTTCCCAAATCGATTGATCGCTCAAGAGGCAGGATTTTCAGACATGTTGCTGGACAAAAAAGGGCCCCACCGATTGATCGCTCATCTCGGGCGATCAATCGACAAGCCATCAAAATTCTGGTTTTTCTGTTAAAGTCTCTGAACACTTTTTGGACTGGGCGATCAATCGCCCGGCCACATGTGATCAATCGCTCACCAAAAGCGATCAATCGATCGGCCCAATTGATCAATTGCCGGTGGGCCCAGTCTAGAAACTTCTATTTCTGGTCTGATTTTCTCTGCGCAATTGCGTAAGTTTACGCAAATTCTGAAATATTTTGCGATACTGAGGCTAGAAGGCTATAAAAGGACTCCTCTAATTCGATCAAAAGGAATCCTAGAAGAGATTAGAAGTTGTGGAGAGGAAGGAAGCTCTGTGGAGTGCTGCAACTCTGGTTTTTCTAGTTTTTCATGTTTTCCTTTAGTTTTTCTTTCAATTCTAGTTATAGTATGACAATGCTCAGCTGAAACCTCTCAGCTAAGGCTAAGAGGTGAAGCTTGTAGTTAATTTCATGTTTAATTCAGTTTGATTCGAGTACCTTTACTTCAAGTTGGATTTTTGAATGTTCTAGTTTGAATAAAGTTAGTATTTTTAGAAGTTTTATGAGAGTTCATGTACTCCGGACATTGATTCCTTACAATTCTTTGAGATTATCATGAATGGCTTAATTGGATTCAAATTGTGGTAATCCTTGAGCATGATGTTGAACCTCCAATTTATACATTGCATTGCCCATTACATGACATGGTTTGCATGATTTTCATGATTTAAAGGCCCATCTAACACATGTTTTGTGATTATAGGAATGAGAGCGGACTTCACTCAATTAGAGACCAAAAAGGGGCCATTTGGAGCCTTTGATGAAGGCCCAAGGTGGACCAAAGAAAGAAGGAAGCAAAGAAAGAAGAAAATAGAAGAAAGAAAGGAAGGAAACAAGAAGAAAAAGAGACCGACCGGTCTTGACCGGTCGGCCATGCTTGCTGGAGTAATGCCAAAGAGGGCCTGACCGGTCATGACCGGTCGGCCAGCCCTGTCCGACCGGTCGTGACCGGTCGGCCATGCAAGTTTCAGATTCCAGATTTTAAAACAGCAATGTACTCCCGCACCTGATTTTTCGGACCAGTTTTCTGAAGCCATCTTGATGATATTTGGAAATCCAACACATCCATGTCGAAGAGGAGCTCGACGCCAAACTAACCCAAGTGGTTTCGTGTCGATCGGAGCTACGGATTGACCGTGGTGGCCCAAACAATACGAACTGTCCAGAAAGTTCCAGATTTCGCTGTTCAACTCTGGGCCGGTCCAGAGGACTCATCATTGATGATATGAAGAATCTACTTTGACCATCTTTTAGAACACATCCATATATGAATAACCACAAAAGTTTCAGATCAAAAGGATGTGTGGTTTGATCGTACCGGTTGAAGAAAGATGGACCATCCAGAAAGCTCCAACTGCGCAGAGTTTATAAAAGCCCTAATTGTTCTAATTTTCGGACCACATTCTGAGATCTTTTTGGACAATCTAATCCGTCTATCATGTAGAGAATGAATTTTTCTACCAATGTTCAAAATTTGGGATCAATCCGACATCTGTACACTCCGAAGCGTTGAAAGCAAGATGACTGGTTCTGAAGGTACCCAAAGTGCGCGATTTTGAGAGGCGGTCGGTGATGTGATTGGTGGGCTCATTCAGAGGATAATCTTGGAAATCTAAATCATCTATGAGGAAGATCACATTACAAGGAAGCTACAAATCAAATTTGAGGGCAATCCGACCATTGGTTAAGCCGTACCAAGCGAAACAAATTCTGCTATGTTGCTGTACTATTGCTGCACTATAAAAGGAGGTGCTCTCTTCTATTCCAAATCAACCAAGGACGTGGGAAGCAAGGAGTTCAAGTCCCAGGAGGCTACCTAGCCTCCTCCAGCTAGTTTTTCTTCCTTTTCTTAGTTCTAGTTCTAGTTTTAATATGCTTTTCCTTAGCTAACCTCTTAGCTAGAGCTAGAGGTGAAATTTGTAGTTGGTTCCAATGCTTTAATTCTTTTATTTCAAGTACCCTTTTCTTAATTTTGGATTTTGAAGTTCTAGTTTGAATAAAGTTTGGTTTTTTAGAAGTTTTGTGAGAGTTTGTGTGCTCCGGACATGAGTTCCTTGCAATTCTCTAAGATTACCATGATTGGGTTGTTTGAATTAGAATTGTAATAACCCTTGAGCATGCCATAGTCCATAGGCATGGCTGTTACTCCGAAGGCTACAAGTTCAAGTTCTATGTGCTTCATTAGAACTAGAAATCTAATTTCCAGATTTAAGTGGGATTGTTTGTGCTTGAATGTTATATCTTCCAATTAGATGAGAGATAGGACTTTGATTCTAATTGTGTTGTACTTGGATGAATGGATTGGCATTAGACCACTACAAGTGGATCCTTGATGCTCTAGTTCTTCTTATTTTCAGATTTTCCTATTTCATGTGAAAAGCTACTTTCTTAAACTTCTTAGATTCTAGTTATTAGAGTACTTGGAATTGTTTACTTCTTTCCCTGTGGATCGACCTCGGTCTTACCGAGATTTATTACTACATCGCAGCCTTACACTTGAGGCGAGCGAACAAGTTTTTGGCGCCGTTGCCGGGGAAAAAGTTAAACGTTTTAATTGTTCTAGTAGCTATAGAGTAATCTTAGTTAGGTAGGATTTTCAGTTTTTATAGAAGTAGATTTTCTGATTTTTTTTTAGATTACTAACAAATTTTTGGATTTTGTAGGACATTGTTGCTGACATAGATCTCACTCTATTGGGTAACATCTCCCCATCTCCCTTCTTTTTGTTCTTTTTTCTAGATTAGGGTAGTTCCCAATTCTTTAAAATTTCATCATGTATGATTGGACGAATGGTGCGTACAAGTACCTTTTGGAGGATGAGACGTCGGATTTTGAGACCCAAAATCATTATGATTGGAACCATTATAAGCATAAGTATTTTTCTGAGATTCAATCAACCTCCACTACCTCCCCACGTAAGACGATGCGTGATTACATTAATGAAAACAATACACATATTGAGGCACAACGTAAGATAATGGAAGAGTATCGGAAAGAGATGAATAATGTTCCACCGATTAGGACAATGTATGATCACTTGTATGGCTACACATGTCAACAACCATCTAAAAGCCCAACATATGACATGCATAATCCAAATTGGTGGGAGCATCAAAATTTCAACTTGGAAGATGAGCCAACCATGGATGCCAACAACTATCCTCAAGAGTTTCTTTCTCATGAGCCGCAACCGACACAAACTCTTGAGGATGTGCTGCGAGAGTTTATGAAAACAACTGAGCAATACATACAAAACCTCTCGCCATCTCAAAATATTAAACCCAACATTGGGAACACCGAATCAATCCCCAACAATGAGGAGGATGAGGCTATCCAAGTCCCACCTTCTTCGGATTTAATGGATAGACTTTTAAAGGAGATTGATTTCGATGATCCCAATGTCATCATCAATTATGGTGAGTCCACTATCTCTTTTGGATGCTTTGAACTTAATGATGAAGAGATTTCAATGACGGTTGACGAACCCGAGGAATCCATAAAATTTGAAAGTGGTAGTGGGGTTGCCTACAATGAGGGTTTGGTGAATGGTTATGAACCTATGGTTTCTTTTTCCCAAGGGCATAATGATTATGAGTCTCTAGAGGATATGCATGCTAGAGAGATGGCCGAAGTCGATCTTTTTGAGTCCTTCCACCAACAACACATGCCAAATTCTAGTGTGGTAGACCTCCCTTTGATTGAAAATTCTATTCCTTTGGATGATGAGGTGGCACAATCTGAAATTTTCAAAGATCAACCAATGTTAGATGATTTGCTTACCACTGAATCTGAAGAATTCTCTTTGGAAGACCTCCTCTCTATAGAGGAGGAATTCCTTACCATTGAAATAGAATTTCTTCAATCATTAAGGGAGGATGAGGACCCTTCATCCGACTATCTCGATTTCCTAGAGGAATGCTTGGCCCACTCTTATGATCTTGATGATGAGATGATTAAGGAGTTGGATATTTTGTTAGACACAGTGTCGGTGCCTGAAGAACACCTTTCCACTGATTTACACTCTTTACCATTGTTTGTGGAAGCACCGTATAATTCTGAAATTGTGGAGGAGACAACTTTAACCAATGAAAACTTGATGAATGTCTCTCCACCATCATGGGTCCTTCAGCCCATTGAAAATTCTGATTGGGATGACCCATTTTTAATCAATCATAACCCAAATCAGAATTTGAGGAGATATCTTTTTGCTGCTCTTATCTCCTCCTTTTATGCATGTGGTGCACAATACGATTGGACTTCAATGATAAGAAGCACACATGTTTACTGTCGAGCAGGACTTTGGATGGTCCTCATGAGAAATTTATTGAAATTCATGAAGATCCTGCTCAACTTTGATCATGTAGTTGATCGGACTAATCAAAGGTAGGTAGGTAGGTTAGGATTTATTTTTCTGCAATTAGGATTGAATAAGTCTCATCGAGACAATGGAAGATGCTAGAATTGATCAACTTGCTATCTCAGGTACTATTGTTCTCACTCATATTTTACCATTGCTCTCATGTTCATGCTAATTGCATATCTTTTTACATTGAGGACAATGCAAGATTTGGTTGGGGGGTGAGATGAGATTCCTCACCTAGCATGTTGCAACATTTCGAGCCTCACATGCGCAAATTTTTTCGGATTTTCTAAAATTTCAAAATTCTTTTAGAAAACCGTATTTCCATGCATTCGAGATGATATGAGTATAAGAAGAGGAGATATGAAGTGTGTGATGTTGTAAGTCTTGAATTCTCCCAACATAATGGTTTTATATGTTAGTTCCCCTATTGTTGTGATTGATAGAAAATTTGAACACCTTCACACCAAGTTCACATTACACGATTTTCATGAGTTGAAAGGTTTATGTGATTTGTGGATTAGCTAGACTTTGATATAAAGGTGTTGAGAAACCAAGCCGGGGTATTTTGTCCATCCTTGTCCATGGGAAAATAATGAAAGATATGGATTTTTAAAAATCCTATCTAATTTTAAAAGAAAAAGGAAAGAAAGGATGAAATCGGGAATGAAGGAAAAATGGTGGAAAATTTTGAAAAGGGCTACCTATTACCAACCGGGGGATGGTCGAACCGTAACCAAAGCCGGAAATGGGACGTAGTGTGAAAGCCGTCGGAAGGACGGTAAGGCAAATTCCTGTCATAGGCTTGTTGTTGCTCTGTGCACCTTAAAATCCTTGCTTTACTTAATCTATGAAGAAGATGATCCCAGAAACTCATGAGATGAACTTTCACTATGCACACTAGGTTGAATTTGTTCGAGTTCTTCTATTTATCAATCAATCAGCGGGAATTTCATGTAGACACTTATTATGTTTTGAGAGTCCAAGATTTCAGCTTCTATCACCTAATTTTTCCAAATTTTATACTTATACACCTTGGAATGGATAGAATCATGGGTTCTGAGGGAGAGTTGGGTTTGGAGGTTTGAAATTGTTTCACGCATGTTTTGCTCGGGACTAGCAAAAAGCTGGTTGGGGGGTGTGTTGAACCTCCAATTTATACATTGCATTGCCCATTACATGACATGGTTTGCATGATTTTCATGATTTAAAGGCCCATCTAACACATGTTTTGTGATTATAGGAATGAGAGCGGACTTCACTCAATTAGAGACCAAAAAGGGGCCATTTGGAGCCTTTGATGAAGGCCCAAGGTGGACCAAAGAAAGAAGGAAGCAAAGAAAGAAGAAAATAGAAGAAAGAAAGGAAGGAAACAAGAAGAAAAAGAGACCGACCGGTCTTGACCGGTCGGCCAAGGAAGCCCGACCGGTCTTGACCGGTCGGCCATGCTTGCTGGAGTAATGCCAAAGAGGGCCTGACCGGTCATGACCGGTCGGCCAGCCCTGTCCGACCGGTCGTGACCGGTCGGCCATGCAAGTTTCAGATTCCAGATTCTAAAACAGCAATGTACTCCCGCACCTGATTTTTCGGACCAGTTTTCTGAAGCCATCTTGATGATATTTGGAAATCCAACACATCCATGTCGAAGAGGAGCTCGACGCCGAACTAACCCAAGTGGTTTCGTGTCGATCGGAGCTACGGATTGACCGTGGTGGCCAAAACAATACGAACTGTCCAGAAAGTTCCAGATTTCGCTGTTCAACTCTGGGCCGGTCCAGAGGACTCATCATTGATGATATGAAGAATATACTTTGACCATCTTTTAGAACACATCCATATATGAATAACCACAAAAGTTTCAGATCAAAAGGATGTGTGGTTTGATCGTACCGGTTGAAGAAAGATGGACCATCCAGAAAGCTCCAACTGCGCAGAGTTTATAAAAGCCCCAATTGTTCTAATTTTCGGACCACATTCTGAGATCTTTTTGGACAATATAATCCGTCTATCATGTAGAGGATGAAGTTTTCTACCAATGTTCAAAATTTGGGATCAATCCGACATCTGTACACTCCGAAGCGTTGAAAGCAAGATGACTGGTTCTGAAGGTACCCAAAGTGCGCGATTTTGAGAGGCGGTCGGTGATGTGATTGGTGGGCTCATTCAGAGGATAATCTTGGAAATCTAAATCATCTATGAGGAAGATCACATTACAAGGAAGCTACAAATCAAATTTGAGGGCAATCCGACCATTGGTTAAGCCGTACCAAGCGAAACAAATTCTGCTATGTTGCTGTACTATTGCTGCACTATAAAAGGAGGTGCTCTCTTCTATTCCAAATCAACCAAGGACGTGGGAAGCAAGGAGTTCAAGTCCCAGGAGGCTACCTAGCCTCCTCCAGCTAGTTTTTCTTCCTTTTCTTAGTTCTAGTTCTAGTTTTAATATGCTTTTCCTTAGCTAACCTCTTAGCTAGAGCTAGAGGTGAAATTTGTAGTTGGTTCCAATGCTTTAATTCTTTTATTTCAAGTATCCTTTTCTTAATTTTGGATTTTGAAGTTCTAGTTTGAATAAAGTTTGGTTTTTTAGAAGTTTTGTGAGAGTTTGTGTGCTCCGGACATGAGTTCCTTGCAATTCTCTAAGATTACCATGATTGGGTTGTTTGAATTAGAATTGTAGTAACCCTTGAGCATGCCATAGTCCATAGGCATGGCTGTTACTCCGAAGGCTACAAGTTCAAGTTCTATGTGCTTCATTAGAACTAGAAATCTAATTTCCAGATTTAAGTGGGATTGTTTGTGCTTGAATGTTATATCTTCCAATTAGATGAGAGATAGGACTTTGATTCTAATTGTGTTGTACTTGGATGAATGGATTGGCATTAGACCACTACAAGTGGATCCTTGATGCTCTAGTTCTTCTTATTTTCAGATTTTCCTATTTCATGTGAAAAGCTACTTTCTTAAACTTCTTAGATTCTAGTTATTAGAGTACTTGGAATTGTTTACTTCTTTCCCTGTGGATCGACCTCGGTCTTACCGAGATTTATTACTACATCGCAGCCTTACACTTGAGGCGAGCGAACACATGACATAGTCCATAGGCATGGCTGTTACTCCGAAAGGTACATATTTGAATGCTATGTGTGTGAATAGGACTAAAGCTTTAATTCTTAATGTAAGTGGGATTGAATGTGCTTCAATGCTTTATCTTCTAACTAGATGAGAGATAGAACTTTGAATCTAGTTGTGTTTTATGCTTAGATTGAATGGATTAACATGAGATTGCTATGAGTGGATCCTTCAAGCCTTAGTTTCCCCTCTCATATTAATTAAATTTACTGTTTTAAGTTGCTTTTTAGTCTTAGTTCTCATAATTGATATCCTGAACTGTTTTAATTAAACTTGCTGGAATAGATTAAAGTTGTTTACCTAATTCCCTGTGGTTCCACCTTGGTCTTACCGAGATTATTACTACATCGCAGCCTTGCACTTGAGGTGAGTGAACAGCAAGCCTGCCATCATCCAAAGATCCCACAGAGTTATACTCATTTCCTCTTGAGGAAGATGAAAATAATTGGTAATAGAACTCCAGTGATTTAAGAAACCCCTGAGTATCATCGGATCCCAAGGAAAGAACCCGAAAGTCGCGTTGATAGCATGATAAAGCCCAATCTCCCTCAGTATGTCTTCTTGACGGACCAGAATCTCCTTCGCCCACTGCTCATAACTGATACGGTGATTCAAATATCCCCGTGTACGGAAATTCAGAGTCTCCCACGTCGCGGAAGCATTCATGTGACGGAACCTTTGGTAGACTATCTCGAAGAAATGAGTTAGATAAGCCGTATGAGGATCGCATGTTGGCATGAGGAAAATCATTTCCTTAACTTCACCTATCTTCTGCCTTTTCCCATTATCTCCCAAGGTGGTTGTTAAGCTCTTAAATGTGTATATTCTAACCCAATTTCATCACTAACTATGCTTGAAATACATGATTAAAGACCCAACTATTGCATGGTTTTGTGGTTGTAGGAATGAGAGAGAGAATTCATCAATTGAAGGCTTAGAGACACTGTTTATAAGCATTGAAGATCAAAAGACCAAGCACCAAAGGGCGGAAGAAAGAAAGCAAAGGAAAGAAGAAAGAGGGCAGAAATTGCACTGAAGACCGTTCGTCTGACCGGTCGTCCATAGCCCGGGACCGATCATCCGACTAGTCTGAACACTCAACAGGAGGACCCCTGCCACCAACGTTGCTTGACCAATCACGACTGGTCGTCCGACCGGTTATTCACTACTCAGACTGGTCGTCAGACCGGTCGTTGAATTAAAATTTGGGTTCAAATTTTCAGAAAACTCTCTGGACTGTTTTTGGCCTTTTACGACCGGTCGTGCAATCGATCATCCACGAGCTCAGACCGGTCGTCCGACCAGTCGTCTAACAGAGCTTCTTCTATCCGAAATTTGGTGCGCAGAGCGCAGATTTTGTGGATTTTCTCAATGTTTCTTCACATCTAGGGCCTCAAACCTATAAAAGGACTCCTCTAGCTCGTTCCTAAGGCATCCTAGAAGAGATTTACCACTGTGGGAGGTGGCAGAAGTCGGATCCGGAGTTCTGCAACTCCTCCTAGTTTGTTCTTCTAGTTTATATGTTTTTCTTAGTTGCTTTATGTTTCCTTAGATCATGAACGGCTAAACCTCTTAGCTAGGGCTAAGAGGTGAAGCTTGTAGTGAATCTAAGATGTTTTAATTCGTTTGTTTTGGTTTCAAGTTGGATTATTAGTGAAGAACAATGGTTTGAAGTTTGAATAAAGTTCTAAGTCTTCTTTCTTAGTCTTACGATGGCTCATGGATGTTTAGAAGAATTGCTTGAGTTATTAATTATTTTGAATGGTTCTTGACCTGTACGCTCCGAGGAATTGGATTCAATACGCTCTAGACCTTGGATTCTCATGTGGGAACTTCATGCCAAGAGTTCTACTTTTCTGGAATTTCTGCTTATGTGTGATTGTGTATGCGATTTGACTGAAGTTCAAATCATTATCTAGTTATGCTTTGTGACAGAGTTTAATGATGATTATGATTGTGATCTTAATCTATTGGAACTAGGATTGACCTATGCAATTGAGTGTGCTCAAGTCCTAACTTGAATTGAGGGAATCATGTACATGAATCACACATATAACAAATTGTTTATTTTAATTGCTCTATCATCTGGCTAGATAGGATTTAATTTCAATTCTAGTTGAGTAAGTGAGAAACCACAACGAATTAAGCATCAAGGATTCCTACAAGTGGATCCTTAAACCCCTAGTGCTCTTTTACATTGTTTACATTCACTTTTAGTTCAAAATATTTATCTACATTCAATTCCAAAATCCTGTCTAGTTAGTTCTCAATTAGAAACCATTGGAAGTGTTTTGTGGTTTCCTACATAAGTCCCTGTGGATCGACCTTGGTCTTACCGAGATTATTATTACATCGCAACCTTCTACTTGGGGAAGCGACCAAGTTTTTGGCACCATTGCTAGGGATTTTGACAGTTTTTCACAAAATTTCTGAAAACAGTTTCTATTTGAGATTTTTAGGAGTCCTTTACTAACTTAGTTTGTTTGCTTTATTTTATTTTTACAGGAATTCTAGGAGTCGAAGTAGTCACTTCAAATCAAGTTTTTCTAACCCTTTTTCTTTTATTTTTCTGAGATTTGCATGCCACATTGGGTTCGGGATTCTAATAACTGTCTCATTAGTGAAGGGGGAATTGTTGAAGGGATTGATAGGAAGCCACGTGCTAAGAAACGTTTAAATTTTCCAATTTTATCTGAAAGTATGGCTGGAAATTAACCCAACCCTACGGCCAATCAAAATCTGGGCCAAACCGAAATGGGAGAGAATGAGGTTGAGAATGTTTCCCGACCTAGAACACTACGTAATTACTTGCAACCTGCAAGAGCGAGCACTCCCTCATGCATAGTTTTTCCACATAATGCAGGGAACATAGATTTTAAACTGGGAGTAATCCAACTCCTTCCCAAATTTTATGGACTAGACAGTGAAAGTGCCTATAAACATCTTAAGGAATTTGATGAGGTGATAGCCACAATGCACTTTGTAAATGTAGCTGATGATGTGGTGAGACTCAAATTATTTTCTTTTTTCCTTAAAGAGAAAGCTAAGGCTTGTCTTCATGCATTGAGGCCAAGATCAATTGGCACATAGATTAAGATGACTAGGGAGTTCATTAAAAAGTTCTTCCCTGCTCACAAAACGATCATGTTGAGGCGCCTTATCATGAATTTTGCTCAAAAAGAGGATGAGACCTTCTTCTAATGTTGGGAGAGGTTCAAGGACTTGTTAAATGCATGCCCACATCATGGCTACGAAATTTGGCGGGTAATAAGCTTTTTCTATAAAGGACTGACTTCACCCATGCGCCAATTCGTAGACATGATGTGTAATGGAGAATTCATGAATAAGGAGGCCGATGAAGCATGGGACTATTTTGATGTATTGGCTGAGAATGCACAGTCTTGGCATACATCTAAACCAACAAATCCCAAGACAAGCCAACAAAAGGAAAAAGGAGGAATTTATGTCCTCTTAGAAGAAGATAACATAAGTGCATGTGTGGCTAGCCTCACAAGAAAAGTCGAGGCCATGAAATTGAAGAAAGGAGAGACGATTAATTTAAAGGACGTTGAAATTGTTTGTGGAATTTGTGCCAGGAATCAACATGCAACACAGGATTGTCCCACAGTTTCTGCATTCCAGAAAATCTTACAAGAACAATTAAATGCCATAAATAGTTATCAATGGCCATTTAGTGCTCCAAACTCAAACATATATAACTTTAGTTGGAAGAACCATCCCAACTTCAATTGGAGGAATGGACAAATTGCGAATGTAGAAAACACCCCCAAGCTCAACCTTTACTAGATCCATCCTTAGTAACACACCAAAAGCTATGCTAGAGGAGATGTTGGGTGCATTCGTATCAGTTCAAGCTGAATATAAGAAGACTAATTCTCTGAAAATTGATGGGTTCATGTAAGAGCAATTGAAATTCAATCAAAATTCATCTCAAGCCATTAATGACTTGAAAACCTCAATGGCTAGAGTTGAATCTCATCTCAGTGTTAGGGAGAAAGGCACACTTCCTACCCAACCTCTTCCTAACCCAAGAACCCAATTTGAGATTGTTTGCTCGCCTCCAGTGCAAGGCTGCGATGTAGTAATAATTCTCGGTAAGACCGAGGTCGATCCATAGGGAATTAGAGAACAATTTCTAAACTATTCTAGCAACTAAGATAGCAACAAATAAGAGATTCAATTGAGAGAATTTTGTTAAAACAGTAACTTTAAGAAAAATAGTAATTAATGAACTAAGGCTTTCAAGGATCCACTTGTAACAATCCCATATCAATCCAATCAATCCAAGCATAGCACACAACTAGATTTGAAGTTCTATCTCTCATCTAGTTAGAAGATAAAGCATTAAACACATTTAATCTCACTTAAATTGAACTTCCAAGTTCTAGTCCCATTCAACTACACATAGAATTCGAATTCATAACCTTCGGAGTAACAACTATGCCTATGGACTATGGCATGCTCAAGGGTTACCATAATTCGAATCTAATCAAGCAAAACATGATAATCTCAGAGAATTGCAAAGAATCCATGTCCAGAGCACATGAACTTCATAAAACTTCTAAAAATATCAGCTTTATAAGAACTAAAACATTCAAAATCCAAACTTGAAGTGGAACTACTTGAACTAAACTGAATTAAACATGAAATTGTCTACAAGCTTCACCTCTCAACCTTAGCTGAGAGATTCTAGCCGAGCATTGTCATACTACAACTAGAACCCATAAAAGAAAACTAGAAAACATAAAACCCAGAGTTTGGACGGTTGCAAACGCTCAACGACGGCTCCCTTCCTCTCCCACGAAGTTCCTCAGCTTTTATGATGCCCTAGGAAGAGACCCTAGGTGTCCTTTTATAGTGGGGAAGCTCTGTTACGTCGGAATGTTTCAGAATTTGCATAAGGTTATGCACTTGCGTAGAGAAAATCGGATCCCGAATTGGAAACTGTCTGTTTAATGCATGGCCGACCGGTCACGGCCGATCGGACTGGGCTGGACGACCGGTGAGGACTGGTCGGACTACTTAAAACGGACAATCAGCTTGCACAGCATGATTCCTGACCTGATGGCCGACCGGTCTTGACCGGTCGGACCAGGCTAGTCTTTGATCCGCCGACTTACAAAGGTGGGTAGTGGTATGGCCGATCGGTCATGACCGGTCGGGCCTCTTGATTTTTAGCTTCTCTTTCTATCTTTCCTCTTCTCTCTCTTCTACTTGATTTCTTCTTTCTTTGGTCCTCCTTCAATCTTCATCCAATGGTTCTAAATGGACCCTTTTGGTCTCCAATTGGGTGAAGTCCGCTCTCATTCCTACAATCACAAAACAAACATTAGATAGACCTTTTAAACATGCAAACCATGCATATAGTGTGATGTAATGGGCTAAATCATGTATAAATTTGAGGTTCAACAGAGATACAAGACCCAAGCTTGTCCTCCCAACATACGGAGCATGTTCAAGCTATTACCACCTTGAGGAGTGGAAAGACAATCGATAAATCTAATCCGGTGAAGGTCCCAAAGCCTAATGATCCGAAAATTTACAAAGAGGATGGTAACCCGGACAACACTCCACATGAGAAAGAACCGGAAAGGCAATACAAGCAGGTTGCCCTGTTTCCCTAAAGGTTGATTTCACCTAAACCTTTAGACAAAAATCTAGAAATCTTAGAGGTTTTTAAGCAAGTGAAGATCAACATTCCGTTATTAGATTCTACAAAACAAATACCATCCTATGCCAAATTTCTGAAGGAATTATGTACAGTCAAAAGGAAACACAATGTTCACAACAAAGTACTTTTGACTGAGAATTTGAGCGCTATTATCAAACAAGAGGTGCCCCAAAAATACAAGGATCCAAGTAGTCCAACCATCTCATGCATCATAGGTGACTACCAGATCAAACAAGCCTTACTTGATTTAGGGGTAAGTGTTAACCTCATACCATACTCGGTCTATGAACAACTTGGGTTAGGTGAATTGAAACCCACCAAAACCACTCTCTAACTTACTGATAGATCTATTCATATACAGAAGGGGATGATTGAGGATGTCTTGGTCGAAGTCGATAAATTCTACTATCTACTGGATTTTATTGTCTTGGATACACATCCCGTGATAGGTACCGGTGCTCAAATTCCTATCATATTAGGCCTCCCTTTTCTAGCTACTTCAAATGCAATTATCAATTGTAGAAACGGGCTTGTACAAATGTCCTTTGGAAATATGACACTCGAGCTGAATATATTTGATTTATGCAAACAACCACGAGAAGTTGATGATGAAGTCCACGAAATAAATCTAATCGAATCATTCGTAGAGAATACATCCCCTTTAGCATTCTATTCCAATCCTTTGGAGGCATGTTTGGCTCACTCTCATGAGATTGATGATGACACGATACGAGAGTTGGATGCCATTTTGGATGTTATGCCGGTATTTGATAATAAAAGATGGAAGGCATCATTTAAGCCTTTTCCCTAAAGCGAGAACAAGCCTTTTCCATCTAATATCAAGGCATCGAAACTCGACTTAAAACCATTACCCACTGATTTGAATATGTTTATTTAGGTCAGATGAGATGTATCCGGTGGTGATTTCTTCCCACTTGGATGAGGAACAAGAGAGTAGGTTAATAGCCACTTTAATAGATCATATGAGCGTCATCGGATGGTCAATTGCGAATCTCAAAGGCATAGACCCACTGATTTGTACTCATCGCATACACCTTGAGGAAAATGCCAAGACCTCTAGGCAACCATAAAGACGCCTCAATCCAAACATGAAGGAGGTGGTTAAGGCCGAAGTGGTGAAACTATTGGATGTGGGTATCATCTACCCAATATCCGATAGTCAATGGGTGAGTCCAACTCAAGTGGTGCCTAAGAAATTCGGAATAACCATCATAGCCAATGCCAACAATGAACTCGTACCAACCAGAGTCACTACCGGTTGGAGAATGTGCATTAATTACAGGAAGCTAAACATAGTCACAAGGAAAGACCACTTCCCCTTACCATTTATTGATCAAATTTTAGAAAGGTTGGTGGGTCATTCCCATTTTTGCTTCCTTGATGGGTATTCAGGGTATAACCCAATAGAGATCGCCCTAGAAGACCAAGAGAAGACAACTTTCACATGTCCATTCGGTACTTTTGCCTATCGAAGGATGCCATTTGGACTATGCAATGCCCCGGCCACTTTTCAGCGTTTATGTTGAGTATTTTTTCTGACATGGTGGGGACGACTCTTGAAGTCTTTATGGACGATTTCTCAGTATTTGGTTATAACTTTGATGAGTGCCTTATGCACTTAAAAACTGTTTTGAAAAGATGTGAAGAAAAGAACCTCATGCTGAATTGGGAGAAATGTCACTTCATGGTTCAAAAGGGAATAGTCCTCGGTCACATCATCTCACAAAATGGAATTGAGGTGGACAAAGCTAAAATCGATCTTATCTCTAACCTTCCACCATCCAAGAGCGTACGAGATGTGCGGTCCTTTTTTAGACATGCCGGATTCTATAGGCGGTTTATAAAGGATTTTAGTTCACTCTCTCGCCCTTTATGTAACCTCCTTCAAAAAGAAAACTCATTCGAGTGGAATGAAGATTGTCAAAATGCCTTTGACAAGCTTAAAGGTATGTTGACATGTGCTCCCATAATGCAACCACCTAATTGGAGCCTTCCTTTTTAAATTATGTGTGATGCGAGCGACTACACTATTAAGGCTGTGTTAGGCTAGAGAAAAGAGAAAAAGCTATGCGTCATCTACTATGCAAGTAGAACCTTAAACTCGGCTCAAGCTAACTACACTACTACAGAAAAAGAACTTTTGGCTGTAGTTTTTGCTTTAGACAAGTTTAGGTCCTACATGATCGGATCCAAGATTATCATATGAAATTGCGGTTTTACCGCTAGTGAGATAAGCTTGAAGGTATGCTTATGTCCTAAAGGAGTGGGGGGGGGGGGGGGGGGGGGGGGGTGAATAGGACTTTTTAAATTTTCTTGCGAATTTAAAAACTCAATTGCATTTATACTATAATTTAACAATTAAGTACATGTAAATGAAAGAAATTGATCAAACAAGATCTAACTTGATTGACAACTATACTAAGAGAAATATTTAGTCAAACAGTTCATATGCATGCTTGTATTAATCATTCAAAGATATCATACAAGCATTTTGTCAAACATAAGATGGGCATACAGTTAACCACTTATATGATTGATCAATAAGGGAAAATAATAGACAAAATGCATTCACCACATTACACACGATGTATAGTGGTTCGACGATGAGTCTACTCCACTCCCGGTTCAAGGACTCAACTCCTTTGAGTATACCGGCATTCACTATCAGAGATTTTAAATGAGGTTCACCTCTCAACCTTTACAACCTACACAAGGTCTATTCCTACACAAGGACTCCTCAAATCCTACACAAGGACAACACATGTATTCTCCCTTGTCGGAGGCCTACGCAAGGACTTCCACGTTCGACACAAGGACAACTCTGAGATTGGGTCACAATCTCTAGACCCCAATCTCAACAAGAAGGGGGAATCAAACAATGGACTCTATAAGCTTAAACACTTACAAGAGATGAGCCCCGATTCAACGCCGTTAAGTAACTTCAGCTTCCACGAATGCTTTAGCTCCTCTCCAAGCTCCCACGGTCAACTACCAATACATGTTGATCCTAGACTAGTGCCGAGTAGGTGGGAGGAGGTATTGATGTTCCATTTACCTATTATAATGCAATGGTTAATGAAGGAACAATCAATCTGATCATTCAATGGCTATAAATGACTTCAAGTTGAAGATTCAATGATATGGACAGCCATGAATGCCATGCTTGAGTTCATTGTTCAAACCAAGCTTTAAATACTCAATGTAGTGCCATTAATGGCTAGGTTTGAAGGATGAACTCAAGACAATGATGAGCAAAAGAGATTATGTGAAGGTCTTAATTACCTCTCTTAATGCTCTAAATGGGTGTGCAAGAGATACCATTAAAACCCTCGAAATATGCCTTTATAGGCTCCAAGAATGGGGCTCCAATGGATATAAAATGGTAATGTTCGCCTGTCTAAGACCCCTGAGGACTAGTCTTGATTGAGCGTTCGACCGGTCCTGAGACCGGTCTTCCTTTATAAAATTCAGCCCCGAGGTCTCTGAACAGTCCTATAATCAATTTTACCCAAATGTTGCTGGACGTTTTTCGTCCATATACGACCTGTCCTTGGAGGCCAACGATCGGTCCTCAGACCGGTCTTCAGGCAGACAGATGAGATTTATATTTTTTAAAAGACTTGCTGTCTGAATACCTCCATCAGCCGACCGGTCGTCAGGCTTAATTTCATGGCCTGAAATAGGGTGAACTCCATCGTCTTTTAAGGTGCACACAAAGGTGGTTTTCCTAGATTTTCAACTGATAAACACCTACATAATGGAGGTCCAAGACTGATCATCTTGACCTTAAGTCCGTGGATCAACTGGCAAACATAAAGTGTGATTCGAATGCCATAAACTTGGGTGTTTTGGGATCCTATAGGCTGTCTATATGCAACTTACCTTCCAAGCTTGATTTGGCTTGAACTTAAGTGCGGAGCTGCTACGATCTTCAAGTCTTGAGTCTTCAATCTTCGTCGTGGCTCACAAAACTCGACTGACTTAAACAATCACAAAATTGACAATATGATGCACTAATCAGTGCACTAACAATCTCCCCCTTTGTTAATTACGTGAAAAAACACAACCTAACACAACCTAAGATCGTTCATGATCTTTATATCATGAATATCCCAAAAATCAAGAAATACTATTACATCCAATTACATGTTAGAACAATATTTACAAATTAAACTTTACAAAGTGACATGTACAGACTCGAAATGTCTTCGATTTCTCCCCCTCAACACCTGCACTTAAAAAAGCCTGCAAAACTATATAAATTGGCTTCTTCGTGGGATATAGTTCTCCCCCTTTTTGTCTGTGATTGATAAAAGTTAGCTCGTAAAAGAATATGCCTATAAAAGCAGCAAAGCTAAACCATGAACAATTTACAATAAAGCGCAGAAAATATGTCAATCATATGATTTAAGGGAAGAGATAGATCATGAAAAACATGGGAGAAAAAAAGAAACACACAGTAACCTGATATACAATTAATCATTACGCACAAATGGCCTTTCGCCCAATCAACCAACCACCCCAAATGGCATGTATATCAAGATCAATTAATCAAAATAAGCTATATTTTTATAAAGTAATGAGTCGAAAGGGCTTAATGCCCAAACCATCCAACCTCCCCCTATCAATATGCCAAGAAAAACTAATAGACTCATCAATATAGCAATAATGGATCAGAAATAGGCATTTCGCCTGAGCCATCCAACCTTCCAATGATAGGCCAAACGGTATGGACCTATAGTAAGAATCAAAGTGTATATAGCCCAATCGGCTATTCTCACTTAATTAATAGTCAATATGGTATAAGACTCGAAACAGATATAAGTGTAAAACACAAGTATATATTGAAGAAAATATAAAAAATGCATGAGTCTCCCAAGCATAGCGATATATACATGCAACAGATGGACACTATCTCAAAAGGATGTATCAATATAGCTCAAAGAGAAGGAATCCAAACATATGATGTCATAAGTAGATATAACTGTAAAGCTCAATCATCAAAGGTCTATCAGACATCCAAAATGTATAAATATATAACATGACGAGCGACTAGTGTCTTGGTCACCCAAAAAGATACTCTTGACCAAGACACATGATACAACATATAATGATACTAAAAATCAGTCCCGTCGCCCAGATCTGGTGGGGGCCATCGCCACGAGCAGCTCGCTCCAATGCCTCCAGACGCTTGTCTCTCTGAGCAAAGTGAGCCACAATAGCCTCCTGCTGCACAAGGAGAGTGGCCTGTCCCTGAAGCAACTGAGAATCGGTCTGTTCCATCTTATCTAATCTCCGCTCGATCCGATCAAGTCGTGATGTAAGATGATCCTAAAGTTAGCATAGCTCAATGGTATAGGCTGAAGAGTCCGCTGCAGGTGAGCCACGATGGGAGAATGCCCGTGGGGGCGTACTGAAGCGTCTAGGAGCAAATCGAGGATCAATGGTGGGATCGGATGATGGCACTATTGCTACAGGCTGTGATGGATCAGAGGAACCTGGAGGGACCTCATGCTGCTGCTGGGCTTGCTGAAGTCGGCACTGAAGTTCTTCTTGTGTCTTGTGCATTTTAGTGATAATAGATCGATTAAGGATGGGAGGTTTCACATAAACATCTGAAGGATCAACGAGTCCTATCGTTTTAGCCAACCTACAAATGAGATAACCAAATGGAAGACCCGCAAACAAACCATCGGACACCAAGATAGCGGACCGAATGACTTTCATGATACGTGATGGAAGACACATACGACGGCCTTGACTAACATTGTAAAGAACGATGACCATGTCTTCTGGAAGATCAGCCTTATTGCTCTTCCTAGGGAATACATTCTTGAAGAATATGTTATGTATAAGACGATAATCCCAGGACATGAATGAGGCGCGAAGATCATTCCCATTAACCCATCTAGGGCACTCTCCATTGCATAATGCTCTGGTCATGGTGTCTTGAGAGGCATGATCTATCTCCTCATCATCTGAGAGCTCATCCTCATCAACAATAGAAACACCAGTAGCCTCAGCTATAGCAACAAGACCGAATGTCCAAATGCCATCAGCGAAATGAACTTCGAAGGAATATGAGTCATCGGGAATAATGCGACAATCGGCATAGAATTTTCTGACTACTTCTTTCTGCACACAGGTCCGCCCATATGGAGCACAGGCTCCCAACCAATTGCCTCCAAAAGCGGACCACCCAATAAGGTGCCAAGTCCTCAATTTTGGCAAATTTTTCACATAAGACATTACGATTTTTGAAGTTGTGCCAATTGGCAAGATGTGATGTATCTGACCCTGAAGAACAGGGTTTAGAAGGGGATTTGGATGATGAAGCAACCCCTTTTCCTTTGAAAATCGTTTTCTTGGATATGGGTTATGGGGGCCCCTCATCGTGTTGGATCTTCGAACGATGTTCACGCCAAGGAGGGGACACATCTTTCCTCCCACGAGAAGGCATAATAGAGCCCTACAATCCTTACAAGTATGCCCTAGGATTCAAAAGAGAAAGATGCAATAAGGAAGAATAAATTCAAAGCCCTTACCAATGAAGAAGATGATGAAAACTTCTATTTGGAAGATAATGTACCACTTTGGAGAGCCTCAATCTTCGATTTGACACCTAGGAAAACTTTAGGAGTGATGGAGAGACCTCTAGGATGAAAGAGGAGGAGAGAAAAATGAGAATGGAATGGTTTTGAGCAAGCCCATTTGTCTTTAAAAGACCCCCATTCGCGCCTGCTGTACAGTCCACGACCGGTCCCCAGACCGGTCGTACGCCCTAATTTGCACAATCTATGCAATTTTGAAAATCTGCACAACTGGATTTACTTTTGTTTCTTTAAACATGGTTTGTTTGTGACTTAATTATGCAATTTAGGTTGGCCAAAAGTTCATCATCAGTTCACATCAAAAGTATAGGTTTGACCATATGATTTTAAGAAATTTTGATGCCTAAGATGACTGAATTTTAAGACAAACTGAGATAATGGATCTTATATCTAGATTTTCCTATTATGCTCATAAATGATGAGGCTTAATCCTCTTATATGGATTTAGGCTAATAATGAGACTTCTTAGTTCAAGTTTTGTCTATATTATGATGTAGACAACATTTTATCAATATTCAATGCCTTGTTTAAAATTAATTGAGAATGACACCTACTGTATAATAACCATCCAACAATTGTAAGATCACATATGAAGGTTAATTATTGAGCAAGGTAGATCATAACAGAGATTAGCAAGGCAGGAAAATATAGTTTCAATAATCAAGATGATATAAGAATGATATACAGGAGTTAAACTAATCATAAGAAAATGAGGCTTAGGTCCTCAGATTTTACTGTAAAGTCCAATGACCTTGAGGCTAACACTTGAAATGTCTAAACCTGCAAAACACAAAGCTTGTTAGCCATCCAAAGCAAAGCTTCCCATGGATTTTCTAAGATAAATAGACTAAACACAATCCAAGGAAGCTGGCAAGGGACATGGAGGGTCACTTCTCCTTCACAACCCATTTGGCAACAACTTTCATTATGCCTGGGTCATGTGAGGATCTGTTAATAGTTCTCCTCTTCCCAGGAGAGCTGTTCTTTTTATATGATTGCTCATAGCCCATCCTCATTGCATCAATCATTTTATTTGTCTTATCATTGATTAGGGCTACTTGTTCGAGCAAGGCTTCCATTCAAGCATCGTTCCTAGGTGGAGTCGGAAAGTTTCTCCCCATATTCTTTTGATTCTTAGGGGGACTCCAAGTGTGGTGCGCTTCTCTCCCTTTTGGAATAGATTTACCTATCTTTCTCAGGGAGGGAGAGAGATGTGGGCATTTAAAGGCCAAACATTCAGATTTTAGGTGACCCACATCACTACAAGCATGACAAATAGGGTATGCTTTGGTTTTACTTCCCGATGCACCATAGTTCTTTCTCACCATAGAAGAGACAGAAGCAGTCTTAGACATATGATTGTTAAAACCAATTCCTCTTCTGTCCATAAGTGATCTCTCTATGCCCAAGAGCTTTTCAAGATTTTCTTCTCCCTGGGTGAAACGTCTTCTAGAGTCAACAACTTGAAATTTAAGATGATCAATTTCAGCATTTGCCTTTTTAAGTTCTTTTTTAAGGCTCACAAGTTTATCAAGGTTCTCACCATTCATGAATTTTTCTTTTTTCATGTTCAAGAGCTTTGTTCTTCTTTTTCAGCTCTTCTAAATCTTGACATAGCCTTTGATTTTCAATTTTCAAACAATCAAGATTTTTCGTCAGTTTATCATTTTCAGACTTCACTTGTCCCAACTTCTTTATGGTATTCATATTTTCAATATACAGTTGGTTGTACACTTCTTGAAGTTCATCATCCTCACTCTCATCATCACTTGAGGAGGTATGATTAGCATTGTCTTCCTCTTTCTCATTTTCAGGGAGAGTTGTGGTGGTGGAGATCATAAGAGCTTTCACCGATCTTTGTCCACCATCACTATGGAAATCATAGGAATCAGATTCTGAGCTAGTATCATCCCAAGTGGCAACCATGGCATTTCTCCCTTTATATTTCTTTTCATCATTTTCTAAGCAATTAGGAGCAATGTGACCGTACTTTCCACAATTATAGTATTTTGGCTCTTTTGATCTTCTGAAGGATTTACCTGTATGGTTCTTATTATCAAAATGCCTTCCTTCCTTGTGGTGGCTCTTGCTTTTAAAGAATTTCTGGAATCTCTTAGCCATAAGAGCCATTTCTTCTATGTCCATTTCTTCATCATCATTTTCTTTAGACGTATGTGCTTTGTGGGAGGAGTTCAAGATTGAATATTTGGATTTTGTGGGAGGTTTGGAATGAAGCTCATGAGTTTGAAGGGATCCTAGTAGTTCTTCAACTTTCATAGTGTCTAGGTTCCTACACTCTTCTAGAGCAACGACTTTAGATGAGAAGTGTTTCGATAGAGATCTTAAGATTTTTCTACAATTTTTGTTATCCGGAACCTTCTCCCCTAGTCCACATATGTCATTGGTGATGCTATTTAGACGTGTGAAAAATTACACGAAGGTTTCATCCTCCTCCATTTTGATATTCTCAAATTGTGTTGTAAGGAGTTGGAGTTTAGATCTTTTGACTATGCTTGTTCCTTCATGAGTTACTTCTAGAAAGTCCCAAGCTCTTACTAATTTGACAATTTTGGATGCGACCAAATTCTAAAGACTGAACAGAAAATGGCATTTAATCCTTTAGCATTAAAAATACGTTGAGCTTTATCAAAATCAGTCCACATGGCCTTCCCTCTTGGTCTAAGGACATCCGGTTCACCTTCCTTTCTTATGGTATCCATTGGGACGTTATAACCAAATTCAACCATGTCTCATACATCTTAATCGATGGATTCTAAAAAGATGTGCATTCGAGCTTTCCAATATGGATAGTTGGATTTGTTGAAGAACGGTGGCTTGGTGATAGAAGTGGAGTCTTCCATAGACATATTTTCAAGCTAACTCTAGGATCAACCTCTAGGCGGTTAAGCCCTTATAGAGAAACCCGCTTTGATACCAATTGAAATTGCAAGTTTTACCACTAGTGAGAAAATCTTGAAGGTATACTTATGTCCTAAGGGGGGGGGGGGGGGGGGGGGGGGGGGGTGAATAGGACTTCTTAAATTTTCTTACAAATTTAAAAACTCAATTGCATTTATACTATAATTTAACAATTAAGTACATGTAAATGAAAGAAATTGATCACACAAGATCTAACTCGATTGACAACTATACTAAGAGAAACATTTAGTCAAACAGTTCATATGCATGCTTGTATTAATCATTCAAAGATGGCATACAAGCATTTTGTCAAACATAAGATAGGCATACAGTTAAGCACTTATATGATTGATCAACAAGGGACAATAATAGACAAAATGCATTCACCACATTGCACACGATGTATAGTGGTTCGACGATAAGTCTACTCCACTCCCGATTCAAGTACTCAACTCCTTTGAGTACACCGACATTCACTATCGGAGGTTTTAAATTAGGTTCACCTCTCAACCTTTACAACCTACACATGGTCTATTCCTATACAAGGACTCCTGTTGAGCTCTTAATTGTGCATATTTTAACCCCAATTCATCACTCATTATGCATGGTTATCATGATTTAAAGACTAATCTAATGCATGGATTTGTGATTGTAGGAATGAGAGGAAGACTTCACCAATTCATGGTTAAAAGATTCACTTTGTATGCCTTGAAGATCAAAGAAATAAAGGATATGAGATGGAGGAAAGATGCAATGCAATGGAGGAAGAAAAGTGTGAAAAAGTCACAATTTACAGCCTGACCGGCCGGCCGGCCATAGCCACCGACCGGCCGGCAAAACCCTCCAAAAATAGAAGATTCTTTGGACTGATTTTGTTAAGGCCGACCTGTCGTCCGACCGGTCGGCCGACTGGCAGGATGACAGGTTGGCCATGCACTTTCAAGAGTAAGATTTCAGATACAGGCTATTCCCCTTTTAGATTTTTGAAACAGTTTTCTGGGCCCATCTTAATGATATTTGGAAATCCAACATGTCCATGTCGAAGAGGAGCTCGACGCCAAACTATCCCAAGTGGTTTCGTGTCGATCGAAGCTACGGATTGATCATGGTGGCCAAAACAATACGAACTGTCCAGAAAGTTCCAGATTCCGCCTACTCCACTCTGGGCCTGTCCAGGTGGCCCATCATTGATGATATGAAGAATCTACTTAGACCATCTTCTAGAACACATCCATATATGAATAACCACAAAGTTTCAGATCAAAAGGATGTGTGGTTTGATCGTACCGGTTGAAGAAAGATGGACCGTCCAGAAAGATCCAACTGCATAGAGTTTATAAAAGCCCTAAGTGTTCTAATTTTCATACCACATTTTGAGATTATTTTGGACAATCTAATCCGTCTATCATGTAGAGGAGGAATTTTTCTACCAATGTTCAAAATTTGGGATCAAGCCGACATCTGTACACTCCGGAGCGTTGAAAGCAAGATGACTGGTTCTGAACGTACCCGAAGTGCGCGATTTTGAGAGGCGGTCGGTGATCTGATTGGTGGGCCCATTCAGAAGATAATCTTGGAAATCTAAATCATCTATGAGGAAGATCACATTACAAGGAAGCTACAAATCAAATTTGAAGGCAATCCGACCACTGGTTAAGCCGTACGAAGCGAAACAAAATCTATTACGTTGCGGTACTCTTGTTGTATTATAAAAGGAGGTGCCCTCTTCTATTCCAGGGCAACCAAGGACGTGGGGAGCAAGGAGTTCAAGTCATAGGAGGCTTCCTAGCCTCCTCCAGCTAGTTTTTCTTCCTTTTCTTAGTTCTAGTTTTAATTTTAATATGCTTTTCATTAGCTAATCTCTTAGCTAGAGCTAAGAGGTGAACCTTATAGTTTTCTTAGATTGTTTAATTCGTTTTATTGGTTTTAAAGTTGGATTTCATGTTTATGAACAATGGTTTGAAGTTAATACAAGTTCCAAGTAGTTTTTCTTAGTCTTATGATGACTCATGGATGTTTGGGAGAATTGCTTGAGTTCTTAATGGTTGTGTGCTAGTCTAGACCTGTATGATCCGAGGAATTGGAGTACGCTCTAGTACTATGATCTTCATGTGGGAACTTCCTACCAAAGTTCTACTTTTCTGGAATTCTGAACTATGTGAGAGTGTGTATGTGATTTGAATCAAGTTCAAATCATAATCTAATTTTGTCTTGTGACAGGATTTAATGATAGTTATGATTGTGATCTTAGCTATTGGAATTGGGATTGACCTATGCAATTGAGTATGCTCGTCCTAGCTTGCATTGAGTGAATCATATACATGGATCATACATATGTCAGGTTGAATTGTTTTAACCGTTCTATCATCGGACTAGATAGAAGTTAATCTCGATTCTAGTTGAGAAAGTGAGAAACCATAGCGAATTATGCATCTAAGGAGAGCTATAACTGGATCCTTGATGCTCTAGTTATCTTTTCATTATCAGATTTTCTATTTTATGTTCAAAACCAATTTCACAAACCTCTTTGATTCTAGTTATTAGGATAGTTGGAATTATTTACTTCATTCCCTGTGGATCGACCTCAGTCTTACCGAGATTATTACTACATCACAACCCTACACTTGGGGAAGCGAATAAGTTTTTGGCGCTGTTATAGACAAAGTAACGGAGATCAGCTCAGCTATTAAAGATTGTACAGGAGCGCCCATTCTGCCCGCGAGATCATCTGATCGAGAGTCGCAGATCAGGAAAGTATCAGACTCTCGAGATCATCTGATCGAGAGTCGCTGATCCGGTAAGTGTAGGTTGCCCATTCGACTCTTGAGATCATAAGCTCGAGAGTCGTAGGACGGATAAATACAGAGCACCTATTCGTAAGGCTTCGAGCTCCCTTAGTCTATGATCAGATAAAGCGAAGCAAAGATTCCTTCCCTGAATAGCGAGCAGACCTTCTCATAAGTCGTTGAAAGGAGTTACGTCAAAATGAGCGGGCACTTGGACTCGCTACCAGGTTCCAACATGCAAACAGCTTTTCTGTGGTTACATCTCTTATCCTTCAGTACCAGCACCCGATTCCCGTCGAGCAGTATGACTCTGCGAGGCCAAGCAAGGCTACATCCAGTTCGGTGGTTTCCGTCTTGTCGGCGTCTCCTTCCTTTTCGGAAGCTATGACTCCAACTACGGGCGTCTCCTTCCTTTTCGGAAGCTATGACTCCAACTACGGCTTCCAGTTTATCATGACACATCAGCGCTATTACTACGCTTATCGGCAGCCCGTATAGGTCGGTTTTTGGGCTTATCTTCTCTAAATGGTTCCGGATCTCAAGGGATTGCCATCAAGGGGCGTGATTGTTGAAATAAGTCATTGGGTTGGATCTCGACTCTAAAGATAGGATCTTATCCCACGAAATCAGCAAGATCTCAGTATCGTATGCGACATCAGCGGGATTTCGATATCTTACGTAACAAATTGGGTTGCTTCAGATCTATATAAAGGGGTGACTCCATTAAGAGCAGGTACGCACACAACATTTAATCTCTGTCCCGTTTTGCTTGGCTATTCTTCTTGCTTTGGCCTGACTTAAGCATCGGAGGGCTGACAGCTGGTTCCCAGCCACCCTTAGTTGCAATCTGTCTTCTTTCAGGTCTGTTGGAAGAAATCCCTGTTGGAGTGAAGGAGAACAACCGGAGGATCTCGTTACAAAATCTGACATTAACAGTTTGGTGCCGTCTGTGGGAACGACTTGATCGTCAAAATCAATCGTTCCACCGATCAAAATCCTTCAGCGATGCCGCCTAAAAAGGCCGTTCATCCTTTAACTTCAAGGCAGCCACCACGTCCGCCCGATGAGACGGAATCTATACCTGCCCTTCCACCTGATCCGACGAATATCCCTTAAGAAGCCAGCCTCCCATCTGATGAATCTGAAACAGCAGCATGGGGAGACAATAAAGGAGTTCACAGTACGGTTCACTGCCGAAGCCGTCCAAACTGAGGGTTACACTGAAGAAAAGGGTCTTACAGCCCTCATTGCTGGAATAACGAGTGAGAAGTTCAAGTTTGCCTTAGATAAAAGCCCTCCGAAAACTATGGCAAAGTTCCAAGCCAAAGCTCAGAAATATATCAATGCAGAAAAGTCGCATTGACACGTCATGGAGTACAGAGTAAGAAACGCAAGCCAGAAGGAACCCCTTCTACCGATAAAAAATATCGTCGTGATCAGCGCGATCGTTCTCCCAAGAAGCCTTACTCTGGTAAATACCATAACTACACCCTTCTTAATCAGTCTCATGAAAAGGTCCTAATGGAGATTAAACACAAGCCATATGGAAAGTGGCCCGCAAAGATCAAATCCGATCCTGAGAAGAGGGACAAGAGCAAGTTCTATTACTTCCACAAAGATCACGGGCATAGGACCCAGGATTGCATCTCTCTACGAGACCATATCAAAGCCCTTATTCGAAAAGGCCATCTCCAGGATTATGTTGCTCGTAAAAATCGATCACCAGAAAGGGCGAAGACCTCATCTCGCCAAAAGGAACCGCCTCATCATCAAACCGACCAAGAGGACGCTGAGCCCATGGGAGAAATTCGCACTATCGTCGGGGGACCAGCTTGTGGGGGTGACTCTCAAGCTTCAAGAAAAGCATACGCTCGAAAGGTGTCCAAAGAACCCCAGCAAATCTATTGGCTGGAACAGACGTCCAGCTCATCAAAAGTGAGCCATCCTCCAATTTCTTTCACCCTCGAAGATGCAGCGGGAATTCACTTCCCTCATGAAGACTCCATCGTAGTCACATTGAAGGTATCAAATTATCTGACTCATCGAATTATGGTGGATACAGGTAGCTCAGCCGATATTCTGTACTTGGAGGCTTTCAACAAAATGGCACTATCCAGAAGCCTCCTCAAGCCAGTATCAACCCCCCTCGTCGGCTTTGGAGGAGAGGTAGTAACACCTGAAGGAAGCATCGATCTCCCAGTTACTTTTGGCGAGAGTCCAGCGAAGACCACCGTCTTCGTAAACTTCCTCGTCGTGGATCGAAAATCAGCATATAACGCCATTTTGGGGCGGCCGTCTCTAACTAAGGTTGGAGCGGTCTTGCGCCCTTTATATCTGTGTGTTAAATTTCCTACCCCAAATGGCATCAGGGTCGTGCGAGGAAGTCAGCAGGAGGCACGGTCCTGTTACCAGATAGCCCTCCAAGATCGAAAGAAGGCTCAAGCGACACCTGTCATGGAAATAGTTCAAGGTTCACCCGACGTTCCCTCCACCACCTCGTTGGATCCGAGAGAAAATGCTTTGAAATCAGGAACTCCGGGGGAGGAAACAGTGGCGATCCGCCTGACCGAAGACGACCCGTCTAAGATCGTGTACATCGGTTCCTCCTTAACCAGTGTCCACCGTGAAGATTTGATCCGTTTCCTCACTGAATACCAGGACGTGTTTGCTTGGTCTCATAAAGATATGCCAGGCATCGATCCCAATGTCATCGCACATCGTCTCAACATTGACCCGAAGCATAAACCCGTACATCAGCGTCGACGTGCCTTTACTGCAGAAAGACAAATGGCAATCAAAACTGAAGTTGAGAAGCTGCTCGCGGCTAATTTCATAAAAGAAGTTGACTACCCAGAGTGGGTCGCAAACGTAGTTCTCGTCCGGAAAGCTAATGGCAAATGGAGGATGTGCGTCGACTATTCAGACTTGAACAAAGCATGTCCCAAAGATAGCTTTCCGACACCGCGGATCGACCAGTTGGTCGACTCAACAACTGGACATGCTCTCCTCAGCTTTATGGATGCTTATTCTGGTTACAACCAGATTATGATGCATCCACCTGATAGCCAGCATACTGCCTTCATCACAGATCGAGGACTATATTGCTACCAGGTAATGCCGTTCGGTCTTAAAAATGCAGGGGCCACTTATCAATGTCTTGTCAACAAAATATTCGCTGCTCAAATCGGTAGGAATATGGAAGTATATGTTGACGATATGCTCGTGAAAAGCATCGTTGAAGATGACCACATTTCTGATCTTCGAGAAGCCTTTGATCTGATGAGGAAGTATCAAATGAAATTGAACCCAGAAAAATGCGCGTTTGGAGTGTCTGCAGGGAAATTTCTTGGGTTCATGGTTGGCCAGCGTGGAATTGAGGCGAATCCCGAAAAGATTAAAGCATTGATAGAGATGAAATCTCCCGTTACTCTGAAGGACGTCCAGCGTCTGGCTGGTCGCATCGCATCATTGAACAGGTTCATCTTGCGAGCATCTGACAAGTGCTTGCCCTTCTTCAAACTCCTTCGTGCGACGGCCAAGTCTGATTGGAAGTGGACACCTCAGTGTGAAGAAGCTTTTCAACAACTGAAGCAATACATGAGCAACTCCCCCCATTTTATCTAAACCCGTAGCACATGAGCAACTCATTCTTTATTTATCTGTGTCTTCCACGGCCGTTAGCGCCGCTTTAATAAGAAAAGATTCCAGGGTGCAAAGGCCCGTTTATTATATCAGTCGAGCAATGGTCGATGCAGAAACTAGGTATTCTGATATGGAGAAACTGGCCCTAGCCTTAGTCACGGCAGCTCGAAAACTGCGACTATACTTTCAAGCCCATGCTATTTTAGTACCAACAAATCATCCACTACGACAAGTCCTTCAAAAACCTGAGGCTTCCGGGCGCTTAACTAAATGGGCGGTCGAGATCAGTGAGCATGATATCTCATTCTGTCCTAGGACCGCAGTCAAGGGCCAGGCCGTGGCTGACTTCATCGCTGAATTTACATATTCTTCTGAAGATAATGTCACGACCAGCGACCAGCCTCCTTGGTCACTCTTCGTGGACGGGTCGTCGCGGGCCACTGGCAGTGGAGCGGGCCTGATTTTAGTGGCTCCCGACGGGTCGCATTTTCAATATGCTCTGCGTTTCGAATCACGTGTCTCCAATAATGAAGCAGAATATGAGGCCCTGATTGTTGGCCTCGAACTGGCCATTGTCCTCGCAGTCCAGAATTTGATAATTCATAGCGACTCCCAGCTCATTGTAAACCAAGTTCTTGGTGAATTCGAAGCTAAAGAAGAAAGAATGGCCTTATACAAGTCTCGTGTCCTCATCCTGCTCGCCAAACTAAAGACTTATAAAATAATTCATATCCCTCGCGAGCAGAACCAACTTGTCGATTCCTTGGCAAAGCTCGCTTCTGCACCGGAATCGGAGTTATCACATTCGATCCCCATCGAGCACCGTCAGAACTTGAGTATCAACCAAGTGACTCTCGAGCAAGTTATATCGGTACAATCGTCTCCATGCTGGATGGATTCTATCATCCTTTATCTCAGAGATGGATACCTACCAGAAGACAAGAAAGCTGCAAGATAAATTTGGCTTCGAGCTGCCAGGTACACCTTACAAGATGGAATATTGTTGCGAAAAAGCTTCTCCTTGCCTTATTTAAGGTGCCTTCATCCAGAAGAAGCACTTCGTGTTCTAGATGAAGTACACCAGGGGGCATGTGGTAACCATCCCAGGGGGCGATCCCTAGCATATAAAGCGATGAGGCAAGGATATTATTGGCCCACTATGAAAGCAGACGCCATCGAATTTTCTAAAAAATGCGACAAGTGTCAACGATATCTACCTATACCTCGTGTACCGTCTGAGCGAATGACCCCAGTTGATAGCCCTTGGCCTTTTGCTCAGTGGGGGATCGATATCATCGGGCCCTTATGTTGAACCTCCAATTTATACATTGCATTGCCCATTACACTACATAGTTTGCATGATTTTCATGGTTTAAAGGCCCACCTAACACATGTTTCTGTGATTGTAGGGATGAGAGTGGATTTCATCAAATTGAAGCCAAAAGAATATATTTGAAGACATTGGAGGAAGTCCTGAGATGGATCAAGGAAAGACGAAGAAAGAGAGAGAAAAGAAGATGAAGAAGTACAACGCTGACCGGTCGTCCGACCGGTCAGCCACATCAAAGGAATCAAGTAGAAGAGAGGCCGACCGTCCATGACCGTCGGCCATGAACACTGAATGAAGGCTGGCCACATTGCATTGGGGCCGACCGGTCATGACCGGTAGGCCATAGGCACTGGATGAAGGATAAAACAGCCCGACCGGTCATGACCGGTCGGGCATGCACGCTGGAACAATGGACAGTCCACACCGACCGGTCATGACCGGTCGGCTGTGCTCTCTGGAGTATTTGAAAAGCCAGGCGCGACCGGTCACGACCGGTCGGTTCTGCGTAGAAGAATCCTTTCTAATTCGGGACTCCGAATTTCACTGCGCAAGGCGTAGGATTTCGCAGAATCCGACGCAAGGGAGGATTGTTGCTATAAAAGGCCACCTAGGGGCTCTCCCTAAGGTATCAGAGAAGAGAAGGAACGTGAGTTTGGAGGCTGAAGGCGACTGTGGAGCGTCTGCAACATCTATTTTCGGGTTTTTCTAGTTTTATGCTTTATTTTTGAGTTTTTAGTTGTAGCATGACTATGCTCGGCTAAAACCTCTCAGCTAAGGCTGAGAGGTGAAGCTTGTAGCCAGTTCTATGTTAATTTCAGTCTGATGCAAGTATTTTTTTCAATTCAAAGTTTGATTTTCCTTATGTTTCAGTCCAATAGGTGGTAGTTTGAGATGTCTTATCTGAGTTTATGTGCTCCGGACATGAATTCCTTTTAATTCTTTGAGATTATCACAGGTTGCTTGTTTAGATTCGAATTATAGTAATCCTTGAGCAGGCCATAGTCCATAGGCATGGCTGTTACTCCGCAGGCTATGAATTTGAATTCTACATTGATTGAATGGACTTGAACTTGGAAGTTCAACTTGAATTGGATGAATGTGTGTGAATGCTTTATTTTCCAACTAGATGAGAGATAGGACTTCAAATCTAGTTGTGTTCTCTACTTGGATTGACTGAATTGACATAGGATTGCTACAAGTGGATCCTTGAAAGCCTTAGTACATTATATCTCTGATTTTTCATTAAGTTACTGTTTTAATTTTAAACATCCCATTGAATTTGAATTTACTCTATTAAACTGAGTTACTGGAGTAATTAGGAAGCTGTTGCTTTTTCCCTGTGGATCGACCTCGATCTTACCGAGATTTATTACTACATCGCAGCCTTACACTTGAGGCGAGCGAACAAGTTTTTGGCGCCGTTGCCGGGGAAATAGATAACGATTTCCAAATAATTTCAGTGGCTGTAGAAGTAGCAGTGGATAGTTTTTCTGATTTTCTTAGAACTAACAAGTTTTTCGGTTTTATAGGAATTTTTCTAGTTCAAGCGCATCAGGTGATACCTTTCTAACTTAGCTTCTGCAGAATTTTCTTTCAGTTTCAGATTTTAGAATAGGATTTGTTTCAGTTTCTGGTTGAGTGGTTTATGTCCCGTTGGGAACGTAACCATTCAAATCGTCTCCAATCTGAAGGTGGTTTAGTTGGACCATTGTCAGTCCATAGACGAGTCCGGAATTATCAAGAGCATTGTGAAAGTTTGGGGAGTATGGATCAAACACCCTTAAGGAATCCTCCCCCCCCTACTCCAACCACAAACGCAAATCAGGAAGGAGTAGGAGAGAATGAGGTACATAATGTTCCTCCAATGAGATCACTACGGGATTACCTACAACCTGCTCGTACAATTACACCTTCTTGCATAGTTCTACCAGCTAACGGTGGGACCCTTGACATAAAACCGGGAGTAATCCAACTTTTACCTAAATTCCATGGGTTAGACTCTGACCGCCCATACTTACACTTGCAAGAATTCGAAGAAGTGTTGGCCACCTTGCATTATCCCAATGTTTCTGGGGATACAATCAGACTTAAACTTTTTCCCTTCACTTTGAAAGAAAGAGCCAAAGATTGGCTTCACTCTCTTAGACCATATTCGATTGGGTCATGGGTTGAGATGAACCGGGAATTCTTGAAAAAGTTCTTCCCAGCTCATAAAACAAACACTCTTCGAAGGGCCATAATGAATTTCTCAGCTAAAGAGGGTGAATCATTCTTTCAATGTTGGGAAAGATTTAAGGAACTCCTGCTTGCTTGCCCACATCATGGCTATGAGAGTTGGCGAATTATAAATTTTTTCAATGATGGATTAAGTTCTAATATGCGCCAATTTGTGGAAATGATGTGCAATGGCGAGTTTATGAGTAAAAATCCAGATGATGCTTGGAGTTACTTGGACATGTTGGCTGAAAACGCCCAATCTTGGGATACCTCGGATAAATCCAAGAACCCCAAGCCTATTCAAGAGAAAGGAGGGATATATGTCCTTAAAGAGGAAGACGACGTAAATGCAAGGATAGCCAACCTCACACGGAAGGTTGAGGCCATGGAACTTAGCAAAAATGGAGTTTCAAAGTCCAAGGAAGCTGTTGAAACCACATGTGGGATTTGTCTCACCGACTTACACGCTACGCAAGATTGTCCCACAATTCCTGCATTTAAGGAAGTGCTGCAAGAGACAGCCAATGCCACGTATGGTTATCAACGTCCCTTCAATGGACCGGTAGGTAATACATACAATGAGAGTTGGAAGAACCACCCGAATTTCAGTTGGAAGAATGCCCCAACGGGCAATCCTACCAACTCCCAAAGAGGGCCACCCATGCAAAATATGGCCCCACCTCAATTCTCATTGGAGGATACCTTGAGAGCGTTTATGCAAGGGCAAGCGCAAATAAATGAATCAAATCAGCAATTGTTCCAAGAGCTGAAAGTCTCGGTTGATGAGATTAAGGGACGCTTGAATGCTAGGGAAGGGACCTTTCCGGCCCAACCTCAGCCCAATCCTAAGCAAGTACATGAAGTAAGCATCCCTAATCTTTCCAACCAAAACATGGAGCAAGCTAAATCCATTACCACCCTTAGAAGTGGTAAACAAATTGACAAAACTATTCCGGTGAAGGCCGATGAGCCTAATGATCCGGTAAGTTCTGAGGATGAAAATGGATCTAACTTAGCCCCACAACAACCGGAACGCATTTACCAGCCCACAGCACCATTCCCATCGAGATTGGTTGCCCCAAAATCTCTCCCAAATTCTCAAGATATTCTAGAGATTTTCAGACAAGTCAAGATCAATATCCCTTTGCTTGATGCCATCAAACAAATTCCCTCTTATGCCAAGTTTCTAAAAGACTTATGCACAACAAAACGCAAATATAATGTGCAGCAAAAGGCCTTCTTAACTGAGCAAGTTAGTGCCATCCTCACTCAAAAGACTCCCCCAAAATTCAAAGATCCCGGTAGTCCCACAGTCTCATGTATCATTGGAGACTACCGGATTGAACGTGCCTTGTTAGACTTGGGGGCGAGTGTAAACTTGATCCCATACTCGGTATATGAGCAATTGGGCCTTGGTGAATTAAAACCCACCAAAACCACATTGCAACTCACTGATAGATCTATCCGTGTACCAAGGGGGATAGTTGAGGATGTTCTAGTCCAAGTTGACAAATTCTACTACCCGGTAGATTTTATAGTCTTGGACACACAACCGGTTTCGGATGCTAGCACCCAAATACCGGTGATATTAGGCCGCCCATTCCTTGCCACATCAAACGCAATCATCAATTGCCGGAATGGGGTGATGCAAATATCTTTTGGAAACATGACACTAGAGGTAAATGTGTTTCATTTAGGCAAAAGACATAGGGATGTCGATGATGATGAGTTCTTCGATGTGAACATGCTCGAAATTTTTGAAGAAGAAGAACTCCTCCAACTTGAACCACTAGAAAGCTTGGAGACATGCTTAGCACATATCATGGATTCCGAAGATCCCATCAGTAGTGAGATTGTGCAGGCATTAAATATAGAAAGACTGGTAGTTGATGCTAGCCGGTGGAGGCCCCATTTTGAAAAATTGCCACCAACCACATCAAGGCCTCTACCGTCTAACGTCGAACCACCAAAGCTTGACCTCAAACCACTGCCATCAGAGCTTAAATACATATATTTGGGTCAAGAGGAAACATTCCCAGTTGTCATTGCCTCCCACCTAGAGAAAGACCAAGAGCTCAAGTTGATTGAGCTACTCAAAGAACATCGGGAAGCCATAGGTTGGACAATAGCGGATCTCAAAGGGATAGATCCTTCGGTTTGCACTCACCGTATACACCTTGAGGAAAATGCAAAAACATCTAGACAACCTCAAAGAAGGTTAAATCCAAACATGATGGAGGTTGTCAAAGCCGAGGTGTTAAAGTTATTGGATGTGGGTATTATCTACCCCATCTCAGATAGCCAATGGGTGAGCCCCACCCAAGTTGTCCCCAAAAAATCCGGTATTACCATTATTGAAAACACCAACAACGAGCTTATACCGACTAGGGTGACTACCGGTTGGCGTATGTGCATTGATTATAGGAAGCTCAACACGGTTACTAGGAAAGACCACTTCCCTCTCCCATTTATGGATCAAATTTTGGAGAGATTGGCAGGCCATCCCTATTATTGCTTCCTAGATGGCTATTCCGGATACAACCAAATCGAGATAGCTCCGGAAGACCAAGAGAAAACCACATTTACATGCCCGTTTGGTACCTTCGCTTACCGAAGGATGCCATTCGGGTTATGTAATGCACCCGCCACATTCCAACGATGCATGTTGAGTATTTTCTCAGACATGGTGGGTGAGTTTCTTGAGGTGTTCATGGATGATTTCTCTGTTTTTGGTAGTACATTTGATGAGTGTCTCGAGCACTTGAAGTTGGTCTTGATGAGGTGTGAGGAAAAACAACTTGTATTAAACTGGGAAAAATGCCATTTCATGGTACAAAGAGGAATAGTCCTTGGACACATCATCTCGTCCAATGGAATAGAGGTAGACCGGGCGAAAATTAACATAATTTCCAATCTACCACCACCCAAAAGCATACGTGATGTGCGGTCCTTCCTTGGACATGCCGGCTTCTATCGAAGGTTTATAAAGGACTTTAGTCACATCTCAAGGCCTTTATGCAACCTTCTACAAAAGGAGACCCAATTTGAGTGGAGTGCCGAATGTCAATTAGCTTTTTCAAAGCTAAAAGACATGTTGACAACCGCTCCTATCATGCAACCACCAGATTGGTCCATGCCTTTTGAGTTGATGTGCGATGCTAGCGATTTTGCTATTGGGGCGGTGTTAGGCCAAAAGAAAGATAAAAGCCCCATGTCATCTACTACGCAAGTAGGACCTTGAATCCTGCCCAAGTTAATTATTCAACTACGGAGAAAGAGCTCCTACCTGTCATCTTTGCCTTGGATAAATTCAGGCCATACTTAATAGGATCCAAAGTTATTGTTTATACGGATCATGCGGCGCTGAAATACCTTCTTTCTAAGAAGGATACTAAGCCCCGTTTGCTAAGATGGATCCTACTCCTTCAAGAATTCGACCTGGAGATCAAAGATAAGAAGGGGGTAGAAAATGTGGTGGCGGATCATCTATCTCGCCTAGTCCTACCAAATTCCATTGATGAGTCACCTATTGAGGACTCATTCCCTGATGAGCAACTCTTTGTTGCTACGCATCCACCATGGTACGCTGATATAGCCAATTATCTTTCCACAGGTGCGATGCCGACTCATTGGACTGCGCAAGACAAACGTAAATTTCTAAGGGAAGTGCGCAGATTTTTCTGGGATGAACCTCTATTGTTTAAATATTGCCCAGACCAAATTATAAGGAGATGCGTCCCCGATGATGAACACAATTCAGTCATCTCCTTTTGTCATGATCAAGCATGTGGGGGTCATTTTTCAGCCAAGAAAACAACTGCAAAAATTCTGCAGTGTGGTTTTTATTGGCCCACATTATTTAAAGATACCCACGAGTTTTGCAAAGCATGCGAGCGCTGCCAGAAGTTAGGAGGATTATCCCGTCGTAATATGATGCCTCTCACCCCAATTCAACATCTTGAAGTCTTTGACTGTTGGGGCATCGATTTCATGGGACCATTCCCCTCATCTTTTGAACATGTCTATATTCTGCTTGCCGTAGACTATGTGTCTAAATGGATAGAGGCTATCCCATGTAGAACCAACGATCATCGTACGGTTCTCAAGTTTCTCAAAGAAAATATACTTTCTAGATTTGGGACACCTCGAGCCATTATTAGTGATGGTGGTTCTCACTTTTGCAATAGACCTTTTGAAACTTTGATGAAGAAATATGGTATTAGGCACAAAGTGAGTACCCCATACCACCCACAAACAAGTGGACAAGCTGAAATCTCCAATAGGGAAATCAAGCAGATTTTAGAAAAGACGGTGAGACCGGATCGCAAGGATTGGTCCCTATGATTAGATGATGCACTTTGGGCTCACCGTACTGCCTACAAGACACCCATTGGAATGTCCCCTTATAGACTTGTCTATGGGAAAGCTTGTCACCTGCCTGTGGAGATAGAACACAAAGCCTATTGGGCAATTCGGGCCCTAAATTTTGACATAGACAAGGCTAGCTTGCTTCGCAAACTTCAATTAAATGAGCTTGATGAGATCCGGAACGATGCATATGAGAATTCGAGAATTTACAAGAGCAAGATGAAGGCCTTTCATGACAAACACATCTTAAGGAAATCTTTCCATGAAGGACAGAAAGTGCTCTTGTATAATGCCCGACTTCATCTTTTTCCGGGAAAATTACGATCTCGATGGACCGGCCCATATATTGTTAAAGAAGTTTTTCCTCATGGGGCTGTTGAGATTGAGAATGCAGCAAATGGTGACTGTTTCAAAGTTAATGGACAACGCCTTAAACCATTTGTTGAGAAATTTGATTCAGAGGACATGTCCATCTCCCTGAATGATCCTGTCTATCAGGATGATTGATCTCCTAGTCTGATGGAGGTATAGCATAGGTAGGTTTAGTTTTGTTTTACTGTTTTAGTAGGATTTAGTTGTTGGAGTTACAGACTTCCATGATCGCTCTTTCAGGTACTATTGTTCTCACTCTCTCATTGTTTACCATTGCGCTCATGTTCATGCTAATTAACTATCTTTTTACATTGAGGACAATGCAAGATTTGGTTGGGGGTGAGATGAGATCTCTCATCTAGCATATTGCAACATTTCGAGCTTCATATGCACAAATTTTTTTCGAATTTTCTAACATCTCAAAACTCTTTTAGAAAATTTTGTTTCTATACATTTACGAGGCTATGAGTAGAAGAGGAGGAGAAACGAAGTGTGTGATGTTGTAGTCTTGAATTTCTTCCAACATAATGGCTTTATATGTTAATTCCCCTATTGTTGTGATTGATAGAAAATTTGAACACTTTTACACCAAGTTCACATTACACGATTTTCATGAGTGACAGGTTTATGTGATTTGTGGATTAGCTAGACTTTGGTTTATAGGTGTTGAGCAGCCAAGCCGGGGTATTTTGTCCATCCTTGTCCATGGGAAAATAATGAAAGATATGGATTTCTACAAATCCTATCTAAGTTAAAAGAACAAGGAAAGAAAGGATGAAATCGGGAAGGAAAGAAAAATGGTGGAAAATTCCGAAAAGGGCTACCTATTACCAACCGGGGGATGGTCGAATCGTAACCAAAGCCGGAAATAGGACGTAGTGTGAAAGCCGTCGGAAGGACGGTAAGACAAATTCCTGTCATAGGCTTGCTGTTGCTCTGTGCACCTTGAAATCCTTGGTCTACTTAATCTATGAAGAAGATGATTCCAGGAACTCATGAGATGATCTTTCACTATGCACACTAGGTGGAATTTGTTCGAGTTCTTTTATTTATCAATCAATCAGCGGGGATTTCATGTAAACACTTTTTATGTTTTGAGAGTCCAAGGTTCAGCTTCTAACACCTAAGTTTTCCAAATTTTACACTTATACATCTTGGGATGGATAGAATCATGGGTTCTGGAAGAGAGTTGGATTTGGAGGTTTGAAACTGTTTCACGCATGTTTTGCTCGGGACTAGCAAAAAGCTGGTTGGGGGGTGTGTTGAACCTCCAATTTATACATTGCATTGCCCATTACACTACATAGTTTGCATGATTTTCATGGTTTAAAGGCCCACCTAACACATGTTTCTGTGATTGTAGGGATGAGAGTGGATTTCATCAAATTGAAGCCAAAAGAATATATTTGAAGACATTGGAGGAAGTCCTGAGATGGATCAAGGAAAGACGAAGAAAGAGAGAGAAAAGAAGATGAAGAAATACAAGGCTGACCGGTCGTCCGACCGGTCAGCCACATCAAAGGAATCAAGTAGAAGAGAGGCCGACCGGTCATGACCGGTCGGCCATGAACACTGAATGAAGGCTGGCCACATTGCATTGGGGCCGACCGGTCATGACCGGTCGGCCATAGGCACTGGATGAAGGATAAAACAGCCCGACCGGTCATGACCGGTCGGGCATGCACGCTGGAACAATGGACAGTCCACACCGACCGGTCATGACCGGTCGGCTGTGCTCTCTGGAGTATTTGAAAAGCCAGGCCGACCGGTCACGACCGGTCGGTTCTGAGTAAGAAGAATCCTTTCTAATTCGGGACTCCGAATTTCACTGCGCAAGGCATAGGATTTCGCAGAATCCGACGCAAGGGAGGATTGTTGCTATAAAAGGCCACCTAGGGGCTCTCCCTAAGGTATCAGAGAAGAGAAGGAACGTGAGTTTGGAGGCTGAAGGCGACTGTGGAGCGTCTGCAACATCTATTTTCGGGTTTTTCTAGTTTTATGCTTTATTTTTGAGTTTTTAGTTGTAGCATGACTATGCTCGGCTAAAACCTCTCAGCTAAGGCTGAGAGGTGAAGCTTGTAGCCAGTTCTATGTTAATTTCAGTCTGATGCAAGTATTTTTTTCAATTCAAAGTTTGATTTTCCTTATGTTTCAGTCCAATAGGTGGTAGTTTGAGATGTCTTATCTGAGTTTATGTGCTCCGGACATGAATTCCTTTTAATTCTCTGAGATTATCACAGGTTGCTTGTTTAGATTCGAATTATAGTAATCCTTGAGCAGGCCATAGTCCATAGGCATGGCTGTTACTCCGCAGGCTATGAATTTGAATTCTACATTGATTGAATGGACTTGAACTTGGAAGTTCAACTTGAATTGGATGAATGTGTGTGAATGCTTTATTTTCCAACTAGATGAGAGATAGGACTTCAAATCTAGTTGTGTTCTCTACTTGGATTGACTGAATTGACATAGGATTGCTACAAGTGGATCCTTGGAAGCCTTAGTACATTATATCTCTGATTTTTCATTAAGTTACTGTCTTAATTTAAACATCCCATTGAATTTGAATTTACTCTATTAAACTGAGTTACTGGAGTAATTAGGAAGCTGTTGCTTTTTCCCTGTGGATCGACCTCGATCTTACCGAGATTTATTACTACATCGCAGCCTTACACTTGAGGCGAGCGAACACCTTACCTATGGGAAAGGGACAGAATAGGTTCGCGATCGTGGCGGTTGATTATTTCACCAAATGGGCCGAGGCAGAACCATTAGCCAAGATTACTGAAAAACAAACTACTTAGTTTATATGGATAAATATCATATGTCGTTTCGGACTTCCTCATACTATAATTACCGATAATGGAACGCAGTTCGACAACGCGACCTTTGATGAATTTTGTGACAAATGGAAGATACGTAATCTCCGCACTTCTCCATATCATCCTCAGGCAAATGGGCAGGTCGAGGCAGTGAATAAGATCATAAAGCATCATTTAAAGACCAAGCTAGGTGAATGTAAAGGGGTGTGGCCAGAACTTCTGCCAGAGGTATTATGGGCCTATAGAACCACGGCTTGTACATCAACAAGTGAAACTCCTTTCTCCTTAGCATTTGGTGTTGACACAGTGGTATCAGTGGAAATTCAAGTGCCCTCATATCGGATCGAGCAGTATGATCCCGCGAGCAATCAGGAAAACCTCCGACTTCATCTCGATCTCTTGGAAGAGCGAAGAAATGCTTCCCAAGTACGAGTGGCAGCATATCAACAACGTATTGCTCGTTATCGGAATGCGAAGGTTCGGCCTAGATCCTTCCAGTTCGGAGATTTGGTCCTAAGGCAAAATCTTGGAGTTCCTGCTCGTTCATTGGATCCGAATTGGGAAGGCCCGTACCGGGTTATTAGGGTTGTGCGACCCGGTACTTATTATCTTGAGGACATGCAAGGGAAGCCTGTACGTCGCCCTTGGCACGTGGAGCATTTGCTACTATACTACCCCTAGATTCGATGTAGTTTATTACAACGTTTTATGAATAAAGTGAAAGATATCTTTTGGCCGCTACTCCATTTATATGGACCTGAATAGCCCTGAAGAGAGTTACACATCCTCTTGGCCAATTGCCTACCTTTGGTAGGACTGAAATCGTTACTAGTTGGTTGCTTCTCCATTTACATGGACCTGAATAGCCCCGAAGAGAATGTATACCATCTCTTGACCAACCTTCTGCCCTTGGTAGAATCAAAATCTCAATCGATAGATCAGTCTATCTCAACGTGGACACGGTCACACGACCCCCGGATTGAGTCCAATTCATTTTTTTTCATGAGTTAGTTGCTCGCAGCTGGTGAGAGAAGGGATCGCACTTCCGGAATGTGAGCACTGCAACTCGTGCTCGAATTAAAGGGTCGTAGTCATATAACCTAATCGCGAGCACCGCAGCTCGTGCTCGAGTAGCAGTCATAGACCCTAATCGCGAGCACCGCAGCTCGCGCTCGAACCAGTCCTACACCCTAATTGCGAGCAGCGTAACTCGTGCTCGGATTAAGGGATCGCATCCTCTGATGAATCAACATGAAATCAACTTAGGAGTCTCAATCGATAGATCAGTCTATCTCCACGAGGGTTTAGTCGCAACGACCCCCCGGATTGAGCACATTCTCATTGCAACAAGCACTCAATACATGAAAAGAAAGTAAACAGAAACGAGAAGGCATTCATTGCGTGAAAGGGAAAAGAGTAAACGAGGACAATACTTCCAAAAATATTTTTTCATTGATGATAAATGTTTACGGATACAAGAGAGGAAAACAAAGAAAATCAATCCTTTGGAGGAGGAGCTGTGCTCTCAACTTCAAGGCCCATTTCTGGAGCCCCTTCAGCCTGAGTGGCCTCAGTCACCTCGTTCTCAGCAGCAGCTTGCTCTTCGACAGCTATGATGGTTGCGACTCGACCAAACTCCCCCATATTAAAGGATGGGATCATTCGTTGCACTACTCTTAGCGCAAAGTCGCGACCAGCATCATACGACTCGTACCTTTCGTCGTCATATAGCTGCGAAGTCCGGAACTCAGAAAACCGCCCGAGGACCTTCCTCCGAGAGCATTTTTACAAGGGCGACTCTCTCCTCGTCCCAGTGGATCGAGTCGTCCTTAAGCTGCGCAAGAGCGGTGCGCTCCCTGGTTAGGTTGTCGTAGGCCTCCTTGAGCTGCGACCTGGCCTCCGCGAACTGCTCCTCCAACGAGATCTTGTCTTGTCGGAAGATCTCCCTCTCTCTCTCAGCCTTCTCCTTCAAACCCGTGAGCTTCACGTAGTCTGAGTCCAAGGCCTGATACCTGTCGGTCAGGACTTGGATCTTCTCGATGAGGATCTTTTTCTCCTCATCTCTCTTCGCGATCACCGCCTCACGAGCCTTGAGCAGTTGATCTCTTCCTTGAACTGCCTTTTCCAAGGCAGTCCTCTTTCCCTCAGCCTCATCTATCGTGCGACGGGCGGCAACGATATCACGCCTCGTTCGCAGAATAAGATCTAAGCCCTGCAGAAGAGATGAAAAATATAAGAGAGTATTCTGGAACGTAATAACAGATCGAAGCAGGTCTTGACGAAGTCTTACCTAAACCATCCTCATCCCCGCTTCGAGGAGAAGGTTCTCAGGACTTGGCTCGGGAAGAGAGCCGAAGGAATGAGGCGGGACGTTCTCAAACAAAAATTTGCATACTGGATGGAGATGGCGGGGAATAGAATATGTCCCGCTTCCCGACGGTTGGGCAACGACCAACCCGGTCGTCTCGCGAGGGGGAGGCATTGACTCGCGAGCAGATCCTTGCTCGGCAGCAGGGATCAGTTCGCGAGCAGGAGCCGGCTCTTGAGGGTCCATCTGCTCTCGAGCCTCTCTAGCTGGGGGGCAGCCGGACCCCACCCCATCCGGGGAATTATCAGCAATGTTAATCACTGGTGGTCCAAGTGCGACCACCAGTGAAGGAATAGTGGGCCCAGCTGGGGCCCCCGCCATGCTCGCGGGAAGGGCAGGCTGATCGCTGCCCGTGCGGATGGAAGATTGAGAAGGTTCGGCAGGGGTTCTCTTCTGCCTCTTGGAGCTTGTGCCCTTCAGTCGGGGCAGTAGGCCTCTCTTCTCTCCAGCCTTCGTCATCTCAACTTCTCTTCTGGATATGAGGCCCGCTGCTGCAAGTCGCGAAGGAGACAAGCAAGCCTCGATATGCCTATCTCCGACAGGCACCTTGTACACTTTGACAATCTTCTCATTGATCCCTCCCTTCAAATTCGGTTTTCTCAAGGCCGGGATACCTATGAGCACAAATAGGGGTCAAACGAAGCAAAACCCTAAAAACCAATCTGGAGAAACTGCACAATGCGGGATTGTGTCTACCTTCACAGAAAAACCGGGTCACTCCTGGACCCCTGGAGGAGGCAGACTCCCAGCTCCCGAAAGCATAGAACCACTGCTTCCTCCAGCCGGGATAGTTCGAGGAGGGCTTCCCCAACACGAAATTATCCCGGTGCCAATAACACAAATAATACTAGCCTTCACTGGAGGGAGCTTTCTTCAGACGAAACATACGGAGGAACTCCTCCGCCGTGAGTTCCCCGTTGCCAGCCTGAACCCAAAGGGCAAAGGAGCCCAAAACTACCCTCCACCCGTTCACGATGAGTTGCCCGGGGGCAATCTTGTAACACCGGAGTACATCGCGAATGAAGGGATGGAGGGGAAGGCGTACCCCCAGGATAAGCTGGTACTCATAAAATGCTACGCATCCTGGGGGGGGGGGGGGGGGGGGTGGAGTCTGGTGTTTCTCCACCTCCGGGCAAGCGGAGAGTGACTGAGTCGGGGATCAGGTATCTCTCCCGTAGCTCAGCCAGCCGGTCCTCCAATAAAACGGAAGGATATCCGGCTGCTGTGTATCTCCCTGCCGGAACCCTTACACTGCTGGAGGCAGAGGATTCCGGAGTGGCATCACCAAGAGGGACAGTGGTCTCGTCAGAGTTCCCAGCCATGAGAAGATAAAAATAAAAGAAGGAGAAAAAAGGAAGTATACCAAAAACAGAAAAGAAAATAAACACCGGAGGAAGAAGAAGAATGGAAAGAAAAGACTACAGGTTCCTTTCGAAAAAGCTTCTGTAGAAAATCAAAGAAATGGCGGACTCCGTATATTTATAGGCAATCATTCCGCCTTATCTGATGGCACGTGGCAGTCCCTCCTTTGACACAACGCTCGAGCAGGCACGCCCATTAACTCCTCAAACACGTGGCGAGCGCCCCTTCATTTTCCATCAGCGAAAAGGCTGCGGAAAGCTGGCGCTCATTAATTTCAGCCCATCATGTGAGGTGCCGTTCTCGATGAAAGCAGCGGGCGGTTACGTGTGATAGTGAGCTAAGTCCTTCCCTTAAAAATTCTTGGCGGCAAGGACTTGGGGGGCATCTGTTATAGACAAAGTAACGGAGATCAGCTCAGCTATTAAAGATTGTACAGGAGCGCCCATTTTGCCCGCGAGATCATCTGATCGAGAGTCGCAGATCAGGAAAGTATCAGACTCTCGAGATCATCTGATCGAGAGTAGCTGATCGGGTAAGTGTAGGTTGCCCATTCGACTCTTGAGATCATAAGCTCGAGAGTCGTAGGACGGATAAATACAGAGCACCTATTCGCAAGGCTTCGAGCTCCCTTAGTCTATGATCAGATAAAGCGAAGCAAAGATTCCTTCCCTGAATAGCGAGCAGACCTTCTCATAAGTCGTTGAAAGGAGTTACGTCAAAATGAGCGGGCACTTGGACTCGCGACCAGGTTCCAACATGCGAACAGCTTTTCTGCGGTTACATCTCTTATCCTTCAGTACCAGCACCCGATTCCCGTCGAGCAGTATGACTCTGCGAGGCCAAGCAGGGCTACATCCAGTTCGATGGTTTCCGTCTTGTCGGCGTCTCCTTCCTTTTCGGAAGCTATGACTCTAACTACGGGCGTCTCCTTCCTTTTCGAAAGCTATGACTCCAACTACGGCTTCCAGTTTATCATGACACATCAGCGCTATTACTACGCTTATCGGCAGCCTGTATAGGTCGGTTTTTGGGCTTATCTTCTCTAAATGGTTTCGGATCTCAAGGGATTGCCATCAAGGGGCGTGATTGTTGAAATAAGTCATTGGGTTGGATCTCGACTCTAAAGATAGGATCTTATCCCACGAAATCAGCAAGATCTCAGTATCGTATGCGACATCAGCGGGATTTCGATATCTTACGTAACAAATTGGGTTGCTTCAGATCTATATAAAGGGGTGACTCCATTAAGAGCAGGTACGCACATAACATTTAATCTCTGTCCCGTTTTGCTTGGCTATTCTTCTTGCTTTGGCCTGACTTAAGCATCGGAGGGCTGACGGCTGGTTCCCAGCCACCCTTAGTTGCAATCTGTCTTCTTTCAGGCCTGTTGGAAGAAATCCCTGTTGGAGTGAAGGAGAACAACCGGAGGATCTCGTTACAAAATCTGACATTAACAGGCGCCGCTGCCGAGGAAAAGAGGTTAAACGGTTCTAATTGTTCTAGTAGCTATAGAGTAGTCTTAGTTAGGTAGGATTTTCAGTTTTTATAGAAGTAGATTTTTGATTTTTTTTCTAGATTACTAACAATTTTTTTGTTGGATTTTGTAGGACATTGTTGCTGACATATATCTCACTCTATTGGGTAACATCTCTCCACCTCCCTTCTTTTTGTTCTTTTTTCTAGATTAGGGTAGTTTCCAATTCCTTAAAATTTCATCATGTATGATTGGACGAATGGTGCGTACAAGTACTTTTTGGAGGATAAGTCATCGGATTAGGAGACCCAAACTCATTGTGATCGGGATTCCTCCAAGCATGAATATTTTACTAAGATTCAAAGAACCTCCACTACCCCCCAACGTAAGACGCTACGTGATTACTGGGTTGAAAATAACAAGAGTGTTCCACCAAGTTTAACAGGAGGTAGGAATAAGAAAAAGGACCGGGGGAGTAATAACCAACCGCCAAAGACATTGTGTGATCACTTGTATGGTTATGCCTATTAACCATCTTATCAATATTCGTCATATAACACGTATGGTCTTCATCGAGAGAGTCCTCACACCTCTAGTCCAATGGAAGATGAGCCAACCATGGATGCCAACAATTATCCTCAAGAGTTTCTTTCTCATGATCCACAACCGACACAAACTCTTGAGGATACGCTGCGAGAGTTTATGGAAATAACTGAGCAATGTATACAAAACCTCTCGCCATCTCAAAATCCTGAACCCGACATTGGGAACACCGAATCAATCCCCAACATAGAGGAGGATGTGTCTATCCAAGCCCAACCCTCTTCCGATTTGATTACTAAACTTTCAGGGGATGTAGATCTCAGTGATCCCACCATTACCATCGATTATGGTGAATCAACTATCTCTTTTAGCTATTCCAATTTGAATGATGAAGAGATTTCAAGACGGTTGACGAACCCGAGGAATCTACAAAATCTGAAAGTGATAGTTTGATTGCCTACAATGAGGGTTTGAAGGATGATTGTGAGTCCATGATTTCTTCTTCCAAAGGGCCGAATGTTTTTGAGTCACCGGAAGATATTCTTGCTAGAGAGATGGCCGAAGTCGATATTTTTGAGTCCTTCCACCAACAACACATGCCGGATTCTATTGTGGAAGAATTCCCTTGGGTTGAAAATTCTGTTTCTTTGGATAACGGGGTGGCACAATCTAAAATTTCAAAAGATCAACCAATGCTAGGTGATGTGCTTACCACTGAATCTGAAAAATTTTCTTTGGAAGACCTTCCCCTCTATAGAGGAGGAATTCCTTACCCTTGAAACAGAATTTCCTCAATCACTTAGGGAGAACTGAAGACCCTTCATCCGACTCTCTCGATTTTCTAGAGGAATGCATGACCCACCCCTATGATCTTGATGATGAGATGATTATGGAGTTGGATAGTTTGTTAAACACGGTGTCGGTGCCTGAAGAACACCATTCCACTGATTTACACTCTTTATCATTATTTGTAGAAACACCGTGCAATTCTGAATTTGTGGAGGAGACAACCCAAACTGAAAAATACTTAATGAATGTCTCTCCACCATCATGGGTTCTTCAACCCATTGAAAATTCTGATTGGGAAGACTCGTTTTTAATCAATTACAACCCAAACTTGAGGAGATATCTTTGTGCTGCTCTTATCTCCTCCTTACATGCGTGTGGTGCACACTATGATTGGACGTTCATGAAGAAACGCACCCATGTATACATTCGAGCAGGACTTTGGATGGTCCTCATGAGAAACCTATTGCAATTCATGAAGATCCTGCTCAAATTTGATCATGTAGTCGATCGGACTAATCAAAGGTACGTAGGTAGGTTAGGATTTCTTTTCTACATTTAGGATTGAATAAGTCTCATCGAGACAATGGAAGATGCTAGAGTTGATCTACTTGCTACCTCAGGTACTCTTGTTCTCACTCTCCTTTGTTTTATGTCATTGCTCTCATGTTATGCATATTGTATATCTTATTACATTGAGGACAATGTAAGATTTTGGTTGGGGGGTGAGATTCCTTAGATGAATCTACTAGCCTTTGTGACATTTCGAGCAATTATGTAGAAATTTTTTGATTTTTCTAAAATTCAAAACTCTTTTGGAAAATGTTGTTTCTATGCATTCAAGATGATACGAGCATAAGAAGAGGAGATACGAAGTGAGTGGTGTTGCAAGCTTTGAACTTCTCTTATTATAATGATTTTATATGTGAATTCCCCTATTTTTATGATTGATAGAAAATTTGAACACTTTTACACCTAGTTCACATTACACGATTTTCATGGGTTGAAGGGATTATGTGATTTATGGATTAGCTAGACTTTGATTTAAGGTGCTGAGAAACCAAGCCGGGGTACTTTGTCCATCCTTGTCCATGGGAAAATAACGAAAGATATGGATTTTTAAAAATCCTATCTAATGTAAAAGAAAAGGGAAGGGAAGGATGAAATTGGTAATGATGGAAAAATGGTGGAAAATTCCGATCAGGGCTACCTACTACCAACCGGGGATGGTCTACCCGTAACTAAAGCCGAAAATGGGATGTAGTGTGAAAGCCGTCGGAAGGACGGTAAGACAAATTCCTGTCATAGGCTTGTTGTTGCTCTATACACCTTGAGATCTATAGTTTAGTTGATCTATGAAGAAGATAATCCCAGAAACTCATGAGATGAACTTTCACTATGCACATTAGGTTGAATTTGTTCAAGTTCTTCTATTTATCAATCAATCAACGGGAATTTCCTATAAACACTTATTATGTTATGAGAGTTTAAGGTTTCAACCTCTATCACCTAATTTCTCTGATTTTTACGCTTGTGTGTCTTGAAATGCATAGAAGAATAGTTTCTGAAAGAGAGTTGGGTTTTGGAGAATGAAACTTGTTTAACACATGTTTTGCTCGGGACTAGCAAAATGCTGGTTGGGGGCGGGAATTTCCTATAAACACTTATTATGTTCTGAGAGTTTAAGGTTTCAACCTCTATCACCTAATTTCTCTGATTTTTACGCTTCTGTGTCTTGAAATACATAGAAGAATAGTTTCTGAAAGAGAGTTGGGTTTTGGAGAATGAAACTTGTTTCACACATGTTTTTCTCGGGACTAGCAAAATGCTGGTTGGGGGGTGTGTTGAGCTCTTAATTGTTCATATTTTAACCCCAATTCATCACTCATTATGCATGGTTATCATGATTTAAAGACTAATCTAATGCATGGATTTGTGATTGTAGGAATGAGATAGAGACTTCACCAATTCATGGTTAAAAGATTCACTTTGTATGCCTTGAAGATCAAAGAAATAAAGGATATGAGATGGAGGAAAGATGCCATGCAATGAGGAAGAAAAGTGTGAAAAAGTCACAATTTACAGCCTGATCGGCCGGCCGGCCATAGCCACCGACCGGCCGGCAAAAAATAGAAAATTCTCTGGACTGATTTTGTTAAGGCCGACCTGTTGTCCGACCGGTCGGCCGACCGGCCGGATGACAGGTCGGCCATGCACTTTCAGGAGTCAGATTTTAGATACAAGCTATTCCCGTTTTTGGACTTTCAGAACAGTTTTTTAGGCCCATCTTAATGATATTTGGAAATCCAACATGTCCATGTCGAAGAGGAGCTCGACGCCGAACTAACCCAAGTGGTTTCGTGTCGATCGGAGCTACGGATTGATCGTGGTGGCCAAAACAATACGAACTGTCCAAAAAGTTTCAGATTCCACCTACTCCACTCTAGGCCGGTCCAGGTGGCCCATCATTGATGATATGAAGAATCTACTTAGACCATCTTCTAGAACAGATCCATATATGAATAACCACAAAGTTTCAGATCAAAAGGATGTGTGGTTTGATCGTACCGGTTGAAGAAAGATGGACCATCCAGAAAAATCCAACTGCACAGAGTTTATAAAAGCCCTAAGTGTTCTAATTTTCGTACCACATTTTGGGATTGTTTTGGACAATCTAATCCATCTATCATGTAGAGGAGGAAGTTTTCTACCAATTTTCAAAATTTGGGATCAATCCGACATCTGTACACTCCGGAGCGTTGAAAGCAAGAGGACTGGTTCTGAAGGTACCCGAAGTGCGCGATTTTGAGAGGCGGTCGGTGATCTGATTGGTGGGCCCATTCAGAAGATAATCTTGGAAATCTAAATCATCTATGAGGAAGATCACATTACAAGGAAGCTACAAATCAAATTTGAAGGCAATCCGACCATTGGTTAAGCCGTACGAAGCGAAACAAAATCTGTTACATTGCGGTACTCTTGCTGTATTATAAAAGGAGGTGCTCTCTTCTATTCCAAGGCAACCAAGGACATGGGGAGCAAGGAGTTCAAGTCATAGGAGGCTTCCTAGCCTCCTCCAGCTAGTTTTTCTTCCTTTTCTTAGTTCTAGTTTTATTTTTAATATGCTTTTCATTAGCTAATCTCTTAGCTAGAGCTAAGAGGTGAACCTTATAGTTTTCTTAGATTATTTAATTCGTTTTATTGGTTTTAAAGTTGGATTTCATGTTTATGAACAATGGTTTGAAGTTAATACAAGTTTCAAGTAGTTTTTCTTAGTCTTATGATGACTCATGGATGTTTGGGAGAATTGCTTGAGTTCTTAATGGTTGTGTGCTAATCTAGACCTGTATGATCCGAGGAATTGAAGTACGCTCTAGTACTATGATCTTCATGTGGGAACTTCCTACCAAAGTTCTACTTTTCTGGAATTCTGAACTATGTTAGAGTGTGTATGTGATTTGAATCAAGTTTAAATCATAATCTAATTTTGTCTTGTGACAGGATTTAATGATGGTTATGATTGTGATCTTAGCCTATTGGAATTGGGATTGACCTATGCAATTGAGTATGCTCGTCCTAGCTTGTATTGAGTGAATCATATACATGGATCATACATATGTCAGGTTAAATTGTTTTAACCGTTCTATCATCCGACTATATAGAACTTAATTTCGATTCTAGTTGAGAAAGTGAGAAACCATTGCGAATTATGCATCTAAGGAGAGCTATAAGTGGATCCTTGATGCTCTAGTTATCTTTTCATTATCAGAGTTTTCTATTTTATGTTCAAAACCAATTTCACAAACCTCTTTGATTCTAGTTATTAGGATAGTTGGAATTATTTACTTCCTTCCCTGTGGATCGACCTCAGTCTTACCGAGATTATTACTACATCGCAACCCTACACTTGGGGAAGCGAATAACTCCTCAAATCCTACACAAGGACAATGCATGTATTCTACCGTGTCGGAGGCCTACGCAAGGATTTCCATGTCCTACACAAGGACAACTCCGAGATTGGGTCACAATCTCTAAACCCCAATCTCAACAAGAAGGGGGAATCAAATAAAGGACTCGATAAGCTTAAACACTTACAAGAGATGAGCCCCGATTCAGCGTCGTTGAGTAGCTTCAGCTTCCATGAATACTTTAGCTCCTCTCTAAGCTCCCATGATCAGCTACCAATGCATATGTTGATCCTAGACTAGTGTCGGGTAGGTGGGAGGAGGTATTGATGTTTCATTTGCCTATTACAATGCAATGGTTAATGAAGGAACAATCAATCTGATCATTCAATGGCTAAAGTGACTTCAAGTTGAAGATTCAATGATATGGACAGCCATGAATGCCATGCTCGAGTTCATTGTTCAAACCAAGCTTTAAATACTCAATGTAGTGCCATTAATGGATAGGTTTGAAGGATGAACTCAAGACAATGATGAGCAAACGAAATTAGGTGAAGGTCCTAATTGCCTCTCCTAATGCTCTAAATGGGTGTGTAAGAGATACCATTAAAACCCTCAAAATATGCCTTTATAGGCTCTAAGAATCGGTCTCCAACGGATATAAAACGGTAATGTCCGACCTATCTAAGACCCCTGAGGACCGGTCTTGATTAAGTATTGAGCTCTTAATTGTGCATATTCTAACCCGAATTCATCATTCATTATACATGGTTTTCATGATTTAAAGACTAATCTAATGCATAGATTTGTGATTGCAGGAATAAGAGAGAGGATTAATCAATTGAAGACTTAAAGAGGCAATTTCAAGCATTAAAGATCACAAGACCAAGCGTGAAAGGGTGGAAGAAAGAAGGAAATGAGAGAAGAAAAGAAGGCAGAAGAATACACTGCAGACCGGTCATCCATAGCCCAGGACTGGTCGTCCGACCGGTCTGAACACTCAACAGAAGGAGACTCTACTGCAAATTTCACTGGACCATTCACGACCGGTCGTGCGACTGGTCATCCACTGCTCAGACCGATCCCTTAAATTAAAACTGCGGGTTGGAATTTAGGAAAACTCTCTAGACAGATTATGCATTTTTTAGACCAGTTGTGTGACCAGTCGTCCATAGGCTCAAACCGGTTGGCAGCGTAAAGCTCCGATTTTCTCTGCGTAATTGCGTAATTCCTTGCGCAATCTGGAATCTTCCGCGCCAATCTATAAATAGGACTTCTCCTTTTCATACCCAAGCATGCTAGGACGTGGGGATCATCAAGGAAGCTTAAGAGATGGATTCTACTACAAGTTTTCCTATTTTTTCTTCCAGTTTTAGTAGTTTCTATGGTTTAAGGCTTTTAGTTCAAGGATGTTAGAGATGAACTAAAACCTCTTAGCTATGGCTAAGAGGTGAAGCTTTTGATTTGTTTTTGATGGATTGATACAACCTAGGTTTCTTTTTTCATGTTTTAATTGAAGAACTTAGTTTAATATGAGTTTGAATCAAGTGCTAGTTCAGTTTACTTTGATCTCTTGATGACTCCGGGCTCATGTGATTCTTAGTGATTCTAAACTTAGTAGCTTATCTTCTGAGCATTGGTTATGCTTGTGTAGTTCATTGATCTATGATCGACTCCGGGCATGGTAGACCCTTTTGATTGCCTTGTGTATAGTGGCCTGATCTTCATGTGGGAACTCATTCAACTAAAGTTCTTATATTTTGTTATAATATGAAATAGTTGTTTTCTGATTGATTTTGATTTAATTAGAGTTCTAATCTTGGTCGTAGTCAAGTTCATTGGTCGTAGTCAAGTCTAGTGACAGGATTTGATAAAAGTTATGGTTGTGAATCTCAACTAGATTGGAAAGAGGCTTGGCCTATACAATTGAGTGTGCCCAAGGCCTGAGCATTGTTGTGGGAATCGAATCAATGAATAAGCAACTGTTTTAGATAACTGTTGATTGAACCGCTTTATATTCCGATCAGATAGAGATATGAATTCGATTCCGATTGTGTAGTGAGAGGCCTAGTTGTGTTGATGCATCGAAATTTATCAAAAGTGGATCCTTGGCGCTCTAGTGCCTTTTTAAATTGATATTACCTTTCATAAATCACTGTTTAAACCCAAATCATTATTTTCCAACTTTAGTTCTTAATAGGATCTTAGTTATTAGTTGTTTTAGATAAATTCTGAGAATACCCATACATAAATCTCTGTGGGAATGATACTCAGTCTTTCCGAATTATTACTACTTCGCAACCCTATACTTAGGGAGTGAACATTAAGCGTCCGACCGGTCTTGAGACCGGTCTTCCTTTACAAAATTCAGGCCCTAGGTCTCTGGACAGTTTTAGTCCATTTGTGACCGGTCCTCAGACCTGTATCCCCTATAATCAATTTTACCCAAATGTTGCTGGACGTTTTTCTTCCATATACGACCGGTCTTAGGAGGCCAACGACCGGTCCGCAGACCGATCTTCAAGCAGATAGATGAGATTTGTATTTTTTAAAAGACTTGCTATCTGAATACCTCCATCAACCGACGTCGTCAGGCTTAATTTCATGACTTGAAATAGGGTGAACTCCATCGTCTTTTAAGGTGCACACAGAGATAGTTTTCCTAGATTTTCAACTGATTGGCACCTACATAATGGAGGTCTAAGACTAATCATCTTAACCTTAAGTCCGTAGATCAACTGGCAAACATAAAGTGTGATTCGAATGCCATAGACTTGGGTGTTTTGGGATCTTATAGGCTATCTATATGCAACTTACCTTCCGAGCTTGATTTGGCTTGAACTTAAGTGTGGAGAGCTGTTACGATCTTCAAGTCTTGAGTCTTCAATCTTCGTCGGGGCTCACAAAACTCGACTGACTTAAACAATCACGAAATTGACAATACGATGCACTAATCAATGCACTAACATCATATTCACTGACCATGCCACGCTTAAGTACCTTCTCTCTAAGAATGATGCTAAGCCACGCTTGTTATGATGGATCCTCCTGCTCCAAGGATTTGACATAGAAATACATGATAAGAAAGGAGAAGAAAACGTAGTGGCTGACCATTCCTCTAGATTTGCTCTCACCAATTCCCCTGAGACGATCGCGATCAATGACATGTTCCCTGATGAACAACTCTTTAAAGTCTCCCAATTGCCATGGATGCGGACATTGCTAACTATCTTGCTACAGGTACAATTCCAACACACTGGAACAAGCAAGATAAGGATAAGTTTTTCAACGAGGTGAGAAAATTCTTGTGGGACTGACCCGTACTTATTCAAGTATTGTCACGATCAAATTATAAGGAGATGTGTGCCGGTTGATGAGCAACACAATATCATCTCCTTTTGTCATTCTCAGGTGTGTGGTGGCCACTTTTCGGCTAAGAAGACAACAGCTAAAATTCTGCAATATGGGTTTTATTGGCCACCATGTTCAAAGATACCCATGAGTTTTGTAAAACGTGTGAGCCTTGTCAGAAATTGGGAGAAATATCCCATGGAAATATGATGCCACTCAATCCCATCTTACCAATCGAAATTTTTTATTGTTAGGGCATCGATTTCATGGGTCCATTCCCATCTTCTTTTGAAAATTTATATATTTTGCTTGCCATCGATTATGTTTCAAAATGGGTCGAGGTGATTCCATGCCGGAACAATGACCATAAAACAATCGTTCGTTTCTTAAAAGAAAATATCATTTCCCAGTTTGGAACACCTCGAGTCATTATAAGCGATGGAGGATCTCATTTTTGTAACTGCCCGTTTGAAGCTTTAATGAAGAAGTATAGCGTAAATCACAAGGTGAGCACTCTATATCACCCACAAACAAGTGGACAAGATGAGATATCCAACAGGAAAATTAAACATATTTTGGAGAAAACAGTGAACCCTGATTGTAAAGATTGGTCGCTTCGACTTACCAATGCACTCTGGGCTTACCGTACTGCTTTCAAGACCCCCACTGGAATGTCTCCCTATAGACTTGTATATGAGAAAGCTTATCACTTGCCTGTGGAGTTGGAACATAGGGCATATTGGGTAATAAAGAAGATGAATTTTAATTCTGACAAAGCAAGCTCGTTGTGCAAATTTCAATTGAATGAACTTGCGAAACTTCGAAACGAGGCATATGAAAATGCAAGAATTTACAAAGACAAGACGAATGTGTTCCATGATAAGAACATCCTTCGAAGACCTTCACGATTAATCAAAAGGTCCTTATGTATAATTCTCGGCTACATTTATTTTCGGGGAAATTGAAGTCTTGATGGACTGGTCCTTTCATTGTGAAAACTGTTTATCCATATGAGACTGTCGAGTTGTTGAATCCAAAAAACGGTAATATCTTTAAAGTGAATGGTCAGCGATTAAAGCTGTTCTTTAAGAATTTTCGTTCAAAAGGTATGTCCATACCTCTGACTGATCCTGTGTATCAGGATATTTGATCTCCTAGTCTGATGGAGGTATAGAGTAGTTAGGATTAGAATTTTGTTGCTTTTGGTTTGCTTTTTCATAGGTTTAAAGGAGCTAGAATTCCAGTTTTTATTCTCTCAGGTACTCTCATTCCTCACTCCCTTTATTTTATAATTGCTCTCATGTTTTACTATTGCATATCTTTTACATTGAGGACAATGTAATATTTGGTTGGGGGGTGTGGGATCACTAGGATGAATCTAGTGTTTTGTAACATTTCGAGCAATTATGTAGAAAATTTTTAATTTTTCTGAAAATTCAAAACTCCTTTTGAAAACCGCGTTTATATGCACTTGGGATGTTGTAAGTATGAAAGGAAGAAAGATGTAGTGAGATGATTTTGAAACTCTTAAAGGACTTGTAACATGATGGTTTTCTAATTGGATTCCCCTATTGATTTGATTGATAGAAAAATTGAAACACCTTTACACCTAGTTCACTTTACACAATTCTCATGCTTTGAAAGGATTATTAGAATTGTGGATTAGCTACGTTTGGATTTGTGGTGTTGAGGAACCAAGCCGGGGTACTTTGTCTATCCTTGTCCATGGGAAAATAACGAAAGATATGGATTGTTGTAGAATAAAGTTGGTCGTCGAAGGAGTATAAACAATATGCGATCAGCAAGCACCTTTTTATAAAAGTCGCGACCAGAATACCTGATTAGAGAGCCTTCCCCGCTCATACCTCGTATATCATCTCAGACCTCCGACCACCAATACATATGCGAGCAACTCAGCTTGTGGTCGCTAAACAAGGCCATCTCCGAATGCGAGCAGCTCGGCTCATGGTCGTTAAACGAGGCCATCTCCGAATGCGAGCAGCTCGGCTCGTGATCGTTAAACAAGGTTACCTTCGAGCCCAAGTATTCGTCGTCTTATAGTACCAGCAGCCCATATAGATCGATTTTGGCTTGTCTCTATTCATAACTCCGAACCATGGGGGATATCTACCAAGAGACGTAATCAGATGGGCATCTAGAGTGGTTAGGTCATTCCCTTATCCCATGAAATCAGTAATAATCTTAACAGCTTGCGTGATAGGATAGATCACTCAGATCTGTATAAGTAGATGGTTCCAGATGATAAAGGTACACACAAACTCTAAAACTCACATTTCACACTTCATCTTTCGATCAAGTCATCTCTGACTTAAGCTTCGGAGGGCCTACGGCCAAGCGTCCGTCACCCTTATTTTTCTTCTTTGGCTTTCAGGTTTGGAAGGGAGCTCACTTTGAGAAAGGCATACAATCTGAAGGAACTTGTTACCAGAATATGACGTCAATAGATTGGCGCCGTTTGTGGGGAACAAGTATTCAATTCGTTCTCATCACCGATTGTATCCTCCCACTATGCCTCCTCAAAAGGTGACTCATCCCTCCACCTCAAGGTAAACGTTATCCCCGCCAGACATCCCTGAGTCAGCTCCTAACCTCTCTCAGGCTGTTTTGACGGGGATTCCTTCGGCGAAGTCTAGCCAACCTGTGCAAAACCCATTCCAAGGAATTTTCGGTGGTCATGATGGGGTAATGCGCTTTGTTAAGGAAACACTTTTTACTCTTAAAGCTGGGCTTCAAACCCTATCCAATCGATTTGATCAACATTTCCCCAAATCATCGCAACCTCCAGAAGGACCGCCACTGCAACCTACACCTGCAGCTTCTAGACACTCTCTAGATCAACCACAAGCTCAAGCCAATCCTCCTTCAAACCATATCCCTCGCGGCAATCAAGTTTTTAATCAGCGTCCACAATCCATTCGCTCCAACACTTTTCGATAACGGCAGCCTGAAGAACAACTTGATGACGAAATATCCAATTATACTCTTCCTTCGGAAGGGGACCTCAAGAAACTCGCGGATCGCTTTGATCATATCAAACAACGATATCAGTCTAGTCTCCCAACATCCACTCTGGCGATCTGACGGTCAGATCCCCCTTTTACTCGCGAAGTGATGGAGGCTCCTTTGCTTAAAAAATATCGGACACCTAATATTGTCCCATATACTGGTATTCGGCGATCCCCTTTAGCATCTGGAAATGTATAGATCCCTTATGGAGTTGGAAGGGAATAGCTCCGAAATTATGTGCAGGGCTTTCTCTTTAACCCTAAAAGATGCAGCACGTACTTGGTTTCGTGGTCTAAAGCCCCGATCCATCGAGTCCTTCTTTCAGTTATCAGATCTCTTTCTTTCCCAGCTTATGGGGAGCATCTGTCTCAAAAAACCTGCATCTCACCTATCAGATTTGAAGCAGCAGCATGGAGAGACAATTAAAGAATTCACCGTTCGATTCACAGCGAAAGCAGTCCAAATTGAATGTTATACAGAAGATAAGGGTCTTACTGCCCTTATAGCAGGTATTACGAGCGAAAGATTTCGATTCGCCTTGTATAAAAATCCTCCCAAAACGATGATCGAATTCCAAGCCAAGGCTAACAAATACATCAATGCTGAAGAAGTGGCCTTAGCTCGCCATGGTGCCCAAGGAAAAAAGCGAAAAGCTGAAGAAATTTCTCCAACAGACAGGAAATATTGATGTGATCGTTCTCCAAGGAGGCCTTATCCTGAAAAATATCGCAATCATACACCTCTCAATCGATCTCCCGAGAAGGTATTGATGGTGATCAAACACAAGTCGTATGTTAGATGGCCCCCAAGGATCAAGTCGAATCCTTAAAAAAGAGACAAGAGGAAGTTCTGCTACTTCCACAAAGATCACGGGCATAACACCCAAGATTTTATATTTCTCAAAGACCAGATTGAAACCCTCATTCGAAAGGGACATCTCCGCGATTATGTCGCACGACAGGATCGTTCACCCAAAAGATCTGATACATCAGCATGTCATGACCACCAAAATCAGAGAAGGAAGTCACCACAACGTTGTCCTTCACAAGACGATACTGAACCAACAGGCAAAATTTGAACTATTGCAGGTGGCCCGGCTTGTGAAGGAGATTCATAGGCCTCTAGGAAAGCATACGCTCGAAAGGCGAGTCAGAAGCCCCAACACATTTATTGGGCGGAGAAGTCCTCTAACCCAATAAACTTAAGCCATCAGCAAATTTATTTTTCTCAAGCAGATGTTGAAGGACTCCATTTCCCTCATGAGGATTCTATCATCGTGGCCTTAAAGGTATCGAATTATTTAACTCATCGCATTATGCTGGATACAGGCAGTTCCACAAATATCCTTTATCTTAAAACTTTAAACAAGATGGCTCTCGCCAGAAACTTACTCAAACCCGTTTCCACTCCTCTTGTCGGTTTTGGGGGTGAAGTAGTAACACCTGAGGGAAGTATCAACATTCCCGTCACATTCGGAGAATCTCCAGCCAAGGTAACTGTTTTCATTAATTTTCTTGTGGTCGATCGAAATCGGTTTACAATGCTATTTTGGGGCGACCTTCTCTCACCAAGATTGGAGTGGCTTTGCATCCCCTTTTCTTATGCATCAAGTTCCCTAACCCGGGCAGAGTAGGAGTAGTTTGAGGAAATCAAAAGGATGCTCGAGCATGTTATGAAATTGCAGTACAAGAACAGAAAGGTGTCCAATCAACTCCCATAATGATGATTTCAGGGATACAGAAAATTCTCCTACAACAATAAACTTGGACCCAAGAGAAATACGTACCAGGCGGAAGCATCCGAAGAAGAAACAATCGAAATTCAATTATCTGACGACGACCCTTCTAAAAAGGTCTATATCGGATCATCTCTGAACTCCATTTTTCAAATCCATCTGACCAACTTCTTGGTCGAATTTCAAGACGTATTTGCCTGGTCTCATAAAGATATGCCAGGCATTGACCCCAACGTTGCGGTTCATCGCCTGAATGTAAACCTAAAATTTAATCCCATCCATCAGCGCTGACGAGCATTCACAGCTGAAAGGCAGATGGTGATCAAAGCTGAGGTTGAAAAATTATTGGCTGTAAATTTTGTCGAAGAGGTTGACTACCCGGAGTGGGTCGCGAACTTCGTTCTCGTGCGCAAAGCAAACGGCAAGTGGAGGATGTGTGTGGATTACTCTGACCTAAACAAGGCGTGTCCGAAGGATAGTTGATAAGTACCTAATATTGTATAATTAACCCTGATTGTTAGGGCATTATCATTATTTTTCGGTTAATTATCCCTCATTAGTTGAATTTTCTATCTTCAGGTGATTAGTGGAGGATAACGATGATTTGAGCCAATTAAGACATTTAAAGACCCAAAAATGATCAAGATCAAGCATTGAGCCACAAAGAGTAGAGGCAGGATCATATTGAACGGTTCAGATGGAGTGAAGATACCTTGGAAGAACATCACGACCGCTAGTTTGAAAATTAAAGCTATGCATGTTTGGATGGTCGTGATTGAACGATCATGTAAGTTTGAACGATCAAGATTGAATAACCACAGTTGGGACTAGTTGTGCATTAAGTCGACATCTTAAATCCTTTGCAGATGCCAAACATGTGACATTAGGAATCCATCAATCTATGCCATCACATTCAGTAAGGCGGCCCACAGTTTCATGAGCATCAGATCAATGGCCCTGATCATCTGGCACTGTGGATCCCTCATCTCCATCAAACATGGTAATGGACGAGCGTATAGTTCAGAAGTGGACCCCACTTCAATGAATGTCTTCCATAGCAAAGTGGCCCACTATATATGCCTCCAAGCTCCAGCTGATCTCCTCTGTCCATCAACATCAAGCCGTCCATCACTACAGCACAAGATGGACCTCACCAGCGTCCAATGGACAGCAGCTCATGTTGAAAGAACGTCGGTAGTCTAACACGACACCTTCGTATGTGCGGAAGCTTAAAGAGCAACTAGAATTATGGCTAAACCTATTGGAGGGGGGTGATTAGGACCTTTTTGAAATTCTTTTCGCCTATTTACACAATTTAACAAATTAAACTAAGTAAGCAAGAACACTTCGGCTTCCAAGCCTAAGTGGGTCCAATCACAAGACTAGCATATGGTTAAGCAATAAACAATCCTAGTCTAAGCATGCATAGGTAATTAAATGATTTAACTAATCAAGCTCCTAACCTATGCAACCTATGTAGACTTATGAGAATGGATCAATGAGCTCAAGTCGACACACCTAGTGAAAGTATATTTTGTGTGTGGATGTGCCAATCTAGTGCATAGCATACATTCTTATCAAGCATTCATAATTAAAAAATTAAACATCTAATGCTAAGATATCAATGTGCTCAATACAATCACAAACACAAGCATGTATAGTGGTTCGACTTTAGATCTACTCCACTCCCGGTTTAAGTACTCAACTCCTTTGAGCACACCGGCATTCACTATCGGAGGTTTTAAATGAGGTTCACCTCTCAACCTTTACACGGAGGTTTTATCGGTTCACCTCTCAACCATAACCAGAGTTTTGGACAAAGGGCTAGCTCTCAACCTGAATGGAGTTTTGGACATAGGCTAACTCTCAACCCGATGCACATTCACTCCCGTGTCGGAGGCTCCCCCTTGGAGACTTTGTTTAGGCCCGGCTAATGGACCAAGGAATAGCTAACGTCCCTAGATCGAGTTTGACAAACAAACTCTAAATGGACTCTCAATAAAGATAACCTTACTTGTCGGATGAGCCCCTTGTTCAGCGCCTGTTTGGGTTGCTTGATCTCCACTCTCCTGTGCTTCAATCAGCTTCCCTTGATCCCTCGATCGTGTTGCCGTTGCGTCGCCAATGCCTCAGCTACACTTGATCAAACACCTTGCATGTGATGCCTTTGAAATGCCCAAGGTGATAGAAGGATAGGTTTGAGAACTCTACAACTGATGGGAATGGGCTGCCTAGAGGTTCTCTCTTACAACGATCTCATCTTAAAGTTTTGGACAAGAATATGCCTATTAAGGAAGGTTCCAAACTCTAGAGATTAAGAGGGGATGAAGGTCATCTTCTTCATGAGCTTGGAATGCTCCAATCTTGTGTTAAAGCACAAGGAAGATGCCTTGCATAGGTTGGGAATGAGCCTCAAATGGTCTCCAATAATGGTGGCTTCACTCCTCTCGAAATCCCTCTTCTTTTGCCTAAAAACCGAGCTCCATATATAGAGAGAATGAGCTCCAACGGTCATAAAACGGGCAAAACGGCTAGTTGCCGACCTGTCCCGACCGGTCCCGACCGGTCGGCCAAAGACCAAGTGAAGACAGGGAGTTTGCTGTCTTGGGGGAAAGACTGCCTGACCATTCAAGATCGGTCGGACCAGCCCAGCCGACCGGTCGGACCCAATGGCCTGCTCACTCCAGCCCCTCTGTCCACTCTAGATCCCAGTTCGACCGGTCTTGACCGGTCGGTCAGGCTTGGGTTCAGCCTGATGTTTAGTTGACCCGTCTAAACACCAACCCACTGCAAAGGCCAAGGTTTGGGTGCACTTTTGGGACACCTAGGGCCAATCTAAGATGACTAAAGGTTTTCCTAAGATGGTCAAGGTCATTAAAGAGGTTAAGGGTTGCGTTTTGGTCAAGGTTAAGGCACATCAAGGCATCACTTTTACCTGTTCCTTCTTCCTTGATGCAGTAGGGCCACTTGAGTCTTCGGTCTTCGTCTTCATTAAGCTCAACCGACATTAGACTCACTGACCTAAGTGATTAACAAACAAGGTGCACTAGTATGCCACAGAAAGTGCACTAACACATGTTCCAACCTGAGCTCTTATCTCATCCATCCATCCATCCATTAGATGGACGATCTAACAAAAGTCCAACTATAATAGATTGTGGTCCCCACTTTCACACGAGCCAGAAACACATCTCATCTCCACCGTCCAGATCTTCAACTCCCAGCCTTCCTTCATCTCCATCATCGGCCAGCTTCATCTCAGCCGTCTAGTAAAGCTGGACGTCTTCTTGCCCACACGTGTAACACATGCAGAGCAGTCCGTCCATCACAATAGCTTCAGCGTCCCACTTTAGCCATGGACAAGCCTTACACGTCCATCCAATCTTCACAGCAGATGATGGAGGCCTGATCTCCAGCCGTTCATCAGTTCAGCAAATGGACCCCACCTGCAACAGAGCTAGACGTCCCACCTATTCTCCAACAATGGACGTTCTAGTTGTGCAAACCATCATCACTGTCCATCAGCGCCCCACCATCATCCGACCATCCATCACTTCAGCAGCTCCAGCTATCAACCGTCCAAGGTGCGTCACCATCAGCTCCACCTGCTTCATCATGCAAACACTTCATCATGGTGGACCCCAACTGATCATCATCTTCAGCCGTCCAACAACCTGAACTCCAGCACACGTGTAGTTATAGACCCCATCTTCAATGAACGGTCCGGATTGTCTAGATTCTCCATGTCTAGCATGTGGACCCAGTTAACTCACCTAGTTCCCTTCCATCCTTGGGCTAAGCAAAAGCTCTCTCCATCCTCTTCCATCCATGAGCTCCAAACCAAAAAGTAAAGTTCGCTTTGGGCATTCCAAGCCTAACTCCTAACCCAAACCTAAAAGGCAAATCTATTGGCTTGGAAGTGCAACCTCATCATCCAAGCCTAACTCCATTCCCAAACCTAACTAAAATTTTGGCTTAGGCTTGGAGTGCCACTGTTCGCTTCCCCAAGTGTAGGGTTGAGATATAGTAATAATCTCGGTAAGACCAAGGTCGATCCACAGGGACTTATGTAGGACTTCACAAAACACTTCCAATAGTTTCTACTGAGAAGCTAACAAATAAGTTTTTGAAAAGATTGATGTGAATAGCAATTTTGAACTTAAACTGAAGTAATCAATTAATAAAAGGCACTAGGGGTTCAAGGATCCACTTGTAGCAATCCTTGATGCTCAATTCGCTGTGGTTTCTCACTTTCTCAACTAGAATCGAAATTAAGATCTATCTAGCTGGATGGTAGATCAGTTAAACCAACAATCTGCCATACATAAGATCCATGTGTATGATTCACTCAATGCAAGCTAGGACGAGCATACTCAATTGAATAGGTCAGTCCTAATTCCAACAGGCTAAGATCACAATCATAAACATCATTAAATCCTATCACAAGACAAAACTAGATTATGATTTGAACTTATTCAAATCATATACACAGTCCCATATATTACAGAATTCCATAAAAGTAGAACTTTAGTAGGAAGTTCCCACATGAAGATCATAGTACTAGAGCGTACTCCAATTCCTCGGATCATACAGGTCTAGACTAACACAAAACAATTAAGAACTCAAGTACTTCTTTCAAACATCCATGAGTCATCATAAGACTAAGAAAAACTACTTAAAACTTGAATTAAACTTCAAACCATTGTTCATAAACATGAAATCCGATTTTAAAACCAACTTTAAATGAATTGAAACATCTTAGATTCACTACAAGCTTCACCTCTTAGCCCTAGCTAAGAGGTTTAGCCGTTCATGATCCAAGGAGACATGAAACAACTAAGAAAAACATAAAAATGACAAACAAACTAGGAGGAGTTGTGGAACTCCGAAGTCTACTTCCACCGCCTCCCACCTTGTTCAAACCCTTCTAAGATACCCTAGGAACGATCCCTAGGTGTCCTTTTATAGTGGGGAGGCTCCGTAGCATCAGAATCTTCTCGAATTTGCGTAAGAGTACGCAGTGCACAGAGAAATTCGGGGCTTGTAGAACACGCATCATTACGTAGATGACCGGTCGCACGATCGGTCTGAGCTCCCGGGCGACCGGTCGCACGACCGGTCGCAAAAGTGTAAAAAACGTCCAGAGAGTTTCTGAAAAATTCAGCCTCAGATATTTAATTCAAGGACCGGTCGCACGACCGGTCTGAGCCTTGGACAACCGGTCGCGAACAGTCCAGTGAGATTTGCCATGTGGCCCCTCCTGTTGAGTGATCGACCGGTCTTGGGCTATGGACGACCAGTCGCACGACCGGTCTTGGGCATGTTCTTCTACTTTCTTCCTTCTTTTCTCTGATTCTTTCTTTCATCCTTTGACGCTTAGTCCTTTGATCTTCTTTACTTATAAATGACGTCCTTAAATCTTTAATTGATGAATCCTCTCTCTCATCCCTACAATCACAAATCCATGCATTAGATTAGTTTATAAATCATGAAAACAAGCATAATGAGTGATGAATTGGGGTTAGAATATGCACAATTAAGAGCTCAACACACCCCCCAACCAGTATTTTGCTAGTCCTGAGCAAAACATGCGTGAAAAAAGATTCATTCCCCAAACCCAACCTCCTTTAGAAACCATTCTTTTATACATCCCTAGACACACAAGTGTAAGATTCAGAAAGATTAGGTGATAGAGGTTGAAATCATAAACTCTCAAGACATAATAAGTGTCCATATGAAATTCCCGCTGATTGGTTGATAAATAGAAGAACTCGAACAAATTCAACCTAGTGTGCATAGTGACAATTCGTCTCATGAGTTTCTAGGATTATCTTCTTCATAGATCAACTAGACTAGAGATATCAAGGTATATAGAGCAACAACAAGCCAATGACAGGAATTTGCCTTACTATCCTTCCGACGGTTTTCACACTACGTCCCATTTCCGACTTTGGCTACGGGTAGACCATCCCCCAGTTGGTAATAGGTAGCCCTAATCGGAATTTTCCACCATTTTTCCATCATTCCCAATTTCATCCTTCCTTTTCCTTTTTCTTTTAGATTAAATAGGATTTTTAGAAATCCATATCTTTCGTTATTTTCCCATGAACAAGGCTGGACAAAGTACCCCGGCTTGGTTTCTCAACACCTTAAATCAAAGTCTAGCTAATCCATAAATCGCATAATCCTTTTAACTCATGAAAATCGTGTAATGTGAACTAGGTGTAAAAGTATTCAAATTTTCTATCAATCACATAACTAGGGGAATTCACATATAAAACTATTATGCTATGAGAAGTTCAAGACTGACAACCTCATACACTTCATATCTCCTCTTAAGCTCATATCATCTTGAATGCATAGAAATAAAGTTTTTCAAAAGAGTTTTGAATTTTAGAAAAATCGAAAAAAATTCTACGTAATTGCTCGAAATGTTACGAAACGCTGGATTCATCCAAGTGATCCTACACCCCCCAACCTGATACACAGGATCGGTCAGAGGTATGGACATACCTTCTGAAGGAAACTTCTCAAAAAACGGCTTTAATCGCTGACCATTCGCCTTAAAGATGTTGTCGTTCCTTGGATTGAACAACTCGACGGTCCCATATGGGTATACAGTTTGCACAATGTAGGGACCGGTCCATCGAGATCGCAATTTCCCCAAAAATAAATGTAGGCGAGAATTATATAGGACTTTTTGATTGATTGTGAATGTCTTACAAAGAATGTTCTTATCATGGAACACCTTCATCTTGTCCTTGTAAATTCTCACATTCTCATATGATTCGTTCCGAATTTCTGCAAGTTCATTTAATTGTATTTTGCGCAATGAGCTCGCCTTGTCAGAATCAAAATTCATCTTCTTAATTGCCCAATATGCCCTATGTTCCAACGCCACAGGCAAGTGACAAGCCTTCCCATAGACAAGTCTATAGGGAGACATTCCAATAGGGGTCTTGAAAGCGATACGGTAAGCCCAAAGCGCATCAGTAAGTCGAAGCGACCAATCCTTGCAATCGGGGTTCACCGTTTTCTCCAAAATATATTTAATCTCCCTATTGGATATCTCAGCTTGTCCACTAGTTTGTGGGTGATAGGGAGTGCTCACTTTGTGTGTGACGCCATATTTCTTCATTAAGGTTTCAAATGGGCGATTACAAAAGTGAGACCCTCCATCACTAATGATGACTCGAGGTGTTCCAAACCGGGAAAGAATATTCTCTTTTAAGAAACGAATGACTGTTTTATGGTCATTATTTCGGCATGGGATCGCCTCGACCCATTTGGACACATAGTCAACGGCAAGTAAGATATATATGTTTCCAAAAGAAGATGGGAATGGACCCATGAAATCGATGCCCCAACAATAAAAAAATGTCGATTATTAAGATATGATTGAGTGGCATCATATTTCTAGGGGAGATTCCTCCCAATTTCTGACAGGGTCCACATGTTTTGCAAAACTCATGTGTGTCCTTGAACATAGTGGGCCAATAAAACCCACATTGGAAAATTTTGACTGTGGTCTTCTTAGCCGAAAAGTGGCCACCACATGCCTGAGAATGACAAAAGGAGATGATACTTCGTTGTTCATCATCTGGCACACATCTCCTGATGATTTGATTGGGACAATACTTGAATAAGTATGGGTCGTCCCATAGGAATTTTTGCACCTCAATGAAGAATTTATCCTTATCTTGCTTTTTCCAATGTGTAGGAATTGTACCTGTAGCAAGATAGTTAGCAATGTCTGCATACCATGTGTGACCCTCACCGTTTCCGCGCTCCCCACACGACGACGTTCTCGTCCCTTCCCCTTTCGGGAAAAGAAGGAGAGGAGGATGCGTGAGTGCGAAATCGCCGTTTGTGCCACTGGCTTGCCTCGTTCTCGAGGGCTTTTTTTGGTGGTCGTGTTAAGCTGGATGTGTTTAAATGAGTTTATATAAGATCAGAGTCGCCACTAGCCAATTACTTCGAATCTACAGTCGGCTAGACCCCGTAGAAACGTTAGAGGAGGGGATCCGAAGATTCCTTCCTCTAAAATGACTCCTTTTGATCTGCGGCCAGAGATTCAAGGTAAGGGATCACAGTTACAGGGTGGGAAGAGGTTAAGCACCCCACGCACTGCCCGTACCGAAGTACGGTCTCTACTTCACAGAATCGATCGAATACTTGAAAGTCTAGTTTAATCCTCGTATATTCTCATGGATAACATGATGCATGAATGCGGGTCTGAACAGTAAGAGTTTCTGATGGGCAGGTTCCAACAACGGGCAAGCCCAGAGCGTACGCTCGAACTGACAGGTGCTTAATGTAAGACGTATGCAGTGTGCTTGAATGATCAAGGTGTTTTATGGTGAAGCATGAATGCAGGTCTGAACAGTAAGAGTTTCTGATGGGCAGGTTCCAACAACGGGCAAGCCCAGAGCATACGCTCGAACTGACAGGTGCTTAATTTAAGACATATGCAGTGTGTTTGAATAATCAAGGTGCTTGCAGTGAAGCAGGGGGGTTGGAAGAAAAGTAAATGTTGCACTTATGCTAGATGCAAATGAGATGATGTCACGCCCCAAACTCGGGGACCGGGCTTACTAAATTCCCGGCCGCCGAATCCGGTGCCAACAGCCTCCGTAGTACCCCATTCTCGGCCCCTAGCTCCCATACGCCAGGTTCCGATCCTGGGATCCCACAAGGAGGATTTTCAAGGTAAATTTTTTTTTAGATGAGCATAAACATAAGTATACCAAACCAAAAAGCATCACATCACATATCCACTAAGATAGTCTTTTGAGTACAATGCTGTAGAAAAGGAAATACAAGGTATAACTGAAAGCTGAAAAATCAAATGCGCGCCCCTGTCTCACTGCTGTCGTGCTATAGTATGACCTGCACGTAAACAACGTGCATAAGCTTACTATGAAGCTTAGAGAGTGCGTGGTGTGTGCGCAATGCATATGACAGGTATACAGATATCAGAGTAAGCGGAAATGATGGCAGGCTACACTACCAAGTCTATGAATGTCATTAGCCATCTCGAGGCTATGCAATGCAATGGGCCTATATGGCCGAGTGTCATATGCTAATGATGCCATGTGCGCATGTCAATCCTCAACTGTCATATATCATACGGTTTACAACTGGGATATCACCGGGGTCTAGTACACTCCAGACATTGGTTGCCGCCCATCGCGCGCATAACCAAGCGAGTGGAAGAGACCTCACTATCCGCCTCGTCAATGACATATAAGATAATTCACCCGGCTCGTCGATAGCGAACCCATTCACGAGCTGGTCAAACTCAACCTAGTATATAGCCCTCTGCACCCGGGCGGGTAAGGTCACACCCCCTTCCAACCGACCCCGACACAGTGGGAGACGCGGCCTACTGGTATTTGGCCCTCATGCGCTCATAAATCCACTCGGTCTAGACATTGGAGCATCCTACTGGTACCACAGGGTTTAGGGACTTTCACCCAAGGACATCTTTGGCGCCCAAGTGCTAGAACATATTTCCGGTGTCCATTCCTACCATCCACGATGTGACTGTGGTGGTCCAAAACCCCGATGCCGCTGGGGTGAGAATCTGATCATGACATGTATAATGCGAGATGCATGAGTCACACTATTAAAGCCATGCACCAAACCTGCGCATACCGCGCGATCATGTAGGGTGACCCTATCTCATACGGGTCCCCTAAGTATCTCAAGCTGTAAGGCATATGCTATGATCGACATCGTCCACAGTCAGGCATACATATGATGCGTATGTACAAATGAATGGGTATGATATTCATTACACTAAGCATATTATCAGTGTGACCTATCCAGCTAAGTATACTAGCATATTACCAGACATATCATGTACTGTTGGCCTTGAATGGCCCAATATATATACAGAGAGTGGGACCCGAACTGTGGATCCCATTGGAATGTAAAGGTCTTCGTGGTATGGCCCACTTAAGACTACATCGGCCCCATACTTGGGCCTGCACATACAAGATAGGCAACATGAATAAAACAGATACATCATGGTGGAACTAATAGATACATCACGTTGGGACCCATAGGGTGGGCCACCTGCTGGGCAGCGTGGTACCCAACTGATCCCAATAAGTTTGAATCAAGCAGATATTTGTGTTTTCTCCTTCATACATATCCATGTGATCTTATGAACCGATTGGATGGCAAATAAACATCACTGTAGAACCTAGAAAGGTTTCAATGTTGGAAGTCATTATTTCCACTAAAGCATGGTCCACTTGACATTAAGATATGCTTAAATTTTGGGCCCAGCCACTTATGGATAGGTTGGGTGACAAATAAACATCATTTTGGGTCTAGGAAGGCTTCAATGGTGGAGATTATTATTCCCACTGTTGTCCCATGGCATGGCCCACTAAAATGAGCTGGAAAAACATATGGACGGGATAGGTACAGCACATACATTCTAGGTGGGCCCAACGAGTGGGGCCCATTGCCATAGCCCATACAGACAGGCTGCTGGGCAGCAGCGTCCCATGGACGCTGTCTGTCCAGCAGCAGCATTATTTTATTTTTATTTTATATATATATATATATATATATATATATATATATATTTTTACATATATATATATATATATATTTTTATTTATTTAATAAGTGGGGCCCACAGGAGTTCCTGATCAAGCTGATATTTTTTATGTCCCTTCCTCCATGTATGTGTGAACTTATGAACAGGTTGGATCTCAAATAAACATCACGGTGGCCCATAAGAAGGTTTCAACAGTGGGGCACTGTCCCTACTGTTTTCTGTGGTGGGGCCCCCTCGGGACTTGGATCTGACTCATTATTGGGGGTCATGCCCTAAAATGATCTCCCCAACTGGATGGACGGTGTGGATACAGCACATGCATCACGGTGGGACCCACATGTGGGCCACCTGCTGGCCGAGCCAGCGTACAAGGACGCTGGTACGCCCAGAGGCAGAGCCTCGTCCTTCCTCTTTCTTCTTCTTTTCTTTTTCTTTTTATTATTTTGTACTTATATCAAGTGGGGCCCACATGGGTCTGATCCACTCCGTTCATCAGGTTCCCCATCTCGTGGGGGACCCAACAAGCCCCATATTGGCTATGTAATTCCGCCTAGAAACGTTAAGGTGGGCCGAAAGATTCTGACAGTAGGAATCATTATTCCCACTGTTTTAAGCGGTGCGGTCCACTGAAGATTTGGATCTGGCTCATCTTTGGGCCCTGGCCCTAAAATGATCTGGGAAAACTGATGGACGGCGTGGATGGAACACAAACATCAAGGTGGGTCCCACGAGTGGGACCCCATTGTAGCGCCCAAGTGAGGCTGGACGTTCCAGCGTCAGGACGTCCAGACGCTGGACGTCCAGCACATACATAGTTTTTTTTTTTTTTTTTTTTTTTCTTGAGGTCATTACATGTGGGGCCCACTTAGTGAAGATCCGATCCGTCCATTAGGTTCCCCCTCTCATTAGGGACCCAACAAGCCCAATATTGGGCAGGTGATGTGGTCCACAAACATCACGGTGGGTCCAAGAAATCTCGACAGTAGGCTTCACCATCTCCACTGTTTTCAATGGTGTGGTCCACCTGAGATCTGGATCTTCTCCATTTTTGGCGCCCAGACATAAAATAGGGTGGAGAAGCAGCTGGACGGCGTGGATCTAATACATACATCAAGGTGGGTCCCACGTGTGGGGGGGCTGTTCTTGGCCGACCGGCTGCCCTTGCTGGGCAGCAGCGTCCCTTGGACGCTGGCTGTCCAGCGGCAGTCCTCTCTCTCTTTCTTTTTTTTTTTTAATTTTATTATTATTATTATTATTATTATTATTATTATTACTATTATTACAAAGTGGGGCCCATTCATGGATGATCCAATCCATCCATCAGGTTGTCCACCATCAGGTGGGCCCAAAAGAAAAGGAAAAATGAAGGGAAAGAAGAAAATGGAGGATTTATGTACCCCTTGCACTCACCTCAAATAATGGACGGTTGGATTGAATCGAGTTGATGATCGGACGATCCGGACGGTCCGGATGATGGTTGGGGCCCTCCAAGCAAGGATCTCCACCCTCAAATCCTAGATCTCCCTCCAAATCTCTCTCTTCTCTCAATTCTTCCTCTTTCTCTCTCCTTTCTCAAATCTCTTTCTCTCTCCTCTCTCTCTCTCTTGCAAAATGGGAAGTGAGGAAGCCTCCTCTCCCCCTACGTATGGTATTGTATGGGGGGGAGAGAGAGAAGCAATCATGGGTGATGATGGGTAGCATGGGAGAGAGGGATGGGGGGGTATGGTGTGAGAGTTGACTTTGGGAGGAGAGAGAGGGATGGGGGTATGGGGTGTGTAGGGTAGGGGTATGGGATAGGTGTAGGTGAGAATGATGGTGATGGATTTGATTGATGTGACATGGTCTTGGAGATTGTGCAAGTGGGGCCCACCACACACGCACGTTGCGCAGCCCACCTCAGATTACGCGATAGATCATAACTTTCACACCGGGTATCGCAATGGGGCGTGCCGCGCGGCGTTGGAATCGCAGCGCCTACGCGGTCACCGGGGTATAAGTCTCGGGTTGATGCAGTATTAAAATAGGGTCGCGGTCAAGGCTCGCTAATCTGATCCGTCCGGGACGTACCGGCACCGGAAATTAAGCGTACGGAGGGCAAATAAGGGTACGGGTCTTACAACTCTTCCCTCCTAACAAAAAATTTCGTCCTCGAAATTTGCAATACAAACCCAAACTAGCCGAAGATCATAAAAAAAAATCACATCACTATATATGCATATCGACTCGAAAAGCAATCATACAGATACAATCAATCATCAAAAAGATGAGGATAAGACTCGCGAATCTCTGCCTCTTGCTCCCACGACGCCTCATCTGCGCTATGATGACTCCACTGGACCTTCACTAAAGGAATGACCTTGGTCCGGAGGACCTGCTCCTTCCGGTCAAGTATACGAACCGGCTGCTCAATGTATGAAGCATCCTCACGAACCTCCAACGGCTGCCAATCTATCACAGGAACCACGTCTGACTCACACTTCCGCAACATGGAAACATGGAAAACATTGTGGACGCCAGACAACTGAAGTGGCAAGGCAAGCTGATAGGCCACGGCGCCAACGCGCCCAATGATCTCGAAGGGTCCAATGAATCTCGGGGCAAGCTTCCCCTTAGCTCCAAAACGAACCACGCCCTTCATGGGCGAGACCCTGAGATACACACGATCCCCAATGGAAAACTCTAGGGGACGACGTCGACGATCTGCAAAACTCTTCTGTCGACTCTGAGCTGTGCGCATCCTCTGCCTGATGATATCGATAGCCTCTGATGTCCTCTGCACAAGCTCGGGACCTAGGAGACGATGCTCTCCAACCTCGGCCCAACAACTAGGAGACCTACAAGGTCTACCATACAATGCCTCAAAAGGAGCCATACCGATAGTCGCCTGGTAGCTGTTATTATATGCAAACTCAGCCAAACGCAGGTGTTTATCCCAACTACCTGAGAAATCCAACACGCAAGCTCGAAGCATGTCCTCAAGGATCTGGTTGACCCTCTCGGTCTGACCATCAGTCTGAGGATGATATGCGGTGCTGAACTTCAAGGCAGGCCCCATCGCCTTCTGAAAACTCCTCCAGAACCGCGACGTAAATCTCGGATCTCGATCAGAAACGATCGAGACTGGGACTCCGTGCAGCCTCACAATCTCCTCGATAAACAATTCTGCAAGTCTGTCCAATGACCAGGTCGCACGTATCGCAAGAAAGTGTGCCGACTTCGTCAAACGATCAACGACAACCCAGATGGCATCGTGACCGCGATCAGTCCTCGGCAAGCCCATAATGAAGTCTGTGGTCACGTGCTCCCATTTCCACAACGGGACACTCAACGGCTGCAGGGGACCTGGAGGTTTGCGATGATCGGCCTTGACACGCTGGCAAGTGTCACACTCAGCCACAAAACTGGCAATCTGACGCTTCATACCGGCCCAAAAATACTGCCTCCTCATATCACGATACATCTTAGTAGAGCCTGGGTGAATCGTGAACCTCGATCGGTGTGCCTCATCCATAAGGTCTCTGCGCAACTGAGGAATATCTGGAACACACAACCGACCCCTGAAACGAAGTCCACCATCTGACCCAATCTGCCAATCAGTCTGACCCTCTGACGCGGCCTCTTCCCAATAATCCTTCAACGTCTGATCTGACTGTTGAGCCTCGATCACCCTAGAAACAAGAGAGGGTTGAATCGACAAGTTCGATAACTGCGCGATAGAAGACTGCAGGCTCAGCTCAAAATCATACTCGGCAACCTCCTCGAGCATCCTCCACTCCTGGACCATCATATATGCCACCAGGCCTCGTGGCTGACGGCTAAGGGCATCAGCCACCACATTGGCCTTGCCAGGGTGGTACTGAAGATCAAAATCATAATCCTTCAGGAGCTCCATCCAACGTCTCTGCCTCATGTTCAACTCGGACTGCGAGAAGAGGTACTTCAAGCTCTTATGGTCAGAAAAGAGCTCGAACCTGACCCCATAAAGATAGTGCCTCCACACCTTCAGTGTGAAGACTACTGCTGCTAGCTCCAGATTATGCGTGGGGTAGTTCTGCTCATGGACCTTGAGCTGGCGAGACGCATACGCTACTACTTTGCCATGCTGCATCAGGACAGCACCTAAGCCAATCCGTGAGGCATCTGTAAAAACCACGAATCCTTCACTCCCGGAGGGAAGAGTGAGGACTGGTGTAGAAGTAAGACGGTCCTTCAGTTCTGCAAATGCTCGCTCACAGGCATCACTCCAAACGAACTCAGCGCCCTTTCGGGTCAACCTGGTCAGCGGGGCTGCAATACGAGAGAAGCCCTCTATGAAACGGCGATAATAACCTGCTAACCCCAGGAAACTCCGAATTTCGGACGCATTCGTGGGTTGCCTCCACTGACGCACGGCATCAATCTTCACCGGATCTACTGCTACTCCTTGCCTCGTCACCACGTGACCGAGGAACTTCACCTCCTCCTGCCAAAACTCACACTTCTCCAACTTCGCATAAAGCTGGTGTGTGCGGAGGGTCTGCAAGGTGATCTCCAGATGCCTCGCATGCTCCTCCCGAGTCCTCGAATAGATCAGAATGTCATCGATAAACACCACAACGAACTGATCGAGGTAGGGACGAAAGACCTCGTTCATCAATTGCATGAACACAGCGGGCGCATTGGTCAGTCCGAAGGACATGACCTGAAACTCAAAATGACCGTAACGCGTCCTGAATGCCGTCTTCGGGATATCCTCCTCCCGGACACGGACCTGATGATAACCGGACCGTAGGTCAATCTTCGAAAAGAACTGGGCCTCCTGTAACTGATCAAATAAATCGTCGATCCTCGGAAGCGGGTACCTATTCTTAATCGTGACCTTGTTGAGCTCGCGGTAATCCACGCAGAGCCTCAACGAGCCATCCTTCTTCTTCACAAAGAGTACCGGCGCTCCCCATGGTGAACTACTCGGACGAATGAAGCCTAGTTCACGCAACTCGTCCAACTGCTTTTGCAGTTCTCGCAGCTCCAACGGTGCCATACGATACGGGGCCTTTGAGATAGGCGCGGGTACCGGGTACAAGGTCAATCTGGAACTCGGTATGCCGACGAGGCGGCAACCCCGGAATCTCCTGAAATACATCTGAAAAGTCACAAACGACCGGCAAGTGGTCGACGCTCAAAGCAACCGGCTCCTCAATTGCACAAGCCATCAGTGCTGATAATTGCTCTCCTCTGGGTTCAGCAACAAATCGAAATTGCGGCATGCCGGGTATAAGGAAGGTAACCGTTCTCGCGAAACAGTCTATGATGGCATGATACTCGGACAACCAATCCATGCCCAAGATAACATCAAACTCGGACATCGGCAAAATAAACAAGTCGGCGGGCAAAAAGGTCTCTCCTACCAAGACGGGGCAAGACGAACAGATCAAACTCAATACTGCGGTCTTCCCTAAGGGTGTCGACACTGACAAACCCTCGCGCACGGATTCTAACGGAAAACCAATCGATCGACAGAAATCCTCGGATATGAATGAATGTGATGCGCCAGAATCAAATAGAACATGTGCTATGCATGCAGAGACAAGGAGTGTACCCTCTACGACTCCTCCTGGTGCCTGAGGGTCCTGCTGGGCTGCATAGAACCGGCCCTGAGCCTGCTGGGGAGGTGCCTGTCCCCTCTGTGGTCGTTGCTGCTGCTGATGCGTCCTCTGCTGCTGCCTCTGCTGCGGAGGAGCTCTCGGCGGTGGGTACTGCTGTCGCTGATGCTGCTGAGGGGGTCTCGGCGGCTGATACTGCTGACGCTGCTGTCGGTGTGAATGGGGGCACTCCCTATGACGATGTCCCATCTCTCTGCACCCATAACAATGGCCTATAATCTGCTGCTGCGGTGGTGCTGGGGGTGCTACGGGTGCCACTGGTGCTGCTGGTGCTCGGAAGGGTGGACGAGCTACATGCCTCTGCGGTGGTCGAAGTCGCTGCTGTCGGAAGTTGCCAGAGGGTGCCTTTCTCTTCCCCTTTCGATCTCCGCCTTGACTGCAGATCCGCTGCGCGTCGGCCCACTCTGCCTCATAAATTTGGGCCCGCTCCACCACCTCCTCAAATGTAGGGAGCTTGTGTCCTGCGACACGGCCCCTAAGGCCAAGGCGCAAACCGCCCTCGAACCGACGGGCCTTTCGCCTCGCATCATCCACAAGATACGTCGCGAATCGAGACAGCTCAACGAATCGGGCCTCGTACTGTGATACGGTCATCTCTCCCTGGACTAGCGTCTCGAACTCTAACGCTCTCTGCTGACGGACATGCTCAGGGAAGAACTTCCGGTCAAACCGGTCTACAAAATCCTCCCAGGTCCACTCGAAATCTGCCTCTACTGTGCGGGTAATCGATGACCACCAATGCTCGGCCTCTCCCTGAAGAAGGAAGACGGTGAGAGGAACTCGCTGCACAGTCGTGCATCGCATAATGGTAAAGATCTTTTCTACTTCAGACTTCCATCTCTCTGCCGCCTCCGGGTTCGGCTCGCCCGAGAAACGTGGGGGATCCATCTGCCTGAAATCCCTGAGTAAGGAACGGGCGCGATCCTGCTCGGATGTGGCAGGTGAATCGGCTGACCTCCTCTCTTGGCGCTCTACCAAGGAGGTCATGGCACGCAACATCTGCTGGAACTGACCAGCAGTCATGCCTAGAGCTGGGGCAGTCTGGGACGTACCCGCACTAGACGATTGCCTACCAACGGCTCTCTTGGGTGCCATGTCCTACAAAAAGGCAGGATCCTCTTAGCATCGGGTTACTCATGAGTGCCCACACGTCAATCAAAATTTTCTAGGCATACAATAGGGGAGTCCTAGTTTAAACTAAGTTCAAAGCAGGTGAGTAAGATTGAGGTCCTAGCAATCATATAGTACAAGGCAGGTAATTAAAGGTTATTAGTAGATATGTAATGTTATGGACAGGTATTCCCAAGTTATGCTCTGATACCAACTTCTGTCACGCCCCAAACTCGGGTACCGGGCTTACTAAATTCCCGGCCGCCGAATCCGGTGCCAACAGCCTCCGTAGTACCCCATTCTCGGCCCCTAGCTCCCATACGCCAGGTTCCGATCCTGGGATCCCACAAGGAGGATTTTCAAGGTAAATTTTTTTTTTTAGATGAGCATAAACATAAGTATACCAAACCAAAAAGCATCACATCACATATCCACTAAGATAGTCTTTTGAGTACAATGCTGTAGAAAAGGAAATACAAGGTATAACTGAAAGCTGAAAAATCAAATGCGCGCCCCTGTCTCACTGCTGTCGTGCTATAGTATGACCTGCACGTAAACAACGTGCATAAGCTTACTATGAAGCTTAGAGAGTGCGTGGTGTGTGCGCAATGCATATGACAGGTATACAGATATCAGAGTAAGCGGAAATGATGGCAGGCTACACTACCAAGTCTATGAATGTCATTAGCCATCTCGAGGCTATGCAATGCAATGGGCCTATATGGCCGAGTGTCATATGCTAATGATGCCATGTGCGCATGTCAATCCTCAACTGTCATATATCATACGGTTTACAACTGGGACATCACCGGGGTCTAGTACACTCCAGACATTGGTTGCCGCCCATCGCGCGCATAACCAAGCGAGTGGAAGAGACCTCACTATCCGCCTCGTCAATGACATATATGATAATTCACCCGGCTCGTCGATAGCGAACCCATTCACGAGCTGGTCAAACTCAACCTAGTATATAGCCCTCTGCACCCGGGCGGGTAAGGTCACACCCCCTTCCAACCGACCCCGACACAGTGGGAGACGCGGCCTACTGGTATTTGGCCCTCATGCGCTCATAAATCCACTCGGTCTAGACATTGGAGCATCCTACTGGTACCACAGGGTTTAGGGACTTTCACCCAAGGACATCTTTGGCGCCCAAGTGCTAGAACATATTTTCGGTGTCCATTCCTACCATCCACAATGTGACTGTGGTGGTCCAAAACCCCGATGCCGCTGGGGTGAGAATCTGATCATGACATGTATAATGCGAGATGCATGAGTCACACTATTAAAGCCATGCACCAAACCTGCGCATACCGCGCGATCATGTAGGGTGACCCTATCTCATACGGGTCCCCTAAGTATCTCAAGCTGTAAGGCATATGCTATGATCGACATCGTCCACAGTCAGGCATACATATGATGCGTATGTACAAATGAATGGGTATGATATTCATTACACTAAGCATATTATCAGTGTGACCTATCCAGCTAAGTATACTAGCATATTACCAGACATATCATGTACTGTTGGCCTTGAATGGCCCAATATATATACAGAGAGTGGGACCCGAACTGTGGATCCCATTGGAATGTAAAGGTCTTCGTGGTATGGCCCACTTAAGACTACATCGGGCCCATACTTGGGCCTGCACATACAAGATAGGCAACATGAATAAAACAGATACATCATGGTGGAGCTAATAGATACATCACGTTGGGACCCATAGGGTGGGCCACCTGCTGGGCAGCGTGGTACCCAACTGATCCCAATAAGTTTGAATCAAGCAGATATTTGTGTTTTCTCCTTCATACATATCCATGTGATCTTATGAACCGATTGGATGGCAAATAAACATCACTGTAGAACCTAGAAAGGTTTCAATGTTGGAAGTCATTATTTCCACTAAAGCATGGTCCACTTGACATTAAGATATGCTTAAATTTTGGGCCCAGCCACTTATGGATAGGTTGGGTGACAAATAAACATCATTTTGGGTCTAGGAAGGCTTCAATGGTGGAGATTATTATTCCCACTGTTGTCCCATGGCATGGCCCACTAAAATGAGCTGGAAAAACATATGGACGGGATAGGTACAGCACATACATTCTAGGTGGGCCCAACGAGTGGGGCCCATTGCCAAAGCCCATACAGACAGGCTGCTGGGCAGCAGCGTCCCATGGACGCTGTCTGTCCAGCAGCAGCATTATTTTATTATTATTATTTTTTTATATATATATATTTTTTTTTTTACATATATATATATATATATATATATATATATATATATATATATTTTTTATTTATTTAATAAGTGGGGCCCACAGGAGTTCCTGATCAAGCTGATATTTTTGATGTCCCTTCCTCCATGTATGTGTGAACTTATGAACAGGTTGGATCTCAAATAAACATCACGGTGGCCCATAAGAAGGTTTCAACAGTGGGGCACTGTCCCTACTGTTTTCTGTGGTGGGGCCCCCTCGGGACTTGGATCTGACTCATTATTGGGGGTCATGCCCTAAAATGATCTCCCCAACTGGATGGACGGTGTGGATACAGCACATGCATCACGGTGGGACCCACATGTGGGCCACCTGCTGGCCGAGCCAGCGTACAAGGACGCTGGTACGCCCAGAGGCAGAGCCTCGTCCTTCCTCTTTCTTCTTCTTTTCTTTTTCTTTTTATTATTTTGTACTTATATCAAGTGGGGCCCACATGGGTCTGATCCACTCTGTTCATCAGGTTCCCCATCTCGTGGGGGACCCAACAAGCCCCATATTGGCTATGTAATTCCGCCTAGAAACGTTAAGGTGGGCCGAAAGATTCTGACAGTAGGAATCATTATTCCCACTGTTTTAAGCGGTGCGGTCCACTGAAGATTTGGATCTGGCTCATCTTTGGGCCCTGGCCCTAAAATGATCTGGGAAAACTGATGGACGGCGTGGATGGAACACAAACATCAAGGTGGGTCCCACGAGTGGGACCCCATTGTAGCGCCCAAGTGAGGCTGGACGTTCCAGCGTCAGGACGTCCAGACGCTGGACGTCCAGCACATACATAGTTTTTTTTTTTTTTTTTTTTTCTTGAGGTCATTACATGTGGGGCCCACTTAGTGAAGATCCGATCCGTCCATTAGGTTCCCCCTCTCATTAGGGACCCAACAAGCCCAATATTGGGCAGGTGATGTGGTCCACAAACATCACGGTGGGTCCAAGAAATCTCGACAGTAGGCTTCACCATCTCCACTGTTTTCAATGGTGTGGTCCACCTGAGATCTGGATCTTCTCCATTTTTGGCGCCCAGACATAAAATAGGGTGGAGAAGCAGCTGGACGGCGTGGATCTAATACATACATCAAGGTGGGTCCCACGTGTGGGGGGGCTGTTCTTGGCTGACCGGCTGCCCTTGCTGGGCAGCAGCGTCCCCTGGACGCTGGCTGTCCAGCGGCAGTCCTCTCTCTCTTTCTTTTTTTTTTTTTAATTTTATTATTATTATTATTATTATTATTACTATTATTACAAAGTGGGGCCCATTCATGGATGATCCAATCCATCCATCAGGTTGTCCACCATCAGGTGGGCCCAAAAGAAAAGGAAAAATGAAGGGAAAGAAGAAAATGGAGGATTTATGTACCCCTTGCACTCACCTCAAATAATGGACGGTTGGATTGAATCGAGTTGATGATCGGACGGTCCGGATGATGGTTGGGGCCCTCCAAGCAAGGATCTCCACCCTCAAATCCTAGATCTCCCTCCAAATCTCTCTCTTCTCTCAATTCTTCCTCTTTCTCTCTCCTTTCTCAAATCTCTTTCTCTCTCCTCTCTCTCTCTCTTGCAAAATGGGAAGTGAGGAAGCCTCCTCTCCCCCTACGTATGGTATTGTATGGGGGGGAGAGAGAGAAGCAATCATGGGTGATGATGGGTAGCATGGGAGAGAGGGATGGGGGGGTATGGTGTGAGAGTTGACTTTGGGAGGAGAGAGAGGGATGGGGGTATGGGGTGTGTAGGGTAGGGGTATGGGATAGGTGTAGGTGAGAATGATGGTGATGGATTTGATTGATGTGACATGGTCTTGGAGATTGTGCAAGTGGGGCCCACCACACACGCACGTTGCGCGGCCCACCTCAGATTACGCGATAGATCATAACTTTCACACCGGGTATCGCAATGGGGCGTGCCGCGCGGCGTTGGAATCGCAGCGCCTACGCGGTCACCGGGGTATAAGTCTCGGGTTGATGCAGTACTAAAATAGGGTCGCGGTCAAGGCTAGCTAATCTGATCCGTCCGGGACGTACCGGCACCGGAAATTAAGCGTACGGAGGGCAAATAAGGGTACGGGTCTTACAGATGATGCTGGAAAAAGAGTAGCTGGATGGACGGAGGTGTCGCAAGGGTTGGCTTCGAGTGGCTGGATCAAGACTTGTATGGCTTGGGAGGCTTGAACCAGTGGTCAGGCTGGGCTGGACCAGGGCTAGGCTCTCCTCACTCGGGCTCTCCTTGGTGGGAAAATGGGCTAAGGGGTGAAAGAGGGTGACTCAGACGGATGGGCTCTCTCTGGCTGAGTGGTCTGTTAAAATGAGAAGGGGAGGGGGGTATTTATAGCAGCGAGCAGTGGCAGAGCTCGTAATTATTTTTGGGCGGCCTGCTATGGGCCGCCCGTACGGCCGTTCCTCGATTTCCAGCGAGGTACGGTCGCACCCTCGGGGCTGCTGTTTGACTCGCTGGGTCGACTCGGTGATTTGACTCGACGGGTTGACTCGGTGTTTTGATTCGACGGGTTGACTCAGCGGGTTGACTCAGTGAGTTTGACTTTTTTAGGATTTTTTGACTGGCTTTTCTTATGGGGGGTTTTTCAGGCTGATATTTAGGACTGGGTTGACTGGGTTCAGGCTTGAACTGGGCTATGGAATGGGGCTTACAAGTGTGAGTTTGGCTGAGTTTGGACTTGGGATTTGGGGGTATGGTCCTCCATTCAACCAGCTATCTCCACCAACAGTGTAGCCGAAGGTGGGGTGTCTACACCATGGCAATTGAGAAACTGCAAAAAGTTGTTCATTAGGGAACATGTCATTGATCGGGGCTGTTTCAGGGGAATCGGTGAGAACAAGTCGAGAGAGATGGTCAGCCACTACATTTTCTACTCCTTTCTTATCACGTATCTCTATGTCAAATTCCTGGAGTAAAAGGATCCATCTTAACAACCGTGGTTTAACATCCTTCTTAGAGAGATGGTACTTAAGCGTGGCATGGTCAGTGAATATGATGATCTTGGATCCAATCAAGTAGGACCTAAACTTGTCCAAGGTAAAAACTACGGCTAAAAGTTCTTTTTCTGTAGTAGTGTAGTTTGCTTGGGCTGAGTTTAAGGTTCTACTTGCATAGTAGATAACACATGGCTTCTTCTCTTTTCTTTGGCCTAGCACGGCCCCAATAGCATAGTCGCTTGCATCGCACATAATTTCAAAAGGGAGGCTCCAATCAGGTGGTTGTATTATGGGAGCACATGTTAACATACCTTTAAGGGTGGTAAAGGCATTTTGACAATCTTCATTCCACTCAAAAGAATTCTCCTTTTGAAGTAGGTTAAATAAAGGATGAGAGAGTGAACTGAAGTCCTTTATGAACCTTCTATAAAATCCTGCGTGTCCCAAAAATGACCGCACATCTCGTATGCTCTTGGGTGGTGGAAGGTTAGAGATAAGATCGATTTTCGCTTTGTCCACCTCGATTCCATTTTGTGAGACGATGTGACCAAGTACAATTCCCTTTTGAACCATAAAGTGACACTTCTCCCAATTCAACACAAGGTTCTTCTCTTCACATCTTTTTAGCATAGATTTCAAGTGCTCAAGGCACTCATCAAAGCTACAACCAAATACTGAGAAATCATCCATGAAAACTTTGAGAATTGTACCCACCATATCAGAAAAGATACTCATCATATAACGCTGAAAGGTGGCAGGGGCATTACATAGTCCAAACGGCATCCATTGATAGGCGAAAGTGCCGAATGGACATGTGAATGTAGTCTTTTCTTGGTCTTCACGGGCAATCTCTATTTGGTTGTACCCTGAATAGCCATCAAGGAAGCAAAAATGGGAATGACCCGTCAACCTTTCTAAAATTTGATCAACAAACGGTAGGGGGAAGTGATCTTTCCTCGTGACAGTGTTTAGCTTCCTGTAGTCAATGCACATTCTCCAACCGGTAGTGACTCTGGTTGGTACGAGTTCATTATTGGCATTGGCTACGATGGTTATTCCGGATTTCTTAGGCACCACTTGAGTTGGACTCACCCATTGACTATTGGATATTGGGTAGATAATACCCACATCCAATAGTTTTACCACTTCGGCCTTAACCACATCCTTCATGTTTGGATTGTGTTGTCTTTGTGGTTGTGTTCGCTTCCCCAAGTGTAGGGTTGCGATGTAGTAATAAACTCGGTAAGACCGAGGTCGATCCACAGGGACTTATGTAGGAATTCACAAACACATCCAACAGTTTCTATTAAGAAGCTAACAATCGGATTTTGTATGAGATTGATGTAAGTAACAACTCTGAACTAAATTGAAGGTAAACAATTTAAAAAGGCACTAAGGGTTCAAGGATCCACTTGTAGCAATCCTTAATGCTCAATTCGCTGTGGTTTCTCATTCTCTCAACTAGAATCGAAATTAAGATCTATCTAGCCGGATGATAGAGCTGTTAAACCAAATAATCTGTCATATGTAAGGCCAATGTATATGATTCACTCAATGCAAGCTAGGATGAGCATGCTCAATTGCATAGGTCAGTCCCAATTCCAATAAACTAAGTTCATAATCATTATCATCATTAAGTCCTGTCACCAGACAAAGCTAGATCATGATTTAAACTTGAATCAAATCACATGCACAGTCCCATACATAATTCAGAAAATCAGAAAAGTAGAACTTTGGTAGGAAGTTCCCACATGAAGATCATAGTACTAGAGCGTACTCCAATTCCTTGGATCATACAGGTCTAGACTAACATTCAGCCATTAAGAACTTAAGTAATTCTCCCAAACATCCATGAGTCATCATAAGACAAAGAAAAACTTACTTAGAACTTGTATAAACTTCAAACCATTGTTCATAAACATGAAATTCAACCTTAAAACCAACTTATAACGAATTGAAACATCTTAGATCCACTACAAGCTTCACCTCTTAGCCCTAGCTAAGAGGTTTAGCCGTTCATGATCCAAGGAAACATGAAACAACTAAGAAAAGCATAAAAATAACAAAACAAACTAGAAGGAGTTGTGGAACTCCGAAATCTACTTCCGCCGCCTCCCACCTTGCTTAAACTCTTCCAAGATGCCTTAGGAACGATTCTTAGGTGTCCTTTTATAGTGGGGAGGCTCCACAACCTTAGAATATTCAGAATCTGCGTAAGCTTACGCAGTGCGCAGAGAAAATCGACTGCCAAAAACGGAAAGTGCGCAATTTTACGCATGGCCGACCGGTCGCACGACCGGTCCGAGTGGCTAACCGACCGGTCGCGATTGGTTGGACTGGTCTTCTATCAGTCCAGCGTACTCTGGAGTTGGAAATTCTTCTGGCCGACCGGTCTGGACCGGTCGAACTGGCCTGGCCGACCGGTCACGACCGGTCGGACTGTGTTTGTCCTGCATCCAGCGAGTTCAGCACATCTGGGAAAGCTGACCGACCGGTCTAGACCGGTCGTGGCCCTCCTGGCTGACCGGTCACGACCGGTCTTGGCCTCTTTTCTTCATTTCTTTCTTCTTTTCTTCTTTCCTTGCTTCCTTCTTCCTCTTGGTCCTCCTTTAATCTTCATTCAATGGTTCTAAATGGACCCTTTTCATCTTCAATTGAGTGAAGTCCGCTCTCATTCCAACAATAACAAAACATGCCTTAGATTAGTCTTTAAATTGTGAAAACCATGCATAATGAGTGACGAATTGGGGTTAGAATATGCACAATTAAGAGCTCAACACACCCTCCAACCAGCATTTTGCTAGTCCTGAGCAAAACATGCGTGAAACCAAATTCATTCTCCAAACCTAACTCTACTTTAGAAACCATTCTTCTATATATCCCAAGCTACACAAGTGTAAGAGTTAGAGAAATTAGCCGATTGAGGTTGAAACCGTAAACTCTCAAAACATAATAAGTATCCAAATGAAATTCCTGCTAATTGGTTGGCAAATAGAAGAACTTGAACAAATTCAATCTAGTGTGCATAGTGAAAATTCTTTTCATGAGTTTCCAGGGTTATCTTCTTCATAAATCAACTAGACTATAGATTTCAAGGTATATAGAGCCACATCAAGCCAATGACAGGAATTTGCCTTACCGTCCTTCCGACGACTTTCACACTACGTCCCATTTCTGGCTTTGGTTACTGGTAGACCCTCCCCCGGTTGGTAGTAGGTAGCCCTAATCGAAAATTTCCACCATTTTTCCATCATTCCCAATTTCATCCTTCCTTTTTCCTTTTTCTTTTAATTTAGATAGGATTTTTAGAAATCTATATCTTACGTTATTTTCCCATGGACAAAGATGAACAAAGTACCCGGGCTTGATTTCTCCACACCTAAAATCAAAATCTAGCTAATCCACAAATCACATAATCCCTTCAACCCATGAAAATCGTGTAATGTGAACTAGGTGTAAAGTGTTCAAATTTTCTATCAATCATAAAAATAGGGGAATTCACATATAAAACCATTATATTAAGAGAAGTTCAAAGACCTACAACCTCATACACTTCATATATCCTCCTCTTATGCTCACATCATCTTAAATGTATAGAAGCAAAGTTTTCCAAAAGAGTTTTGAATTTTAGAAAAATCAAAAAATTTCTACATAATTGCTCGAAATGTTATAAAACGCTGGATTCATCCAAGTGATCCTACACCTCCAACCAAATCTTGCATTGTCCTCAATGTAAAAGATGCGCAATGAACAAAACATGAGAGCAATTTGAACATAAAGGGGAGTGAGGAATGAGAGTACCTGAAAAAGTGAAAAGTGGAATTCTTCCTCCTTCTAACAAACCTAAGCAAAATCAAACAAAAGCAACAAAAACCTAATCCTAACTACTCTATACCTCCATCAGACTAGGAGATCAATCATCCTGGTAGACAGGATCAGTCAGAGGTATGGACATACCTTCTGAAGGAAATTTCTCAAAGAACGGCTTTAATCCCTGCCCATTCGCCTTAAAAATGTTGTCGTTCCTTGGATTTAACAACTCGACAGTCCCATATGGATAGACAGTTTGCACAATGTAGGGACCGGTCCATTGAGATATCAATGTTTTCGAAAATAAATGTAGGCGAGAATTATACAGGAGGACTTTTTGATTGATCGTGAATGTCTTACGAAGAATATTCTTATCATGGAATATCTTCGTCTTGTCCTTGTAAATTCTCGCATTCTCGTATGCTGTTGAGCTCTTAATTGTGCATATTCTAACCCCAATTCATCACTCATTGTGCGAGATTTTCATGATTTAAAGACTAATTGAATGTATGTTTTGTGATTGCAGGATTGAGAGTGGACTCCACCTAATTGATGATAAAAGAGCCTCTTTAAGAACCTTGGATGTAGAACCAAGGTGCACCAAAGAAAGAAGGAAGCAAGGAGAGAAGAAAGTAGAAGAAAGAAAGGAAGAAAAAGAAGAAAGAAGAAGTCCGACCGGTCTTGACCGGTCGGCCAAGGGAGCCAGACCGGTCAGCCGACCTTGTGCACACATTGGACTATTGCTGGAGATGGTCCGACCGGTCTTGACCGGTCGGCCAAGGGAGCCAGACCGGTCAGCCGACCTTGTGCACACATTGGACTATTGCTGGAGATGGTCCGACCGGTCTTGACCGGTCAGCCGACCCTGTGCACACATTGGACTATTGCTGGAGATGGTCTGACCGGTCTTGACCGGTCGGCCAACAGATGCTGAGCACGCTGGACTAAATGGCCAACATGGTCCGACCTGTCTTGACAGGTCGGCCAGAGGATTTTGTGGCTTGGAAGCTTGCTAGACTAAATACAAGGGAGGCCCGACCGGTCTGGACCGGTCGGCCAGCCCATTCCGACCGGTCCAGACCGGTCGGCCATATGTGAAAAATCAGAACTTTCTAATTTAAGTCCAATTTTCTCTGCGCACTGCGTAAGTGTTACACAAATTCTCTATTTTTCTGAAGTTGCGGAGCCTCCCACTATAAAAGGACACCTAAGGATCGTTCCTAAGGCATCTTAGAAGGGTTTAAGCAAGGTTGGAGGTGACGGAAGTGGATTTCGGAGTTCCACAACTCCTTCTAGTTTGTTTTACTGTTTTTATGAATTTTATTGGTTGTTTCATGTTTCCTTGGATCATGAGCAGCTAAACCTCTTAGCTAGGGCTAAGAGGTGAAGCTTGTAGTGGATCTAAGATGTTTCAATTCGTTCTAAGTTGGTTTTAAGTTTGGAATTCATGTTTATGAACTATGGTTTGAAGTTTATACAAGCTTTAAGTAGTTTTTCTTAGTCTTATGATGACTCATGGATGTTTGGGAGAGTTACTTAATTTCTTAATTGGTTTGAATTAGTCTAGACCTGTATGATCCGAGGAATTGGAGTACGCTCTAGTACTATGATCTTCATGTGTGGACTTCCTACCAAAGTTCTACTTTTCTGAATTTTTGTAATGTGTATGGACTGTGCATGTGATTTGAATCAAGTTCAAATTGTAATCTAGCCTTGTCTTGTGACAGGACTTGAGGATGGTTATGATTGTGAACTTAGTCTTTTGGAATGAGGACTGACCTATGCAATTGAGCATGCTCAGCTTAGCTTACGTTGAGTGAATCATATGCATTGGACTTACGTATAACGGATTGTTTGGTTTAACAGCTCTATCATCCGGCTAGATAGATCTTAATATCGATTCTAGTTGAGAAAGTGAGAAACCACGGCGGATTTAACATCAAGGATTACTACAAGTGGATCCTTGAACCCCTAGTGCCTTTTTATTATTATTTACCTTCAATTTAATTCAATTTTGTTACTCACATCAAATTCATACAAAATCTGGTTGTTAGCTTTCAATAGATATTATTGGATGTAATTATGAATTCCTACACAAGTCCCTGTGGATCGACCTCGGTCTTACCGAGTTTATTACTACATCGCAACCCTACACTTGGGGAAGCGAAGAAGTTTTTGGTGCCGCTGCAGGGGACTTTGACGGTTTTCCACAAATTTTTTAAATTAGTATCTACTTAGGATTTTTAGGATTTTTGGACTAACTTAGCTTGTTTATTTGATTTTTCTTTTCAGGAATTTCTAGGAAGCTGAAGAAGATACAAGGATTTCATGTGCCGAATCAGGTTCTATCTTTCTAAACCTTACTCTTCTCCTTCTCCTATTCATTCCTATCATATTCATCTCTTGTAGAGTGAGTGGAGACTCCTTTTGGATATCTGAAAGGTCGGCCTTGTGGCACCTGGATTCCTATTGGTCGGCTCTGTCGTCTTGGATCACCCTGTGCTCAGAGATTTCTTTTCTCACCTTTACTCCTCTTTCTCCTTTTTCTGCACTTTTTCTCAAAAGATTCAAAGAGTGGGTGGGGAGTTCTCTGAACCCCTATTGACCAGGAGAAATCGGTCTCTATCCTTGCTTCTGGCTTAGCCATTATAGGACACCTTGTGCTTCGGTCTTAGAGAAGAGTGAAGAAAGGGAGGAAGAATTCTTCTTTCTCTTTGTTTCATATTTTTGGTTTTGCATGCCACATTGGGCTCGGGATTCCAATAACCGACTCATAAGTGAAGGGGGGATAGTAGAAGGAATTGACAGAGAGCCACGTGCTAGGAGACATCTAGACTCTCCAATTTTGTCTGAAAATATAGCTGTGAATAAACCTAATCCAATGGCTAATCCTAATCAGGGCCAAAACCAAACTAAAACGGGGGAGAATGTGGTTAAGAATGTTCCTCGACTTAGAACTTTACGTGACTTCTTGCAACCAGCAAAAGCGAGCACTCCCTCATGCATAGTATTTCCACCAAATGCAGGGAATGTGGATTTGAAACCAGGAGTGATCCAACTTCTCCCTAAATTTCATGGATTAGACAGTGAAAGTGCCTATCAACACCTTAAGAAGTTTAATGAGGTAATAACCACCATGCACTTTGCTAATGTGACTGACGATGTGGTGAGACTTAAATTCTTTCCTTTTACTCTTAAAGATAAAGCAAAAGGTTGGCTTCATGCATTAAGGCCAAGATCAATTGGTGCATGGACTGATATGCATAGGGAATTCATAAAACAATTCTTCCCTACTTACAAAACAAACATGTTGAAGCGCATTATCATGAACTTTGCCCAAAAGGAAGATGAAACCTTCTTCCAATGTTGGGAGAGGTTTAAGGACCTATTAAATGCATGTCCACATCATGGCTATGAAATTTGGCGGGTTATAAGCTTTTTCTATGAAGGACTGACTTCACCCATGTGCCAATTCGTAGAGATGATGTGTAATGGGGAGTTCATGAATAAGGAGGTTGATGAAGCATGGGATTATTTGGAAGAATTGGCTGAGAACGCACAATCTTGGGATACATCAAAACCAACAAATTCCAATACTGGCCAACAAAAGGAAAAAGGAGGAATGTATGTCTTATCAGAAGAGGATAGCATAAGTGCACGGGTGGCTAGCCTCACAAGAAAGGTCGAAGCCATGGAATTGAGGAAAGGAGAGACGATTAACTCCAATGACGTTGAAACTGTTTGTGGAATTTGTGCCAGAAACCAAAATGCAACACAAGAGTGTCCCACAATTTCAGCAGTTCAGGACAGCTTATAAGAACAATCAAATGCCATAAACAGTTATCAACGACAATTTGGTGCTCCGACCTCAAACACGTTTAATGCTAGTTGGAAGAACCACCCCAACTTCAGTTGGAGGAATGGACCCACTGCGAATGCAACCCTTATCCCTCAAGCTCAACCTATACTAGGTCCATCTCTAGTCATTACTCCAAAAGTGACGCTAGAGGAGATGTTGGGTGCATTCATATCAGTCCAAGCTGAGTATAATAAGATAAATTCTCTGAAAATAGATGGGTTCATGCAAGAGCAATTGAAATTCAATCAAAATTCAACCCAAGCCATCAATGAATTGAAAACATCAATGGCTAGAGTTGAATCTCATCTTAGTGTTAGAGAGAAGGGCACACTTCCTGCCCAACCTCTTCCTAACCTAAGAACCCAGTTTGAGATACAAGATGCAAGCTCATCCTCTCACCACACGAAACATGTTCAAGCTATCACCACTTTGAGAAGTGGGAAAGAAATTGACAAATCTAATGCGGTGAAGGCCCCAAAGCCTAAGGATCTGGAAATTTTCAAAGAGGATGATAGCTCAAACAACACTCCACAAGAGAAAGAACCAAAAAGGCAATACAAGCCGGTTGCTCCGTTTCCACAAAGGTTGATTTCACCTAAACCTTTAGATAAAATCTGGAAATTTTAGAAGTTTTCAAGCAGGTGAGGATCAACATCCCGTTGTTGGATGCTATAAAACAAATACCATCTTATGCCAAATTTCTAAAGGAATTGTGTACAGTCAAAAGGAAACACAATATTCACAACAAAGTACTTATGACTGAGAATTTGAGCGCCATCATTAAACAAGAGGTGCCCCAAAAATACAAGGATCCGGGTAGTCCAACCATCTCATGCATCATAGGAGATTACCGGATTGAACAAGCCTTACTCGATTTGGGGCAAGTGTGAATCTCATTCTATACTCGGTCTACGAGCGACTTGGGTTAGGTGAATTGAAACCGACCAAAACCACACTCCAACTTGCTGATAGATCCATCCGTATACCGAGAGGAATGATTGAGGATGTTCTAGTCCAAGTTGATAAATTCAACTTCCCAGTAGACTTTATTGTCTTGGATACACATCCCGTGATAGGCACCGGTGCTTAAATTCCCGTCATACTTGGACAACCGTTTCTAGCTACTTCAAATGCAATTATCAATTGTAGAAATGGACTTGTACAAATGTCCTTTGGAAATATGACCCTTGAGCTTAACATATTTGATTTATGCAAACAACCACGGGAGGTTGATGATGATATCCACAAACTAAACATGATTGAATCATTCGTGGAAGATACATTCCCCTTGTCATTATCTTCCGACCCTTTGGAGGCATGTGTGGCCCATTCTCATGAGATAAATGATGACACAACACAAGAGATGGATGCCATTCTAGATGTGATGCCCATGCTTGATAATAAAAGATGGAGGGCCCTATTTGAGCCTTTGCCTGTAAACGAGAACAAGGCCCTCCCATCCAACATCAAGGCACCAACACTCGACCTAAAACCATTACCAAGTGAGCTGAAATATGTTTATTTAAGTCGAGATGAGACATACCCAGTGGTGATTTCTTCCCACTTGGATGAGGAACAAGAGAGTAGGCTAATGGCCACTCTATTAAAGCACAAGAGTGCCATTGGATGGTCAATTGCGGATCTCAAAGGGATAAACCCACTGATTTGCACTCATCGTATACACCTTGAGGAGAATGCGAAGACATCCTGGCAACCACAAAGACGACTAAATCCAAACATGAAGGATGTGGTTAAGGCCGAAGTGGTGAAACTATTAGATGTGGGTATTATTTATCCAATATCCGATAGTCAATAGGTGAGCCCAACTCAAGTGGTGCCTAAGAAATTCGGAATAACCATCGTAGCCAATGCCAATAATGAACTCGTGCCAACTAGGGTCACTACCGGTTGGAGAATGTACATTAACTACAGGAAGCTAAACACTGTCACGAGGAAAGACCACTTCCCCCTACCGTTTGTTGATCAAATTTTAGAACGGTTGGCGGGCCATTCCCACTTTTGCTTCCGTGATGGCTATTCAGGGTACAACCAAATAGAGATTGCCCGTGAAGACCAAGAAAAGACTACATTCACATGTCCATTCGGCACTTTCGCCTATAGAGGGATGCCGTTTGGATTATGTAATGCCCCCGCCACCTTTCAGCGTTATATGATGAGTATCTTTTCAGACGTGGTGGGGACAATTCTCGAAGTCTTCATGGATGATTTTTCTGTATTTGGTTGTAGCTTTGATGAGTGACTTGAGCACTTGAAATCTGTGCTGAAAAGATGTGAAAGAAGAACCTTGTGCTGAATTGGGAGAAGTGCCACTTTATGGTTCAAAAGGGAATTGTACTTGGTCACATCGTTTCACAAAATGGAATCGAGGTGGACAAAGCGAAAATTGATCTTATCTCTAACCTTCCACCACCCAAGAGCATACGAGATGTACGGTCCTTTTTGGAACACGTAGGATTTTACAGAAGGTTCATAAAGGACTTCAGTTCACTCTCTCATCCTTTATGTAACCTACTTCCAAAGGAAAATTCATTCGAGTGGAATGAAGAATGTCAAAAGGCCTTTACCACCCTTAAAGGTATGTTGACATGTGCTCCCATAATGCAACCACCTAATTGGAGCCTTCCTTTTGAGATTATGTGCGATGCTAGCGACTATGCTATTGGGGCTGTGCTAGGCCAAAGAAAAGAGAAAAAGCCATGTGTCATCTACTGTGCAAGTAGAACCCTAAACTCAGCCCAAGCAAACTACACCACTACTGAAAAAGAACTTTTAGCCGTAGTTTTTGCGTTGGACAAGTTTAGGTCCTACTTGATTGGATCCAAGATCATTATATTCACTGACCATGCCGCGCTTAAGTATCTTCTCTCTAAGAAGGATGCTAAACCACGGTTGTTAAGATGGATCCTTCTACTCTAAGAATTTGACATAGAAATACGTGATAAGAAAGGAGTAGAAAATGTAGTAGCTGACCATCTCTCTCGACTTGTCCTCACTGATTCCCCTGAAACAACTGTGATCAATGACATGTTCCCTGATGAACAACTTTTTGCTGTTTCCCAATTACCATGGTATGCGGACATTGCTAACTATCTTGCTACAGGTACAATCCCTACACATTGGAAAAAGCAAGATAAGGATAAATTCTTCATGGAGGTGCGAAAATTCCTATGGGACGACCCATACTTATTCAAGTATTATCCCGATCAAATCATAAGGAGATGTGTGCCAGATGAGGAACAACAAAGTATCATCTCCTTCTGTCACTCTCAGGCATGTGGTGGTCACTTTTCAGCTAAAAAGACCACAGCGAAAATTCTGCAATGTGGGTTCTATTGGCCCACCATGTTCAAAGACACACATGAGTTTTGCAAAGCATGTGAACTCTGTCAGAAATTAGGAGGAATTTCCCGTAAAAATATGATGCCACTCAATCCCATCTTAATAATCAAAATTTTTTATTGTTGGGGCATCGATTTCATGAGCCCATTCCCATCTTCTTTTGGAAACGTATACATCTTACTTGCCGTTGACTATGTATCCAAATGGGTCGAGGCCATCCCTTGCCGGAATAATGACCATAAAACGGTCATTCACTTCTTAAAAGAGAATATTCTTTTCCCGGTTTGGAACACCTCGAGTCATTATAAGTGATGGAGGGTCTCACTTTTGTAATCGCTCTTTTGAAACTTTAATGAAGAAATATGGCGTCACACACAAAGTGAGCACTCCCTATCACCCACAAATGAGTGGGCAAGCTGAGATATCCAATAGGGAAATTAAACACATTTTGGAGAAAACGGTGAACCCCGATCGCAAGGATTGGTCGCTTCGGCTTACCGATGAGCTTTGGGCCTACCGTACTACTTTTAAGACCCCTATTGGAATGTATCCCTATAGACTTGTCTATGAGAAGGCTTGTCACTTACCTGTGGAGTTGGAACATAGGGCATATTGGGCAATTAAGAAGATGAATTTCAATTCTAATATGGCAAGCTCGTTGCGCAAACTACAATTGAATGAACTTGCAGAAATCCGGAACGAAGCATATGAGAATGCGAGAATTTACAAGGACAAGACGAAGATATTTCATGATAAGAAGATTCTTCGCAAGACATTCACGATCAATCAAAAAGTCCTCATGTATAATTCTCGCCTACATCTATTTTCAGGAAAATTGAGATCTCGATGGACTGGTCCTTACATTGTGCAAACTGTCTATCCATATGGGACTGTCGAGCTGTTAAATCCGAGGAACGACAACATTTTTAAGGCGAATGGGCAGCGATTAAAGCTGTTCTTTGAGAAATTTCCTTCAGAAGGTATGTCCATACCTCTGAATGATCCTGTGTATCAGGATGATTGATCTCCTAGTCTGACGGAGGTATAGAGTAGTTAGGATTAGGATTTTGTTGCTTTTGTTTACCTTCGCTTAGGTTTGTTAGAAAGAGGAAGAATTTCACTTTTCATTTTTTCAGGTACTCTCATTCCTCACTCCCTTTTATGTTCAAATTGCTCTCATGTTTTGTTTATTGCACATCTTTTACATTGAGGACAATGCAAGATTTGGTTGGGGGGTGGAGGATCACTTGGATGAATCCAGCGTTTTGTAACATTTTAAGCAATTATGTGGAAACTTTTCGATTTTTTTCAAAAATTCAAAACTCTTTTGGAAAATTTTGGTTCTAAATCAGAATTGTATGAGGTTGTAAATCTTGATCTTCCCTTGGCATAATGGTTTTATAGGAGAATTCCCCTAATTCTGTGATCGATAGAAAATCTGAACACTTTTACACCTAGTCCACATTACACGATTTTCATGGGTTGAAGGGATTATGTGATTTATGGATTAGCTAGACTTTGAATTAAGGTGTTGAGAAGTCAAGCCGGGGTACTTTGTCCATCCTTGTCCATGGGAAAACAATGCAAGATATGGATTTTTAAAAATCCTATCTAAATTAAAAGAAAAAGGAAAAGGAAGGATGAAATTGGGAATGATGGAAAAATGGTGGAAAATTCCGATTAGGGCTACCTACTACCAAGCGGGGGATGGTCTACCCGTAACCAAAGTCGGAAATGGGACGTAGTGTGAAAGTCGTTGGAAGGACGGTAAGGCAAACTCCTGTCATTGGCTTGATGTAGCTCTATGTACCTTGAGATCTATAGTCTGGTTGATCTATGAAGAAGATAACCCTAGAAACTCATGAGATGAGTTTTCACTATCCACACTAGATTGAATTTGTTCAAGTTCTTCTATTTATCAACCAATCAACGGGAATTTCATATAAATGCTTATCATGTCTTGGGGGTTTACGGTTTCAACTTCTGTCACCAAATATTTCTGAATCTTACACTGGTATGTCTTGGGACGTATAAAAGAAGGGTTTCTGAAAGAGAGTTGAGTTTTGAAGAATGGAATTAGTTTCACACATGTTTTACTCGAGACTAGCAAAATGCTGGTTGAGGGGTGTGTTGAGCTCTTAATTGTGCATATTATAACCCCAATTCATCACTCATTGTGCGAGATTTTCATGATTTAAAGACTAATTGAATGTATGTTTTGTGATTGCAGGATTGATAGTGGACTCCACCTAATTGATGATAAAAGAGCCTCTTTAAGAACCTTGGATGAAGAACCTAAGGTGCACTAAAGAAAGAAGGAAGCAAGGAGAGAAGAAAGTAGAAGAAAGAAAGGAAGAAAAAGAAGAAAGAAGAAGTCCGACCGGTCTTGACCGGTCGGCCAAGGGAGCCAGACCAGTCAGCCGACCCTGTGCACACATTGGACTATTGCTGGAGATGGTCCGACCGGTCTTGACCTGTCGGCCAACAAATGCTGAGCACGCTGGACTAAATGGCCAACATGGTCCAACCGGTCTTGACCGGTTAGCCAGAGGATTTTGTGGCTTGGAAGCTTGCTGAATTGAATACAAGGGAGGCCGGACCAGTCTGGACCGGTTGGCCATATGTGAAAAATCAGAACTTTCTAATTTCAGTCCGATTTTCTCTGCGCACTGCGTAAGTGTTACACAAATTCTCGATTCTTCTGAAGTTGCGAAGCCTCCCCACTATAAAAAGACACGTAGGGATCGTTCCTAAGGTATCTTAGAAGGGTTTAAGCAAGGTTGGAGGCGGCGGAAGTGGATTTCGGAGTTCCACAACTCCTTCTAGTTTGTTTTACTGTTTTTATGAATTTTGTTAGTTGTTTCATGTTTCCTTGGATCATGAGCAGCTAAACCTCTTAGCTAGGGCTAAGAGGTAAAGCTTGTAGTGGATCTAAGATGTTTCAATTCGTTCTACGTTGGTTTTAAGTTTGGAATTCATGTTTATGAACTATGGTTTGAAGTTTATACAAGCTTTAAGTAGTTTTTCTTAGTCTTATGATGACTCATGGATGTTTGGGAGAATTACTTAATTTCTTAATTGGTTTGCATTAGTCTAGACCTGTATGATCCGAGGAATTGGAGTACGCTCTAGTACTATGATCTTCATGTGGGGACTTCCTACCAAAGTTCTACTTTTCTGAATTTTTGTAATGTGTATGGACTGTGCATGTGATTTGAATCAAGTTCAAATCATGATCTAGCCTTGTCTTGTGACAGGACTTGAGGATGGTTATGATTGTGAACTGAGCCTTTTGGAATAAGGACTGACCTATGCAATTGAGCATGCTCAGCCTAGCTTACATTGAGTGAATCTTATGCATTGGACTTACATATAACAGATTGTTTGGTTTAACAGCTCTATCATCCGGCTAGATAGATCTTAATATCGACTCTAGTTGAGAAAGTGAGAAACCACAGCGGATTGAACATCAAGGATTGCTACAAGTGGATCCTTAAACCCCTAGTGCCTTTTTATTATTATTTACCTTCAATTTAATTCAATTTTGTTACTCACATCAAATTCATACAAAATCTGGTTGTTAGCTTTCAATAGATATTATTGGATGTAATTGTGAATTCCTACACAAGTCCCTGTGGATCGACCTCGGTCTTACCGAGTTTATTACTACATCGCAACCCTACACTTAGGGAAGCAAACATATGGTTTGTTCCAGATTTCTGCAAGTTCATTCAATTGTAATTTGCACAACGAGCTCGCCTTGTCAGAATTGAAATTCATCTTCTTAATTGCCCAATATGCCCTATGTTCCAACTCCACAGGCAAGTGACAGGCCTTCCCATAGACAAGTCTATAGGGAGACATTCCAATAGGGGTTTTAAAAGCGGTACGGTAAGCCCAAAGCGCATCAGCAAGTCGAAGCGACCAATCCATGCGATCGGGGTTCACCGTTTTCTCCAAAATGTGTTTAATCTCACTATTGGATATCTCAGCTTGTCCACTCATTTGTGGGTGATAGGGAGTGCTCACTTTGTGTGTTACGCCATATTTCTTCATTAAGGTTTCGAATGGGCAATTGCAAAAGTGAGACCCCCCATCACTTATGAGGACTCGAGGTGTTCCAAACCAAAAAAGAATATTCTCTTTTAAGAAGCGAATGACCATTTTATGGTCATTGTTCCAGCAAGGGATGGCCTCGACCCATTTAGATACATAATCAACGGCAAGCAAGATGTATGCGTTTCCAAAAGAAGATGGGAATGGGCCCATGAAATCGATGCCTCAATAATAAAAAATTTTGATTATTAAGATGGGATTGAGTGGCATCATATTTCTACGGGAAATTCCTCCTAATTTCTAACAAGGTTCACATGTTTTGCAAAACTCATGTGCGTCTTTGAATTTGGTGGGCCAATAAAACCCACATTGCAGAATTTTTGCTGTGGTCTTTTTAGCCGAGAAGTGGCCACCACATGCCTGAGAATGACAGAAGGAGATGATACTTTGTTGTTCATCATCTGGAAAACATCTTGTTATGATTTGATCGGGACAATACTTGAATAAGTATGGGTCATCCCATAGGAATTTTCGCACCTCAGTGAAGAATTTATCCTTGTCTTGCTTTTTCTAATGTGTAGGACTTGTACCTGTAGCAAGATAGTTAGCAATGTCCGCATACTATGGCAATTGGGAAACAACAAAAAGTTGTTCATCAGGGAACATGTCATTGATCGCGGTTGTTTCAGGGGAATCGGTGAGGACAAGTCGAGAGAGATGGTCAGCCATGACATTTTCTACTCCTTTCTTATCACGTATTTCTATGTCAAATTCCTAGAGTAGAACCGTGATTTAGCATCCTTCTTAGAGGGAAGGTACTTAAGCGCGGCATGGTCAGTGAATATGATGATCTTGGATGCAATCAAGTAGGACCTAAACTTGTCCAAGGTAAAAACTATGGCTAAAAGTTCTTTTTCAGTAGTAGTGTAGTTTGCTTGGGCTGAGTTTAGGGTTCTACTTGCATAGTAGATGACACATGGCTTTTTCTCTTTTCTTTGGCCTAGCACGGCCCCAATAGCATAGTCGCTGGCATCACACATAATTTCAAAAGGAAGGCTCCAATCAGGTGGTTGCATTATGGGAACACATGTCAACATACCTTTAAGTGTGGTAAAGGCATTTTGACATTTTTCATTCCACTCGAATGAAGTTTCCTTTTGAAGTAGGTTACATAATGGACGAGAAAGTGAACTGAAGTCCTTTATGATCCTTCTATAAAATCCTGCGTGTCCCAAGAAGGACCGCACATCTCGTATGCTCTTGGGTGGTGGAAGGTTGGAGATAAGATCAATTTTCGCTTTGTCCACCTCGATTCCATTTTGTGAAACAATGTGACCAAGTACAATTCCCTTTTGAACCATAAAGTGACACTTCTCCCAATTCAGCACAAGGTTCTTCTCTTCACATCTTTTCAGCACAGCTTTCAAGTGCATAAGACACTCATCAAAGCTACAACCAAATACTGAAAAATCATCCATGCAGATTTCGAGATTGTCCCCACCATATCAGAAAATATACTCATCATACAACGCTGAAAGGTGGCAGGGTCATTACATAGTCCAAACCCCATCCGTCGATAGGCGAAGGTGCCGAATGGACATGTGAATGTAGTCTTTTTTGTTAGTACACCTTTTGTTGTCAATTGGTGTGTTGGTTGGTCGCGTCTTGTCGTGTGAGCCCCAGTCGAAGAATTGAAGATCAAGACTTGAAGATTATGCTTCTTCCATTGCTCAAGCTCATGCTGAAACAAGATCTCAAGTAAGTTGCATATAGATCGACCATAGGAAACCCAAAATATCAAAGAATGGCGTAATGACTCACATATCTTATCCCATTCTCTCTCGACCCTTGCACAAGTTGATCAGACTTGTGGTCCATGGTTGGTGCAAATCGTAATTGAAGATATGTCCAAACATTGGACCCCATGCACCATATCACTTCATGCCTCACCTTGGAAGTGATCCTCAGCTGTGTTGTAGGACCTTATCCAGCAAAACCTGCTGAGACAAGTTCATCTAGACAGCCGACCGATCTTGACCGGTCGGCCAAAACCTTCAAGTTTTATCCAGCAAAATATCAATGTCTAGACAGCCAACCGGTCTTGACCGGTCGGCCAGACTCTTCAACACTAGCAGCACCTTGCTGTGAAGAATGCAGATGGGCAGCCGACCGGTCTTGACCGGTCGGCCAGGAGCATAAAAAAGGTCAGGGACCTTGCTGTGGAATTTCAGCTGGGGCAACCGATCGGTCTTGACCGGTCGGCCAGGCATTTCAAAGTTAAACAAAGAACTTGCTGTGAGAAAAGAAAATGGACAGCTGACCGGTCTTGACCGGTCGGCCAGGCATTTCAAAGTTAAACAAAGAACTTGCTGTGAGAAAAGAAAATGGACAGCCAACCGGTCTTGACCGGTTGGCCATCAGATCATAAGTTGTCCAGCAAGCTCAGCCGACCGGTCTTGACCCGTCGGCCTGTTTTCTCCAATTGTCCCAGCAAGCTCAGCCGACCGGTCTTGACCGGTCGGCCTGTATTTTAAATTCCTCCAGCGGGGTGATCCGACCGGTCTTGACCGGTCGGGCAGACTCAAATGTGGCCTAGTGATTTGAATTGCGACCGGTCCGTCCGACCGGTTGAGACCCCTCTCTGACAGGTCAGACGTGACCGTTTTAGATCCGTTGGGGCCATCATTTGGGGCTCTATATAGCCATGACTTGTGGTCTTTCATGGTATGCATTCAACACCCTTCAAGAACTAAGAGAGAGAGCTTTTACTCACATCCTCCTACCATCTTTGCTCTTGTCCCCCTTGAGTTCATCAGTCAAACCTAGCCACTAATGGCTTATCAATGTGTATTCAAAGCTCGGTTTGAAGTATGAACTCAAGACCTTCATTCATGGCTGACCTACCTTCGGAACATCTTTATGAGGTCGTTTATAGCCATTGAATGTTTGAAGTTTAGTAGTTCCCTCATTACCATTGCATTGAATAGGCAAGAGGAACTTGACCAACTCTCTCCCAACTACCCGGCATCATCTTAACCTCATCATTTGCATCGGTAGCTGATCTTGGGAGCACAAAGAGAAGTTAAAGCACGTGGAGCTGAAGCTACTCATCAAAGGCATTGAATCGGGGCTCAATCGTCTGGGTATGTCTAGTATTTGAGAGTCCATTATTGAATCTCTATTCCCTGGATTGGGAAACTCCGGCGGGAGTGTACGTGACCATCCTTGGATTAGGATTGGTGAGAGTTTGAGATCCAAACTCGTCAAGTCCCTGGATTGGGCCATCGGCGGATGGTAAATACGGTCCTAGATCAAAGGATGTTAAGGTTGATGGTTAACCTGATTTAAAACCAAGACTATAGTGAAATCCGATGGTCTCATAGGTTGAGATCGTGAACCGGGAGTGGAGTAGGGAAACTGAACTATTATAAATCGTTTTGCATTGTGAGATTGAATGATTGCTATGTGTTGAATGGTTTAGTTAATCATGAATGCTAACTGTTTGATGAAATGCCTATAATAGTCATTGCTTACAAGTTGCTCATATAATTGCCTTGAATGTTATTGTGATAATCTTAGTAGATAAGATTGACTTGATCAATTTTTAATTATAATTGGAATTTAAAAAGTCCTATTCACCCCCTTCTAGGACATTAGGCATATCTCCAAGTATCTCTATAAGTAGTAAAACTGCAATTTCATTTTCTTGGTCTTCAAGGGCGATCTCTATTTATTGTACCTTGAATAGCCATTGTTCACTCCCCAAGTGTAGGGTTGCGAAGTAGTAATAATTCGGAAAGACCGAGTATCGTTCCCACAGAGATTTATGTATGGGTATCCTCAGAATTTGTCTAAAACAACTAGTAATTAAGATCCTATTAAGAACTAAAACTGAAAAATAGCGATTTGGGTTTAAACAGTGAATGGTTAAGGTAATTTCAATCTAAAAAGGCACTAGAGCGCCAAGGATCCACTTTTGATAAGTTTCAATGCATTAACACAACTAGGTCTCTCACAACTCAATTGGAATCGAATTCATATCTCTATCCGATCGGAATACAGAGCGGTTAAATCAACAATTATCCAAAATAAGTGCTTATTCATTGATTTGATTCCCACAACCATGCTTAGGCCTTGGGCACACTCAATTGTGTAGGCCAAGCCTCTTTCCAATCTAGTTGAGATTCATAATCATAGCTTTCACCAAATCCTGTCACTAGACCTGATTACAACTCATGATTAGAACTCTAATTAAATCAAAATCAATCAATAAACACCTATTCCAGATTATACAACAAAAGATAAGAACTTTAGTTGAATGAGTTCCCACATGAAAATCAGGCCATTGCATACAAGGCAATCAAAGCGTCTACCATGCCCGGAGTCGATGGTAGATCAATGCACTACACAAGCATAAACAATGCTCAAAAGCTAAGATACTAAGTCAGGATCACTAAGAATCACATGAGCCCGGAGTCATTAAGAGATCAAAGTAAAAACCAACATAGTACTTGATTCAAACTCATATTGAACTAAAATTCATCAATTAAAACATAAAAGGAAACCTAGGTTGCATCAATCCATCAAAAACAAATCAAAAGCTTCACCTCTTAGCCCTAGCTAAGAGGTTTTAGTTCATCTCTAACATCCTTGAACTAGAAGCCTCTAAAAACATAAAAAAATAACTAAAACAGGAAGAAAACTAGAAATCCGAAGTCGAATCTGTCTCCTAAGCAATCCCCACGTCCTAGCCTCCTTTGGTATGAAGGGAAGACGTCCTTTTATAGCTTGGAGGTGTCCTTTACGCAAGAAAGTTCCAGATTTTGCGTAAACTTACGCAATTACGCAGAGAATTTCGGAATCCCGAAATAGAAATAGCTTGCCACGCATGGCCGACCGGTCTGGACCGGTCGGACTGGCCTGGCCGACCGGTCACGACCAGTCTGGCCTATGAATCCCTTAGTCCAGCAGCTATGCCCGACCGGTCAAGACCGGTCGGACTCTGTTCTGTTGGAAGGTAGATGGTTGGCCGACCGGTCTTGACCGGTCGGGCTGCTTTTTCTCCTTTATTTCTTTCTTTCTTTCTTCTTTTCTCTTCTTTCCTTGCTTTCTTCTCTTTGATCTTACTTTATGCTTGATCCAATGGTCTTCAACGCTCATAAAAGAATCCATTTAGTCTTCAATTTGTGAAATCTCCCTCTTGTTCCTACAATCACAAATCATGCCTTAGAATAGTCCTTTAAACATGTAAACCGTGCATAATGAGTGATGAATTGGGGTTAGAATATGCACAATTAAGAGCTCAACATACCCCCCAACCAGCATTTTGCTAGTCCCGAGCAAAACATGCGTGAAACAAGTTTCATTCTCCAAAACCCAACTCTCCTCTAGAAACTATTCTTCTATACATTCCAAGACACATAAGCGTAAAAATCAGAGAAATTTGGTGATAAAGGTTGAAACCTTAAACTCTCGGAACATAATAAGTGTTTATATGAAATTTCCGCTGATTGATTGACAAATAGAAGAACTTGAACAAATTCAACCTAGTGTGCATAGTGAAGGCTCATCTCATGAGTTTTCGGGATTATCTTCTTCATAGATCAACTAAACTATAGATCTCAAGGTGTATAGAGCAACACAAACCTATGACAGGAATTTGCCTTACCGTCCTTCCGACGACTTTCACACTACGTCCCATTTCCGGCTTTGGTTACGGGTAGACCATAGTAGGTAGCCCTAATCGGAATTTCCACCATTTTTCCATCATTCCCAATTTCATCCTTCCTTTTCCTTTTTCTTTTACATTAGATGGGATTTTTAGAAATCCATATCTTTCATTATTTTCCCATGGACAAGGATGGACAAAGTACCCCGGCTTGGTTTCTCAATACCTCAAATCAAAGTCTAGCTAATCCATAAATCACACAATCCTTTTCAAATCATGAAAATCGTGTAATGTGAACTAGGTGTAAAAGGTGTTCAAATTTTCTATCAATCATAAAAATAGGTGAATTCACATATAAAACCATTATATTAAGAGAAGTTCAAAGCTTGCAACATCCCTCACTTCATATCTCATCTTCTTATACCCATGCTATCTCAAATGCATAGAATCAAAGTTTTCCAAAAGAGTTTTGAATTTTTGAAAAATTGAAAAATTTCTACATCTTTGCTCGACATGTCACAAAAGCTAGCAGATTCATCATCTAAGGAATCTCTCACCCCCCAACCAAAACTTTACATTGTCCTCAATGTAATAAGATATGCAATATGCATGACATGAGAGCAATGACATAAAACAAAGGAGAGTGAGAAAGAGAGATATCACCTGGAGCATATATTTCATGGCAAGATTAGCTTTTGGAGATGGATTACTTCACAACTAAATCAATTATCAAAGCAAATCCTAATGGGAAAGCATTCTAGCAAATTATCCTCCGTCAGACTAGGAGGTTAATCCCAACAACTCATTCAAAAGCATAAAGTCAAGCAGAATCATTAGATGGATCAAAAGGTTTCGCAGTAACGTCATCCAATATCCTGCTTTACAATAAACATGTGTGAGTGATCGAGATAAGCCACTCAAAATCCCAAAAAGGAATTTCAGCGGGTTCCTTAATGTTTTCACCACATGTGTACGAGGAGACATCATCATATTTATCAGAAAAAATATATCTCCATTCAGATTGTCCTGGGCATTGATATTGCAAGTAAGGATCATCCCAGGGTTGGTGGAGTTCGGTATGCATGATCCACAAAGGTGTGGAAATATGAATTGATTTCTCAGCACAACTAGGTATTGTTTCCACATCCTTCTCTTGGCTAATGTCATATGCCGATACCGACTCGAAAAGTGTGACCATATCCCTATCATATCATCGTTCTCATCAAGGGAGTGAGTCACTTCTTCGTCTAAGTGACCAGAGTAAAAAGGTGAGAGGGACTCATTTTCCACAATAGAGTTGATCATGTTTATTTCGTGGACCTCCTCATCCTCATCCTCTTGTTGGTTGTCAATATTGAAAGCATTCAACTCAATCGTCATATTGCCAAAAGACATTTGTATGCCCCCACTCCTACAATTTATGATAGCGTTTGATGCAGCTAGGAATGGGCGGCCAAGTATGACAGGAATTTGAGGACCAATATTAACCATGGGTCTCGTGTCCAAGACAATAAAGTCTACCGGGTAATAAACTTTGTCAACTTGGACAAGAACGTCCTCAATCACCCCTCTCGGAATACGAATCGATTGGTCAGCAAGTTGTAATGTGGTTTTAGTGGGTTTTAATTCACCTAAACCCAATTGTTCATAGATCGAAAAGGGAATTAAGTTTACACTTGCCCCTAGATCAAGTAGAGCATGTTTCACCCGGTAATCTCCAATAACACATGATATTGTCGGACAACCGGGATCTTTGTATTTCTTGGGCATCCCGTGGTTGATAATGGCACTCACATTCTCTGTCAAAAATGCCTTCTTTTGCACATGTATTTTTCTTTTAACCGTGCAAAGGTCTTTTAAAAATTTTGCATATGACGGTATTTGTTTAATGGCATCCAACAATGGAATGTTGATTTTGACTTGCTTGAAAACCTCCAAAAATTCTTGATATTTATCTTGAGGTTTGGCTGGAATCAAGCGTTGGGGGAATGGAGCAACGGGCCTATATTCTTTCAATGACTCTTTTTCATTCATGGTGATGCTAGGTCCATCATCCTCTTTGGAAGATACCGGATCATTAGGTGTTGAAACCTTCACCGGATCAGGTTTTTCAATGATTTTACCACTTCTAAGAGTGGTGATGGCCTTAGCATGTTCAATATGTTGGTTAGAAGAACTAGGCATGCTTATTTCGCATTGTGGTTTTGGATTTGGTATGGGTTGGGCTGGAAGCATCCCTTCCCTTGTGTTTAAGCGAGCCTTGATTTCCTCCACCGAATTTTTAAGCTCAAGCATTATCGTATGGTTGGATTGATTTATTTGAGCTTGTCCTTCCATGAACGCTTTCAAAGTATCCTCTATAGGCATTTGAGGTGGGGCCATTTGCATTGGGGGCCCCCTTTGAGGATTATTTTAATTAGCCGTGTTTCCATTCGACCAATTGAAGTTAGGGTTGTTTCTCCAACTAGAATTATTTGTGTTTAAATTTGGAGTACTAAAAGGTCGTTGATAACTATTCAAGGCATTCGATTGTTCAAATAAAAGTTCTCGAAACGCATAGATTGTTGGACAATCCGGCGTTTGATGCACATTGGAAGCACAAATACCACAAATAGTTTCAACAGCCCCCCTTTGTTGGGTTGTGTCCACTTTCTTTAGTTCCATCTCCTCGACCTTTCGTTTGAGTTTAGCCACTTTAGAACCTAGATCATCTTGCCCATCTAAAACATAAACTTCTCCCTTTTCCTTGGTTTGAGGTTGTTTTGAACTTGTTGGCTTAGATGTATCCCAAGATTGTGTATTTTCAGCCAACATGTCAAAATAATCCCAAGCTTCCTCCGTTTCCTTGTTCATGAACTCCCCATTGCACATCATCTCTACAAATTGGCGCATGGTTGAGTTCAATCCATCATAGAAGAAACTAATCAACCTCCACCTCTCATAGCCATGATGTGGGCATGCGTTTAATAGCTCATTATACCTTTCCCAACATTGGAAAAAGGTTTCTTCTTCTTTTTGGGCGAAGTTCATTATGGCCCTTCTTAGTGCATTGGTTAAATGAGTAGGGAAGAATTTTTTAAGAAACTCCCTAGTCATCTCAGCCCATGTCCCAATAGACCTCGGCCTTAAGGAATGTAGCCATGATTTGGCCTTCTCTTTCAAGGAAAAAGGGAACAATTTAAGTTTTATTGTATCCTTGGTCACATTGTCATAGTTTATTGTGGCTATAACCTCTTCAAATTCCTTAATATGTAGATATGCGCTCTCAGAGTCGAGTCCATGGAATCTAGGAAGAAGTTGGATCAACCCCGGTTTAAAATCAATATTTCCCACATTGTGAGGGAAAATTATGCAAGAGGGAGTACTCGTCCTAGCTGGTTGTAAATAGTCACGTAAAGTTCTAGGTTGAGGTACATCCCCCACTTCATTCTCATCCAATTCAGTAAAGTTTGGGGCTGAATTTTGATGTTGATTAATCCCTTGATTTGCTTGATTTTCAGCCATCTCTCTAGTAATTTCAGGAAAATTTTGATGTTTCCTAGCACGAGGCTCTCTATCAATCCCTTCAACAATTACTCCGTCCCTTACAAGTCGGTTATTATTAGTCCGAGCCCAATGTGGCATGCAAAACCAAAAAGAATGAACAAAAAGGAAAAAGAATTCTTCCTTCCTTCCTTTACTCCTCTCTAGGACTTAAGCACAAGGTGTATTGCAATGGCTAAGCCAGAAGCAAGGATAGAGACCGATTTCTCCTGGTCAATAGGGGTTCAAAGAACTCCCCACCCACTCTTTGAGTCTTTTGAGAAAAAGTACAGAAAAAGGAGAAAGAGGAATAGGTTGAGAAGAGAAATCTCTGAGCACAAGGTGATCCAAGGCGGCAGAGCCGACCAATAGGAATCCAGGTGGCACAAGGCCTACCTTTCAGAGATCCAAAAGGAGTCTCCACCCACTCTACAAGAGATGAATATGATAGGAATGAGTAGGAGAAGAAGAAGAGTAAGGTTAGAACAATAAAACCTGGTTTGTGACTTAAGATGCCTTCTTCTTCTTCATCTTCCTAAAAATCCCTGGATTAGACCTATGTTAGAATCCTGCAAAAATCAAAACAAAGTAAGTTAGTATTTAGAAGAAAACCTACTCTAGAAAGGAAAACAAATCCTAAACCTATCTTAACATAATCTAAACTAGAAGTTAATTTAGAAAATTCTAAAAATACCGCATAGAAATCCCCGGCAACGGCGCCAAAAACTTGTTCACTCCCCAAGTGTAGGGTTGCGAAGTAGTAATAATTCGGAAAGACCGAGTATCGTTCCCACAGAGATTTATGTATGGGTATCCTCAGAATTTGTCTAAAACAACTAGTAATTAAGATCCTATTAAGAACTAAAACTGGAAAATAGCGATTTGGGTTTAAACAGTGAATGGTTAAGGTAATTTCAATCTAAAAAGGCACTAGAGCGCCAAGGATCCACTTTTGATAAGTTTCAATGCATCAACACAACTAGGTCTCTAACAACTCAATTGGAATCGAATTCATATCTCTATCCGATCGGAATATAGAGCGGTTAAATCAACAATTATCCAAAATAAGTGCTTATTCATTGATTTGATTCCCACAACCATGCTTAGGCCTTGGGCACGCTCAATTGTGTAGGCCAAGCCTCTTTCCAATCTAGTTGAGATTCATAATCATAGCTTTCACCAAATCCTGTCACTAGACCTGATTACAACTCATGATTAGAACTCTAATTAAATCAAAATCAATCAATAAACACCTATTCCAGATTATACAACAAAAGATAAGAACTTTAGTTGAATGAGTTCCCACATGAAAATCAGGCCATTGCATACAAGGCAATCAAAGCGTCTACCATGCCCGGAGTCGATGGTAGATCAATGCACTACACAAGCATAAACAATGCTCAAAAGCTAAGATACTAAGTCAGGATCACTAAGAATCACATGAGCCCGGAGTCATTAAGAGATCAAAGTAAAAACCAACATAGTACTTGATTCAAACTCATATTGAACTAAAATTCATCAATTAAAACATAAAAGGAAACCTAGGTTGCATCAATCCATCAAAAACAAATCAAAAGCTTCACCTCTTAGCCCTAGCTAAGAGGTTTTAGTTCATCTCTAACATCCTTGAACTAGAAGCCTCTAAAAACATAAAAAAATAACTAAAACAGGAAGAAAACTAGAAATCCGAAGTCGAATCTGTCTCCTAAGCAATCCCCACGTCCTAGCCTCCTTTGGTATGAAGGGAAGACGTCCTTTTATAGCTTGGAGGTGTCCTTTACGCAAGAAAGTTCCAGATTTTGCGTAAACTTACGCAATTACGAAGAGAATTTCGGAATCCCGAAATAGAAATAGCTTGCCACGCATGGCCGACCGGTCACGACCGGTCTGGCCTATGAATCCCTTAGTCCAGCAGCTATGCCCGACCGGTCAAGACCGGTCGGACTCTGTTCTGTTGGAAGGTAGATGGTTGGCCGACCGGCCGACCGGTCTTGACCGGCCGACCGGTCTTGACCGGTCGGGCTTCTTTTTCTCCTTTATTTCTTTCTTTCTTTCTTCTTTTCTCTTCTTTCCTTGCTTTCTTCTCTTTGATCTTCCTTCATGCTTGATCCAATGGTCTTCAACGCTCATAAAAGACTCCATTTAGTCTTCAATTTGTGAAATCTCCCTCTTGTTCCTACAATCACAAATCATGCCTTAGAATAGTCCTTTAAACATGTAAACCGTGCATAATGAGTGATGAATTGGGGTTAGAATATGCACAATTAAGAGCTCAACAGCCATCAAGGAAGCAAAAATGGGAATTACCCACCAACCTTTCTAAAATTAGATCAACAAACGGTAGGGGGAAGTGATCTTTCCTTGTGACAGTGTTTAGCTTCCTGTAGTCAATGCACATTCTCCAACCGGTAGTGACTCTGGTTGGCACGAGTTCATTGTTGGCATTGGCTACGATGGTTATTCCGGATTTCTTAGGCACCACTTGAGTTGGGCTCACCCATTGACTATCGGATATTGGGTAAATAATACCCACATCTAATAGTTTCACCACTTCGGCCTTAAACACATCCTTCATGTTTGGATTGAGTCGTCTTTGTGGTTTCCTAGATGTCTTCGCATTCTCCTTAAGGTGTATGCGATGAGTACAAATCAGTGGGTGTTGGGGCTCAAATTCACACCCATTGTAAAACAGTATTCAGCGATCCATCTACGATGATTTGGACCGATTTCGGGACCCGAAATACTCAGAAAACGCCAGTGCAACCCAAACATGCGCGATCGTGACCGAAACCTACAAATGTTATTTCAGGGCGGAATTAGACATGCAGATTACTGCCAAATGATCTGGAATACCTTAAAACCCTTAACTTGCAAGTTTCGAAGTCGCGCGATGCATATCTTTACCCGCGCGCTCCCAAATGTGTTTTGCCCTGATCGTATCCGACTGTAGGGGCCCGGAAGCCTATAAATGCTATTTCTAAAGGGAATTGGACACGCGGATGGCTGCCAAATGATCTAAAATGTTCAAAAACTCTTAAGTTCCAAATTTGAATGCCATACGATGTACACTTTTACCCGCGCGCACCGAAACGCGTTCTACCACTGTCCGGAGCTAACCCAAAGGGCCAGAAAGCCTACAGGTACCATTTCGGAGTGGAATCAGACATGCGGATGGCCGCCAAATGATCCGAAATGCCCAAAAAACCTTAAGTAGCAAGTTTGAAGTCCGTGCGGTGCATATTTCTATGTGCGCGCCTCCCGGAACAATATTCCTATGCAAAGAGCCGTTCGGGAGGGTCCAAATTTGGAAGGAACTACCAAAATTCACAGTAGATGACCATCGGCACCCCACCTCGTTCATTCAGGAGGTCGATCATGGCCTAAAAGTGGCTTGGTGTCAGTGACCTCAGTCTCTGAAAAGGTAGCCCCCCTTTGAAGGTCGCCCGTCGGAGCCCAAAACCCTAAATATTCTAAGGGATGGAACATGCATTCGTTCACTCTCTCTACACATGCATTCATTCACTCTCTCTCCACATGCATTCCTCACTCTCTCTCCACATGCATTTGTTCACTCTCTCTCCACATGCATTCGTTCACCCTCTCACCACATGCGCATGAGAGCTTTCTCTCTCCCTTTTTAATATTCTAAATAAAAAAAAATATAAAAAATCATGAAAATATTCTAAGTGGGGCCACATGCGGCCAACTCAAAGGCCACATGCGCCCATACCAAGGGCACATGCGCTCACACCAAGCCACATGATCCCCATCACATGCGCATGACTCCTCTCTTCAAATGCATGCGCATGCCCTCCCTTTGGCAGACAACATGCGCCAGGTACCCGATACCCGATTAACATACTATAAATACCCCTCTACTTGATGAGACAGGGATGAGATCATCACTCCCAGAGCACTCTTCTTGCAGAGGTAAAAATTCCTCACCGGAATCCTCACCGGGATAGGGACATGCGCCCATCCCTTTGTTGGATGCCCTCACCGGAAAGGGATTTCCCCCACCGGAGCAAAATCCTCCAAGTCCCATGGGACATGCGCTCATCCTTTTGTTGGAAGCAAATGGGAAATTTCTCAAGTCCTTGGAGGACATGCGCTCAAGGGAGAAGCCACATGCGCACAAGTGCGCCCAAGGGGCAGGCACATGTGCTTACCTCCCTTCCCTTCCCTCTCTCTCCTCACTTTTCTCCCACATGCGCTTGAGGGAGAGGGCACATGCGCCCACCTCAGCCACATGCGCCCACATCCCATAGTAGATGCGCCTGGACGCTGATGGGGAGGTGGGGCCTGTTGAGCTCTAAATTGTGCATATTCTAAGTCCAATTCATCACTCATTGTGTGAGGTTTTCATGATTCAAAGGCTAATTAAAGGCATATTTTGTAATTACAGGAATGAGAGTGAACTCTGCTTAATTGAAGGTGAAAAGGACCTCATTCAGAACTATTTGGAAGAAGATCGAAGAAGGACCAAAGAAAGAAGGAAGCAAGGAAAGAAGAAAAGAAGAAAGAAAGAAGAAAATGAACCAGAAACAGGCCAAGACCGGTCGTGATCGGTCGGCCAGGAGGGCCACGACCGGTTCATACCGATCGGCCAGCTTCCTACTCATACTGAGCTTACTGGACTTCAGCCAAACACAGGAACGACCGGTCGTGACCGGTCGGCCAGGCCAGTCCGACCGGTCCAGACCGGTTGGCCAGAAGAGTTTTTTTGGTCCAGAGGCCGCTGGACTATTTTCCCATTGAAGCACGACCGGTCCAGACCGGTCGGCCATGTGATTTAAAGCGAAAATTTCTATTTTCAGTTCGAAAACTCTGCGCACTGCGTAACTCTTACGCAGATTCTCGATTCTTCTGAAGTTGTGGAGCCTCCCCACTATAAAATGACACCTAAGGATCGTTCCTAGGGTATCTTAGGAGGGTTTAAGCAAGCTTGGAGGCGGTGGAAGTGGATTTCGGAGTTCCAAAACTCCTTCTAGTTTGTTTTACTGTTTTTATGAGTTTTTTTTGTTGTTTCATGTTTCCTTGGATCATGAGCAGCTAAACCTCTTAGCTAGGGCTAAGAGGTGAAGCTTGTAGTGAATCCAAGATGTTTCAATTCGTTTTCAGTTAGTTTTAAGTTTGAAATTCATGTTATGAACTATGGTTTGAAGTTTATACAAGTTTTGAGTAGTTTTTCTTAGTCTTATGATGACTCATGGATGTTTGGGAGAATTACTTAATTTCTTAATTGGTTTGCATTAGTCTAGACCTGAATGATCCGAGGAATTGGAGTACGCTCTAGTACTATGATCTTCATGTGGGGACTTCCTACCAAAATTCTACTTTTCTGAATTTCTGTAATGTGTATGGACTGTGCATGTGATTTGAATCAAGTTCAAATTGTAATCTAGCCTTGTCTTGTGACAGGACTTGAGGATGGTTATGATTGTGAACTGAGTCTTTTGGAATGAGGACTGACCTATGCAATTGAGCATGCTCAGCTTAGCTTACATTGAGTGAATCATATGCATTGGACTTAGATATAACGGATTGTTTGGTTTAACAGCTCTATCATCCGACTAGATAGATCTTAATATCGATTCTAGTTGAGAGAATGAGAAACCACAGTGGATTGAACATCAAGGATTGCTACAAGTGGATCCTTGAACCCCTAGTGCCTTTTTATTATTATTTACCTTCAATTTAATTCAATTTTGTTACTCACATCAAATTCATACAAAATCTGGTTGTTAGCTTTCAATAGATATTATTGGATCTAATTGTGAATTCCTACACAAGTCCCTGTGGATCGACCTCGGTCTTACCGAGATTATTACTACATCGCAACCCTACACTTGGGGAAGCGAACAAGTTTTTGGCGCCGCTGCCGGGGACTTTGACGGTTTTTCACAAATTTCTGAAATTAGTATCTATTTAGGACTTTTAGGATTTTAGGACTAACTTAGCTTGTTTATTTTATTTTTCTTTTCAGGGATTTCTAGGAAGCTGAAGAAGATACAAGAATTTCAAGTGCCGAATCAGGTTCTATCTTTCTAAACCTTACTCTTCTCCTTCTCCTATTCATTCGTATCATATTCATCTCTTGTAGAGTGGGTGGAGACTCCTTTTGGATCTCTGAAAGGTTGGCCTTGTGCCACCTGGATTCCTATTGGTCGGCTCTGCCGTCTTGGATCACCTTGTACTCAGAGATTTCTTTTCTCACCTTTACTCCTCTTTCTCCTTTTTCTGCACTTTTTCTCAAAAGATTCAAAGAGTGGGTGGGGAGTTCTTTGAACCCCTATTGACCAGGAGAAATCGGTCTCTATCCTTGCTTCTGGCTTAGCCATTGCAGGACACCTTGTCCTTCGGTCTTAGAGAAGAGTGAAGAAAGGGAGGAAGAATTCTTCTTTCTCTTTGTTTCATATTTTTTTGGTTTTGCATGCCACATTGGGCTCGGGATTCCAATAACCGACTTGTTATAGGCAAAATGATGGAGATGAGATTTCACGCGGAAATGCCCACTTCGCTCTCGCTCTCGCTCTCGAGATTATCTGATCGAGAGTCGAATATTGGATAAGTGCGGGACGTCCATTCGACTCTCGAGATTATATGATCGAGAGTCGAATATTGGATAAGTGCGGGACGACCATTCGACTCTCGAGCTCACCTGATCAGGAGTTATAGATTGAAAAATATGGAGCAGCTATTCGCAAGTCTCGAGTCTTCATAACCGATAGTCAAATACGGCAAAGCTCGATCCGCGAGCAGACCTTCTCACAAGTCGTTGAAAGATGTTACATCCAAAATATGTACTTGGACTCGCGACCACATTTTAACCTGCGAGCAGCTTTCCTACGGGTTGCGACCAGTTCGGAGGCTATGACTCCAACTACGGGCGTCTCCTTCCTTTTCGGAGGCCATGACTCCAACTACGGGCGTCTCCTTCCTTTTCGGAGGCCATGACTCCAACTACGGGCGTCTCCTTCCTTTTCGGAGGCCATGACTCCAACTACGGGTGTCTCCTTCCTTTTCGGAGGTCATGACTCCAACTATGGTTTCCAGCCGGATCCAGCCGGATTTCAAGGGATTACCATCTAGGGGCGTGATTGTTGGAATAAGTCATTGGGTTGGATCTACTAAAAAGATAGGATCTTATCCCAAGAAATCAGCGAATTCTCAGTATCGTATGCGACATCAACGGGATTTCGACATCTCACGTAACAGATTGGATTGCTTCAGATCTATATAAAGGGGTGGCTCCATTGAGAGCAGGTAGGTAGACATCATTCAATCTTGGTCCCGTTTTGCTTGGCTTCTCTTCTGTGGTCTAACTTGAGCATCGGAGGGCTAACGGCTGGTCCCCAGCCACCCTTATTCGCTGTCTTGCTTCAGGTCTGGTGGTGGAAATCCCTGCTGGAGCGAAGGAGAAAAGCCGGAGGATCTCGTTACGAAATTTGACATTAACAGTTTGGCGCCGTCTGTGGGAACGACTTGATCATCAAAATCAATCGTGTTAACCATCGATCATAATCCTTCGATGATGCCTCCTAAAAAGACTGTTCATCCTTCAACTTCGAGGCAGGCACCACCTCCGCCCGGTGAGACGGAATCCGCACCTGCCCTCCCACCTGTTCCGACGGATATCCCTCAAGGAGCCCCAAATATACCATCAACAAATCCATTATTGGAGGCCTCTGGAAATCAGGATGATGTCCTACGATTCCTCGGGAACACTCTCCTAACTTTAAACGCCGGAGTTCAGGCACTGTCAAATCGGCTTGATCAGCACTTCCCTGAACCGCAAAGACAACCCTCCGAAGGGTTACCACCGCCACCCATACCAGTTGCTTCCAGACATTCTATGGATGAACCACAGGTCCCACCACTTGGCGGCCATCCCCCTGTGCCGTCTCCACATTCTATACATTCCAGTTCGTCTCGACAACCTCAACCGCAAGGCTCCACCGCCGAAACGTCTAGCTATACCTTGCCATGGGAAGGAGATCTCAAAAGAATCCAAGATCGTTTTGATGTCATGGAGCAGAGATACCAGGAAAATCGGCCATCTGCTGTCATGGCGGCAATACATCAATCTGAATCTCCCTTCACAAGTGAGGTCATGGAAGCCCCGTTGCCCAGAAAGTATCGAACGCCTGTTATCGCTCCGTATACAGGTATTGGCGATCCTCTGGAACATCTGGAAACCTATAGGTCCCTCATGGAGTTGGAGGGACATGGTTCAGAAATCATGTGTAGGGCTTTTCCCCTTACATTGAAGGAAGCGGCTCGTACGTGGTTTCGGGGGTTAAAGCCTCTTTCCATCAGTTCCTTTTCCCAATTATCGGAGATATTTCTTTCTCAATTCATGGGAAGTATTCGCATTAAAAAGCCAGCCTCCCATCTGATGAATCTGAAACAGCAACATGGGGAGACAATAAAAGAGTTCACAGTACGGTTCACTGCCGAAGCCGTTCAAACTGAGGGTTACACTGAAGAAAAGGGTCTCACAGCCCTCATTGCTGGAATAACGAGCGAGAAATTTAGGTTTGCCTTAGATAAGAGCCCACCGAAAACTATGGCGGAATTCCAAGCCAAAGCTCAGAAATATATCAATGCAGAAGAAGTCGCATTGACACGCCATGGAGTACAGAGTAAGAAACGCAAACCAGAAGGAACTTCTACAGATAAAAAATACCATCGCGATCAGCGCGATCGTTCTCCCAGGAAGCCTTATTCTGGTAAATATCATAATTACACTCCTCTTAATCGGTCTCCTGAAAAGGTTCTAATGGAGATAAAACACAAGCCATATGTGAAGTGGCCTGCAAAGATTAAATCCGATCCCGAGAAGAGAGATAAGAGTAAGTTCTGTTACTTCCACAAAGATCACGGGCATAGGACCCAGGACTGTATCTCTCTACGAGACCATATCGAAGCCCTTATTCGAAAAGGCCATCTCCAGGATTATGTTGCTCATAAGAATCGGTCACCAGAAAGGGCGAAGACCTCATCTCGCCAAAAGGAACCGTCTCATCATCAAACCGACCAAGAGGATGCTGAGCCCACAGGAGAAATTCGCACTATCGTCGGGGGTCCAGCTTGCGGGGGTGACTCTCGAGCTTCAAGAAAGGCATACGCCCGAAAGGCGTCCAAAGAACCCCAGCAGATCTATTGGCTGGAACAAACGTCCAACTCATCGAAGGCTAGCCATCCCCCAATTTCTTTCACCCTCGAAGATGCAGCGGGAATTCATTTCCCTCATGAAGATTCCATCGTAGTCACACTGAAGGTATCAAATTATCTGACTCATCGAATTATGGTGGATACAGGTAGCTCGGCCGATATCCTGTATTTGGAGGCTTTCGACAAGATGGCACTTGCCAGAAACCTCCTCAAGCCAGTATCGACCCCTCTTGTCGGCTTTGGAGGAGAAGTGGTAACACCTGAAGGAAGTATCGATCTCCCGGTCACCTTTGGGGAGAGTCCAGCGAAGACCACCGTCTTCGTAAACTTCCTCGTCGTGGATCGAAAATCAGCATATAACGCCATCTTGGGGAGACCGTCTCTAACTAAGGTTGGAGCGGCCTTGCACCCTTCATATTTATGTGTTAAATTTCCGACCCCAAATGGCATCGGGGTCGTGTGAGGAAGTCAGCAGGAGGCACGGTCCTGTTACCAAATAGCCCTCCAAGATCGAAAGAAGGCTCAAGCGACACCTGTCATGGAAATAGTTCAAGGTTCATCCGACGTTCTCGCCACCGCGTTGGATCCAAGGGAAAATGCTCTGAAATCAGGAACTCCAGGGGAGGAAACAGTGGCGATCCGCTTGACCGAAGACGACCAGTCTAAGATTGTGTACATCGGTTCCTCCTTAAACGGTATCCACCGTGAAGATTTGATCCGTTTCCTCACTGAATACCAGGACGTGTTTGCTTGGTCTCATAAAGATATGCCGGGCATCGATCCTGATGTCATCGTTCATCGTCTCAACATTGACCCGAAGCATAAACCCGTACATCAGCGTCGACGTGCCTTTACTGCAGAAAGACAAATGGCGATCAAAACTGAAGTTGAGAAGCTGCTCGCGGCAAATTTCATAAAAGAAGTTGACTACCCACAGTGGGTCGCCAACGTAGTTCTCGTCCGGAAAGCTAATGGCAAATGGAGGATGTGCGTCGATTATTCAGACTTAAACAAAGCATGTCCCAAAGATAGCTTCCCGACACCACGAATCGACCTTGGTCGACTCGACAGCTGGACATGCCCTCCTCAGTTTTATGGATGCTTATTCTGGTTACAACCAGATTATGATGCATCCACCTGATGGCCAACATACTGCCTTCATCACAGATCGAGGACTATATTGCTACCAGGTAATGCCGTTTGGTCTCAAAAATGCAGGGGCCACTTATCAGCGTCTTGTCAACAAAATATTCGCTGCTCAAATCGGTAGGAATATGGAAGTATATGTTGACGATATGCTCGTAAAAAGCATCGATGAAGATGACCACATTCCTGATCTTCGAGAAGCCTTTGATCTGATGAGGAAGTATCAGATGAAATTAAATCCAGAAAAATGTGCGTTTGGAGTATCCGCAGGGAAATTTCTTGGGTTCATGGTTGGCCAACGTGGAATTGAAGTAAATCCCGAAAAGATTAAAGCATTGATAGAGATGAAATCCCCAGTGACTCTGAAGGACGTTCAGCGTCTAGCTGGTCGCATCGCATCATTGAACAGGTTCATCTCGCGAGCATCTGACAAGTGCCTGCCCTTCTTCAAACTCCTTCGTGCAACGGCCAAGTCTGATTGGAACTGGACACCTCAATGTGAAGAAGCTTTTCAACAACTGAAGCAATATATGAGCGCTCCCCCCGTTTTATCTAAGCCTGTGGCACATGAGCAACTCATTCTTTATTTATCTGTGTCTTCCACGGCCGTTAGTACCGCTTTAATAAGAGAAGATTCCGGGGTACAAAGGCCCGTTTATTATATCAGTCGAGCAATGGTTGATGCAGAAACTAGGTATTCTGATTTGGAGAAACTGGCCCTAGCCTTAATCACGGCAGCTCGAAAACTGCGACCATACTTTCAAGCCCATGCTATTTTAGTACCAACAAATCATCCACTACGTCAAGTCCTTCAAAAGCCTGAGGCTTCCGGGCGCTTAACTAAATGGGCGGTCGAGATCAGCGAGCATGATATTTCATTCTGTCCTAGGACCGCAGTCAAGGGCCAGGCCGTGGCTGACTTCATCGCCGAATTTACATATTCTTCTGAAGATAGCGTCATGACCAGCGACCAGCCTCCTTGGTCGCTCTTCGTGGACGGGTCGTCACGGGCCAGTGGCAGTGGAGCGGGCCTGATTTTAGTGGCTCCAGACGGGTCGCATTTTCAATACGCTCTGCGTTTCGAATCACGCGTCTCCAATAATGAAGCAGAATATGAGGCCCTTATTGTTGGCCTCGAGCTAGCCGTTGTCCTCGCAGTCCAGAATTTGATAATTCATAGCGACTCCCAGCTCATTGTCAACCAAGTTCTTGGCGAATTCGAAACCAAAGAAGAAAGAATGGCCTTATACAAGTCTCGTGTCCTCATCCTGCTCGCCAAACTGAAGACTTACAAAATATTCCATATCCCTCGCGAGCAGAACCAACTTGCCGATTCCTTGGCAAAACTCGCTTCTGCACCAGAATCAGAACTATCACATTCGATCCCCATCGAGCACCGTCAACACTTGAGTATCGACCAAGTGACTCCCGAGCAAGTTATATCGGTACAATCGTCTCCATGCTGGATGGATCCTATCATCCTTTATCTCAGAGATGGATACCTACCAGAAAACAAGAAAGCTGCAAGACAAATTCAGCTTCGAGCTGCCAGGTACACCTTACAAGATGGAATCTTGTTGCGAAAAAGCTTCTCCTTGCCTTATTTGAGGTGTCTTCATCCAGAAGAAGCACATCGTGTTCTAGATGAAGTACACCAGGGGGCATGTGGTAATCATCCCAGGGGGCGATCTCTAGCATATAAAGCGATGAGGCAAGGATATTATTGGCCTACTATGAAAGCAGACGCCATAGAATTTTCTAAAAAATGCGACAAGTGTCAACGATATCAACCTATACCTCGTGTACCGTCTGAGCGGATGACCCCAGTCGACAGCCCTTGGCCTTTTGCTCAGTGGGGGATCGATATCATCGGACCCTTACCTATGGGAAAGGGACAGAATAGGTTCGCGATCGTGGCGGTTGATTATTTCACCAAATGGGCCGAGGCAGAACCATTAGCCAAAATTACTGAGAAACAAACTACTAAGTTTATGTGGAGAAATATTATATGTCGCTTCGGACTTCCTCATACTATAATTACCGATAACGGAACGCAGTTCGACAACGCAGCCTTTGATGAATTTTGCGACAAATGGAAGATACGTAATCTCCGCACTTCTCCATATCATCCACAGGCGAATGGGCAGGTTGAGGCAGTGAATAAAATTATAAAGCATCATTTAAAGACCAAACTAAGTGAATGTAAAGGGGTGTGGCCAGAACTTCTGCCAGAAGTGTTATGGGCCTATAGAACCACGGCTTGTACATCGACAGGTGAAACTCCTTTCTCCTTAGCATTTGGTGTTGACGCAGTGGTACCAGTGGAAATTCAAGTGCCCTCATATCGGATCGAACAGTATGATCCCGCGAGCAATCAGGAAAATCTCCGACTTCATCTCGATCTCTTGGAAGAGCGAAGAAATGCTTCCCAAGTACGAGTGGCGGCATATCAACAACGTATTGCTCGTTATCGGAATGCGAAGGTTCGACCTAGATCCTTCCAGTTCGGAGATTTGGTTCTAAGGCAAAATCTTGGAATTCCTGTTCGTTCATTGGATCCGAATTGGGAAGGCCCGTATCGGGTTATTAGGGCTGTGCGACCCGGTACTTATTATCTTGAAGACATGCAAGGGAAGCCTGTACGTCGCCCTTGGCACGTGGAGCATTTGCTAAGATACTACCCCTAGATTCGATGTAGTTTATCATAACATTTTATGAATAAAGTAAAAGATATCTTTTGGCCGCTACTCCATTTATATGGACCAGAATAGCCCTGAAGAGTGCTTACACGTCCTCTTGGCCAATTACCTACCTTTGGTAGGACTGAAATCATTACTAGTTGGTCGCTTCTCCATTCTCATGGACCTGAACAGCCTCGAAGAGAATGAATACCATCTCTTGACCAACCTTCTGCCCTTGGTAGAATCAAAATCTCAATCGATAGATCAGTCTATCTCAACGCGGACATGGTCTCACGACCCCCGGATTGAGTCTAATTCATTTTTTCATGAGTTAGTTACTCGCGATTGGTGAGAGGAGGGATCGCACTCCAAAATGCGAGCACCGCAGCTCGTGCTCTAATTAGGGCAGCAAACGGGGTCACATCCTGATCGCGAGCAGCTTAGCTCATGCTCGAATTAAAGGGTCACATCTCTGACGAATCCATTCAAGATTAACAAGCAAAAAATGAAAGATGAAGGGAGAACAGCAACGAAACAGCAACACTTCCAAAAATATCTTTTTATTGATAATCAGATGATTACATATACATGAGCGCAGATACAAGAGAAAAAAAAAAAGGAAATCAATCGCTAGGAGGAGCCACGCTCTCGACTTCAGGGCCCATTTCAGGAGCCCCTCCAGCCTGCGTGGCTTCGGTCACCTCGTTCTCGGCAGCAGCTTGCTCTTCTGCAGCTATGATGGTCGCGACTCGACCGAATTCCCCCATATCGAAGGATGGGATCATTCGTTGCACTACTCTTAGTGCAAAGTCTCGACCAGCATCGTATGACTCATATCGTTCATCGTCATACAGCTGCGAAGACCGGAACTCGGAAACTGCCCGAGTACCTTCCTCCGAGAGCATTTTTACAAGGGCGACTCTCTCCTCGTCCCAGTGGATCGAGTCGTCCTTAAGCTGCGCAAGAGCGGTGCGCTCCCTAGTCAAGTTGTCGTAGGCCTCCTTGAGCTGCGACCTGGCTCCCGCGAATTGCTCCTCTAACGAGATCTTGTCCTGTCGGAAGATCTCCCTCTCTCTCTCTGCCTTCTCCTTCAGACCCGTGAGCTTCACGTAGTCTGAGTCCAAGGCCTGATATCTGTCGGTCAGGACTTGGATCTTCTCGATGAGGATTTTTTTTTCCTCATCTCCCTTCGAGATCACTACCTCACGAGCCTTGAGCAGTTGATCTCTTCCTTGAACTGCCTTTTCCAAGGCAGTCCTCTTTCCCTCGGCCTCCTCTATCGTGCGACGGGCGGCAACAATATCACGCCTCGTTCGCAGAATAAGATCTAAACCCTGCAAAGAGATGGAAAATATAAGATTTCTGGAACGTAACAACAGGTCGAAACAGATCTTGACGAAGTCTTACCTGAACCATCCTCATCCCCGCTTCAAGGATAAGGTTCTCAGGACTTGGCTCGGGGAGAGAGCCGAAGGCGTGAGGCGGGACGTTCTCGAACAAAAACTTACATACAGGGTGGAGGTGGCGTGGAATCGAGTACGTCCCGCTCCCAGACGGTTGGGCAACGACCAAACCGGCCTGCTCGCGAGGTGGAGGCATGGACTCTCGAGCAGGTCCCTGCTCGGCAGCTGGGACCAGTTCCCGAGCAGGAGTCGGCTCTCGAGGCTCTACCTGCTCTCGAGCCTCTTCAGCTGGGGGGCAGCTGGACCCCACCCCATCTGGGGAATTATTTACAATGTTGATCACTGGTGGCCCAGGTGCGACCACCAGTGAAGGAATAGTTGGCCCAGCTGGGGCCCCCGCCATGCTCGCGGGAAGGGCAGGCTGATCGCTGCCCGCGCGGATGGAAGATTGAGACGGTTCGGCAGGGGTTCTCTTCTGCCTTTTGGAACCTGTGCCCTTCAGACGGGGCAGTAGGCCTCTCTTCTCTCCAGCCTTCGTCATTTCGACTTCTCTTCTGGATATGAGGCCTGCTGCTGCAAGTCGCGAAGGAGATAAGCAAGCCTCGATATGCCTATCTCCGACAGGCACCTTATACACTCTGACGATCTTCTCGTTGATCCCACCCTTCAAATTCGGTTTCCGCAATGCCGGGATACCTGCGAGCACAAATAATGGTCAAACGAAGCAAAACCCTAAAAATTATTCTAAGGAAACTGCACAATACGGGATTGTGTCTACCTTCACAGAAAAATCGGGTCACTCCTGGACCCCTGGAGGAGGCAGACTCCCAGCTCCCGGAAGCATAGAACCACCGCTTCCTCCAGCCGGGATAGTTCGAGGAGGGCTTACCCAACACGAAATTATCCCGGTGCCAGTAACATAAATAATACCAGCCTTCGCTGGATGGAGCTTTCTTCAGACGGAACATACGGAGGAACTCCTCCGCTGTGAGTTCCCCGTTGCCAGCCTGAGCCCAAAGGGCAAAGGAGCCCAAAACCACCCTCCACCTGTTCACAATGAGTTGCCCAGGGGCAATCTTGTAACACCGTAGTACATCGCGAACAAAGGGATGGAGGGGAAGGCGTACCCCCAGGATGAGCTGGTACTCGTAAAATGCTACGCATCCTGGGGGGGGGAGTCGGGTGTTTCTCCACCTCCGGGCAAGCGGAGAGTTACAGAGTCAGGGATTTGGTATCTCTCCCGTAGCTCAGCCAGCCGGTCCTCCGATAAAACAGAAGGATATCCGGCTGCTGTGTATCTCCCCGTCGAAACCCTTGCACTACTGGAGGCAGAGGACTCCGGAGTGGCATCACCAAGGGGGACAGTAGTCTCGTCAGAGTTCCCAGCCATGGGGAGATGAAAATAAAAGAAGAAGAAAAAGGAAGTATACCGGAAAAAGGAAAGAATGAGCACCGGAAGAGGAAGAAGAATGGAAAGAAAGGATTGCAGGTTTCTTTCGAAAAAACTTCCGTAGAAAATCAAAGAAATGGCGGACTCCGTATATTTATAGGCAATCATTCCGCCGTATCTGATGGCACGTGGCAGTCCCTCTTTGGACACAGCGCTCGAGCAGGCACGCCCATTAACTCCTCAAACACGTGGCGAGCGCCCCTTCATTTTCCATCAGCGAAAAGGCTGCGAAAAGCTGGCGCTCATTAATTTCAGCCCATCATGAGGGGTGCCGTTCTCGATGAAAGTAGCGAGCGGTTTCGTGTGATAGTGAGCTAAGTCCTTTCCTTGAGAATTCTTGGCGGCAAGGACTTGGGGGGCATCTGTTATAGGCAAAATGATGGAGATGAGATTTCACGCGGAAATGCCCACTTCGCTCTCGCTCTCGAGATTATCTGATCGAGAGTCGAATATTGGATAAGTGCGGGACGTCCATTCGACTCTCGAGATTATATGATCGAGAGTCGAATATTGGATAAGTGCGGGACGACCATTCGACTCTCGAGCTCACCTGATCAGGAGTCATAGATTGAAAAATATGGAGCAGCTATTCGCAAGTCTCGAGTCTTCATAACCGATAGTCAAATACGGCAAAGCTCGATCCGCGAGCAGACCTTCTCACAAGTCGTTGAAAGATGTTACATCCAAAATATGTACTTGGACTAGCGACCACATTTTAACCTGCGAGCAGCTTTCCTACGGGTTGCGACCAGTTCGGAGGCTATGACTCCAACTACGGGCGTCTCCTTCCTTTTCGGAGGCCATGACTCCAACTACGGGCGTCTCCTTCCTTTTCGGAGGCCATGACTCCAACTACGGGCGTCTCCTTCCTTTTCGGAGGTCATGACTCCAACTATGGTTTCCAGCCGGATCCAGCCAGATTTCAAGGGATTACCATCTAGGGGCGTGATTGTTGGAATAAGTCATTGGGTTGGATCTACTAAAAAGATAGGATCTTATCCCAAGAAATCAGCGAATTCTCAGTATCGTATGCGACATCAACGGGATTTCGACATCTCACGTAACAGATTGGATTGCTTCAGATCTATATAAAGGGGTGGCTCCATTGAGAGCAGGTAGGTAGACATCATTCAATCTTGGTCCCGTTTTGCTTGGCTTCTCTTCTGTGGTCTAACTTGAGCATCGGAGGGCTAACGGCTGGTCCCCAGCCACCCTTATTCGCTGTCTTGCTTCAGGTCTGGTGGTGGAAATCCCTGCTGGAGCGAAGGAGAAAAGCCGGAGGATCTCGTTACGAAATTTGACATTAACAGTATCCAAGACAATAAAGTCTATTGGGTAGTAGAATTTATCAACTTGGACTAGAACATCCTCAATCATTCCTCTCGGTATATGGATGGATCTATCAGCAAGTTGGAGTGTGGTTTTGGTCGGTTTCAATTCACCTAACCCAAGTTGCTCGTAGACTGAGTATGGAATGAGATTCACACTTGCCCCCAAATCAAGTAAGGCTTGTTTAATCCGGTAGTCTCCTATGATGCATGAGATTGTTGGACTACCCGGATCCTTGTATTTTTGGGGCACCTCTTGTTTAATGATGGCGCTCAAATTCTCAATCAAAAGTACTTTATTGTGAACATTGTGTTTCCTTTTGACTGTACATAATTCCTTTAGAAATTTGGCATAAGATGGTATTTGTTTTATTGCATCCAACAACGGGATGTTGATCTTCACCTGCTTGAATACTTCTAAAATTTTTAGATTTTTATCTAAAGGTTTAGGTGAAATCAACCTTTGTGGAAACAGGGCACCGGCTTGTATTTCCTTTCCGGTTCTTTCTCTTGTGGGGTATTGTTTGAGCTATCATCCTCTTTGGAAATTTTCGAATCCTTAGGCTTTGGGGCCTTCACCGGATTAGATTTGTCAATTTCTTTCCCACTTCTCAAAGTGGTGATAGCTTGAACATGTTCCGTGTGGTGGGAGGATGAGCTTGCATCTTGTATCTCAAATTGGGTTCTTGGGTTAGGAAGAGGTTGAGCAGGAAGTGTGCCCTTCTCTCTAACACTAAGATGAGATTCAACTCTAACCATTGATGTTTTCAATTCATTGATGGCTTGGGTTGAATTTTGATTGAATTTCAATTGCTCTTACATGAACCCATCTATTTTTAGAGAATTTGTCTTATTATACTCAGCTTGGGCCGAAACGAATGCACCCAACATCTCCTCTAGTGTCACTTTTGGAGTAATGACTAGAGATGGACCTAGTATAGGTTGAGCTTGAGGAATAGGGGTTGCATTCACAGTGGGTCCATTCCTCCAACTAAAGTTGGGATGGTTCTTCCAACTAGCATTAAACGTGTTTGAGGTTGGAGCACCAAATTGCGTTTGATAACTGTTTATGGCATTTGATTATTCTTGTAAGATGTCCCGAACTGCTAAAATTGTGGGACACTCTTGTGTTGAATGTTGGTTTCCAGCACAAATTCCACAAACAGTTTCAACGTCATTGGAGTTAATCGTCTCTCCTTTCCTCAATTCCATGGCTTCGACCTTTCTTGTGAGGCTAGCCACCCGTGCACTTATGCTATCCTCTTCTGATAAGACATACATTCCTCCTTTTTCCTTTTGTTGGCCAGTCTTGGAATTTGTTAGTTTCGATGTATCCCAAGACTGTGCATTCTCAGCCAATTCTTCCAAATAATCCCATGCTTCATCAGCCTCCTTATTCATGAACTCCCCATTACACATCATCTCTACGAATTGGCACATGGGTGAAGTCAGTCCTTCATAGAAAAAGCTTATAACCCGCCAAATTTCGTAGCCATGATGTGGGCATGCATTTAATTGGTCTTTAAACCTCTCCCAACATTGGAAGAAGGTTTCATCTTCCTTTTGGCGGCAAAATTCATGATAAGGCGCTTCAACATGTTTGTTTTATGAGTAGGGAAGAATTTTTTTATGAATTCCCTATGCATATCAGTCCATGCACCAATTGATCTTGGCCTTAATGCATGAAGCCAACCTTTTGCTTTATCTTTAAGAGTAAAAGGAAAGAATTTAAGTCTCACCACATCGTCAGTCACATTAGCAAAGTGCATGGTGGTTATTACCTCATCAAACTCCTTAAGGTGTTGATAGGCACTTTCATTGTCTAATCCATGGAATTTAGGGAGAAGTTGGATCACTCCCAGTTTCAAATCCACATTCCCTGCATTTGGTGGAAATACTATGCATGAGGGAGTGCTCGCTTTTGCTGGTTGCAAGAAGTCACGTAAAGTTCTAGGTCGAGGAACATCCTCAACCACATTCTCCCCCGTTTCAGTTTGGTTTTGGCCCTGATTAGGATTGGCCATTGGATTTGGTTGATTCACAGCTATATTTTCAGACAAAATTGGAGATTCTAGATGTCTCTTAACACGTGTCTCTCTGTCAATTCCTTCTACTATCCCCCCTTCACTTATGAGTCGTGTTAATGTCAAATTTCGTAACGAGATCCTCCGGCTTTTCTCCTTCGCTCCAGCAGGGATTTCCACCACCAGACCTGAAGCAAGACAGCGAATAAGGGTGGCTGGGGACCAGCCGTTAGCCCTCCGATGCTCAAGTTAGACCACAGAAGAGAAGCCAAGCAAAACGGGACCAAGATTGAATGATGTCTACCTACCTGCTCTCAATGGAGCCACCCCTTTATATAGATCTGAAGCAATCCAATCTGTTACGTGAGATGTCGAAATCCCGTTGATGTCGCATACGATACTGAGAATTCGCTGATTTCTTGGGATAAGATCCTATCTTTTTAGTAGATCCAACCCAATGACTTATTCCAACAATCACGCCCCTAGATGGTAATCCCTTGAAATCCGGCTGGATCCGGCTGGAAACCATAGTTGGAGTCATGACCTCCGAAAAGGAAGGAGACGCCCGTAGTTGGAGTCATGGCCTCCGAAAAGGAAGGAGACGCCCGTAGTTGGAGTCATGGCCTCCGAAAAGGAAGGAGACGCCCGTAGTTGGAGTCATAGCCTCCGAACTGGTCGCAACCCGTAGGAAAGCTGCTCGCAGGTTAAAATGTGGTCGCGAGTCCAAGTACATATTTTGGATGTAACATCTTTCAACGACTTGTGAGAAGGTCTGCTCGCGGATCGAGCTTTGCCGTATTTGACTATCGGTTATGAAGACTCGAGACTTGCGAATAGCTGCTCCATATTTTTCAATCTATGACTCCTGATCAGGTGAGCTCGAGAGTCGAATGGTCGTCCCGCACTTATCCAATATTCGACTCTCGATCATATAATCTCGAGAGTCGAATGGACGTCCCGCACTTATCCAATATTCGACTCTCGATCAGATAATCTCGAGAGCGAGAGCGAAGTGGGCATTTCCGCGTGAAATCTCATCTCCATCATTTTGCCTATAACAGATGCCCCCCAAGTCCTTGCCGCCAAGAATTCTCAAGGAAAGGACTTAGCTCACTATCACACGAAACCGCTCGCTACTTTCATCGAGAACGGCACCCCTCATGATGGGCTGAAATTAATGAGCGCCAGCTTTTCGCAGCCTTTTCGCTGATGGAAAATGAAGGGGCGCTCGCCACGTGTTTGAGGAGTTAATGGGCGTGCCTGCTCGAGCGCTGTGTCCAAAGAGGGACTGCCACGTGCCATCAGATACGGCGGAATGATTGCCTATAAATATACGGAGTCCGCCATTTCTTTGATTTTCTACGGAAGTTTTTTCGAAAGAAACCTGCAATCCTTTCTTTCCATTCTTCTTCCTCTTCCGGTGCTCATTCTTTCCTTTTTCCGGTATACTTCCTTTTTCTTCTTCTTTTATTTTCATCTCCCCATGGCTGGGAACTCTGACGAGACTACTGTCCCCCTTGGTGATGCCACTCCGGAGTCCTCTGCCTCCAGTAGTGCAAGGGTTTCGACGGGGAGATACACAGCAGCCGGATATCCTTCTGTTTTATCGGAGGACCGGCTGGCTGAGCTACGGGAGAGATACCAAATCCCTGACTCTGTAACTCTCCGCTTGCCCGGAGGTGGAGAAACACCCGACTCCCCCCCCCCAGGATGCGTAGCATTTTACGAGTACCAGCTCATCCTGGGGGTACGCCTTCCCCTCCATCCCTTTGTTCGCGATGTACTACGGTGTTACAAGATTGCCCCTGGGCAACTCATTGTGAACAGGTGGAGGGTGGTTTTGGGCTCCTTTGCCCTTTGGGCTCAGGCTGGCAACGGGGAACTCACAGCGGAGGAGTTCCTCCGTATGTTCCGTCTGAAGAAAGCTCCATCCAGCGAAGGCTGGTATTATTTATGTTACTGGCACCGGGATAATTTCGTGTTGGGTAAGCCCTCCTCGAACTATCCCGGCTGGAGGAAGCGGTGGTTCTATGCTTCCGGGAGCTGGGAGTCTGCCTCCTCCAGGGGTCCAGGAGTGACCCGGTTTTTCTGTGAAGGTAGACACAATCCCATATTGTGCAGTTTCCTTAGAATAATTTTTAGGGTTTTGCTTCGTTTGACCATTATTTGTGCTCGCAGGTATCCCGGCATTGCGGAAACCGAATTTGAAGGGTGGGATCAACGAGAAGATCGTCAGAGTGTATAAGGTGCCTGTCGGAGATAGGCATATCGAGGCTTGCTTATCTCCTTCGCGACTTGCAGCAGCAGGCCTCATATCCAGAAGAGAAGTCGAAATGACGAAGGCTGGAGAGAAGAGAGGCCTACTGCCCCGTCTGAAGGGCACAGGTTCCAAAAGGCAGAAGAGAACCCCTGCCGAACCGTCTCAATCTTCCATCCGCGCGGGCAGCGATCAGCCTGCCCTTCCCGCGAGCATGGCGGGGGCCCCAGCTGGGCCAACTATTCCTTCACTGGTGGTCGCACCTGGGCCACCAGTGATCAACATTGCAAATAATTCCCCAGATGGGGTGGGGTCCAGCTGCCCCCCAGCTGAAGAGGCTCGAGAGCAGGTAGAGCCTCGAGAGCCGACTCCTGCTCGGGAACTGGTCCCAGCTGCCGAGCAGGGACCTGCTCGCGAGTCCATGCCTCCACCTCGCGAGCAGGCCGGTTTGGTCGTTGCCCAACCGTCTGGGAGCGGGACGTACTCGATTCCACGCCACCTCCACCCTGTATGTAAGTTTTTGTTCGAGAACGTCCCGCCTCACGCCTTCGGCTCTCTCCCCGAGCCAAGTCCTGAGAACCTTATCCTTGAAGCGGGGATGAGGATGGTTCAGGTAAGACTTCGTCAAGATCTGTTTCGACCTGTTGTTACGTTCCAGAAATCTTATATTTTCCATCTCTTTGCAGGGTTTAGATCTTATTCTGCGAACGAGGCGTGATATTGTTGCCGCCCGTCGCACGATAGAGGAGGCCGAGGGAAAGAGGACTGCCTTGGAAAAGGCAGTTCAAGGAAGAGATCAACTGCTCAAGGCTCGTGAGGCAGTGATCTCGAAGAGAGATGAGGAAAAAAAAATCCTCATCGAGAAGATCCAAGTCCTGACCGACAGATATCAGGCCTTGGACTCAGACTACGTGAAGCTCACGGGTCTGAAGGAGAAGGCAGAGAGAGAGAGGGAGATCTTCCGACAGGACAAGATCTCGTTAGAGGAGCAATTCGCGGGAGCCAGGTCGCAGCTCAAGGAGGGCTACGACAACTTGACTAGGGAGCGCATCGCTCTTGCGCAGCTTAAGGACGACTCGATCCACTGGGACGAGGAGAGAGTCGCCCTTGTAAAAATGCTCTCGGAGGAAGGTACTCGGGCAGTTTCCGAGTTCCGGACTTCGCAGCTGTATGACGATGAACGATATGAGTCATACGATGCTGGTCGAGACTTTGCACTAAGAGTAGTGCAACGAATGATCCCATCCTTCGATATGGGGGAATTCGGTCGAGTCGCGACCATCATAGCTGCAGAAGAGCAAGCTGCTGCCGAGAACGAGGTGACCGAAGCCACGCAGGCTGGAGGGGCTCCTGAAATGGGCCCTGAAGTCGAGAGCGTGGCTCCTCCTAGCGATTGATTTCCTTTTTTTTTTTCTCTTGTATCTGCGCTCATGTATATGTAATCATCTGATTATCAATAAAAAGATATTTTTGGAAGTGTTGCTGTTTCGTTGCTGTTCTCCCTTCATCTTTCATTTTTTGCTTGTTAATCTTGAATGGATTCGTCAGAGATGTGACCCTTTAATTCGAGCATGAGCTAAGCTGCTCGCGATCAGGATGTGACCCCGTTTGCTGCCCTAATTAGAGCACGAGCTGCGGTGCTCGCATTTTGGAGTGTGATCCCTCCTCTCACCAATCGCGAGTAACTAACTCATGAAAAAATGAATTAGACTCAATCCGGGGGTCGTGAGACCATGTCCGCGTTGAGATAGATGTTGAGCTCTTAATTATGCATATTCTAACCCCAATTCATCACTCATTGTGCAAGGTTTGTATAGTTTGGAAGCTAATTCAATGCATGTTGTGTGACTACAGGATTGAGGGTGGACTCTACTCAATTGAAGATATAATGAGCTCATTTGGAACTATTCTAATAAAGAAAGAAAGAACTAAAGAAGAAAAGAAAGCAGAAGGAAGAAAGAAAGGAAAAATACAAGAAGAAAAGAGGGCTGACCGATCGTGACCGGTCGGCCAAGGAAGCCAGACCGGTCAGTGACCGGTCAGCCATGCAGATTTGGCCCCTACTGAAGACATCCGACCGGTCTTGACCGGTCGGACATGTGCTGGAACTTCATGGAAAAGGACCGACCGGTCGGTCATTGCTGCTGTAAGGAGGATGAAAACATCCGACCGGTCTTGACCGGTCGGATAGGCTTGCTGGACTGATGTTCTACTAGGCCCGACCGGTCTTGACCGGTCGGGCATACCTGCTGGAGTGTTTTCACTTGAGGCCGACCGGTCATGACCGGTCGGCCATGCGTACTGAGTTAGAAATTTCTAATTTCATCCCGATTTTCTCTGCGCTGCGTAAGTGTTACGCAAGTTCTCGATTCTTCCGAAGTTGTGGAGCTTCCAGACTATAAAAGGACACCTAGGGATCGTTCCTAGGGCATCCTAGAAGGGTTCAAGCGAGGTTGGAGGCTGTGGAAGTGAAGATTGGAGTTTCACAACTCCTTTTGGTTTGCTTTGCTGTTTTCATGTTTTTAAGAGTTGTTTCATGTTTCCTTGGATCATGAGCAGCTAAACCTCTTAGCTAGGGCTAAGAGGTGAAGCTTGTAGTGTATCCAAGATGTTTTAATTCGTAGTTAAGTGGTTTTCAGTTTGGAATTTATGATTATGAACTAAGGTTTGAAGTTTATGCAAGTTTTTAAGTAATTTCTCTTAGTCTTGTGATGACTCATGGATGTTTGGATGAATTACTTATCTTCTTAATTTGTTTGCAACGGTCTAGACCTGTATGATCCGAGGAATTGGAGTGCGCTCTAGTACCAAGCTCTTCATAAAGGGACTTCATGCCAAAGTTCTAGTTTTGGTTGATTATCTGAAATATGTATGGATTGTGCATATAATTTGAATCCAGTTCAAATCATGATCTAGCCTTGTCTTGTGAGAAGACTTGAGGATGGTTATGATTGGGAATTGGACCTATAGAAAAGGTGAATGACCTATGCAATGAGCATGCTCAGATCAGCCTAGAGTTGAGTGAACTTTATGCACAGAACTTACATGTTACAGACTTCTGGTTTAACAGTGATATCATCCGACTAGATAGACCTGACTGGTGATTCTAGTTGAGAGAATGGGAAACCATAGCGGATTGAACATCGAGGATTGCTACAAGTGAATCCTCGAACCCCTAGTGCCTTCTTATAATCGTTTACATTCAATTTAGCTTAAACTGTTAATCACACACATTCTATTCAAACTTTGATTGTTAGCTTCAATAGAAACTTGTGGATGAGTTTGTGACATCCTACATAAGTCCCTGTGGATCGACCTCGGTATTACCGAGTTTATTACTACATCGCAACCCTACACTTGGGGAAGCGAACAAGTTTTTGGCGCCGCTGCCGGGGACCTTGACGGTTTTCACAAATTTCTGAAATTAGTATCTATTTAGGACTCTTTTAGATTATTAGAACTAACTTAGTTTGTTTATTTGATTTTTTTTTAAGGATTTCTAGGAAGCTGGAGAAGATTCAAGGATTTCAAGTGCGAATCAGGTTCTATCCTTCTAAAACCTTACTCTTCTCCTTCTCATAGTCATTCTTATTTTATTCATCTCTTGTAGAGTGGGTGGAGACTCCTTTTGGATCTCTGAAAGGTCGGCCTTTTTGCCACCTGGATTCCTATTGGTCGGCTCTGCCGTCTTGGATCACCTTGTGCTCAGGGATTTCTTTTCTCATCTCTACTCCTCTTTCTCCTTTTTCTGTGCCTTTTCTCAAAAGATTCAAAGAGTGGGTGGGGTGTTCTCTGAACCCCTATTGACCAGGAGAAATCGGTCTCTATCTTTGTTTTTGGCCTAGCCATTGCAAGACACCTTGTGCTTCGGTCTTAGAGAAGAGTAAAGAAAAAGAAGGAAGAATTCTTTTTCCTTTCTTTTGTTTCTTATTTTTGATTTTGCATGCCACATTGGGCTCGGGATTCCAATAACCGACTCATAAGTGAAGGGGGGATAGTAGAAGGGATTGATAGAGAGCCACGTGCTAGGAGACATCTAAATTCTCCAATTTTATCTGAAAGTATGGCTACAAATCAACCTAACCCGGTTCAAAATCAAACCGAAACAGGGGAGAATGTGGTTGAGAATGTTCCCCGACCTAGGACTTTACGTGATTTCTTGCAACCTGCAAGAACAAGCACTCCCTCATGCATAGTATTTCCACCAAATGCAGGGAATGTGGATTTGAAACCGGGAGTGATCAATCTTCTCCCTAAATTCCATGGTTTAGACAGTGAAAGTGCCTATCAACACTTTAGGGAGTTTGATGAGGTAATCACCACCATGCACTTTGCAAATGTGACTGAAGATGTAGTAAGACTTAAATTCTTCCCTTTCACTCTTAAGGATAAAGCCAAGGGTTGGCTGTATGCATTAAGGCCCAGATCAATCGGGTCATGGAACGATATGCACAGAGAATTTATAAAAAAATTCTTCCCTACTCACAAAACGAACATGCTTAAGCGCCTTATCATGAACTTTGCCCAAAAGGAGGATGAAACCTTTTCCCAATGTTGGGAGAGATTCAAGGACCTATTAAACGCATGCCCACATCATGGCTATGAAAATTGGCGGATTATAAGTTTTTTCTATGAAGGACTGATTCCATCCATGCGCCAATTTATAGAGATGATGTGTAATGGGGAGTTCATGAATAAGGAAGCTGATGAAGCATGGGATTATCTGGAAGAATTGGCTGAAAGTGCACAATCTTGGGACACACCTAAACCAACAAATTCCAAGATTGGCCAGCAAAAGGAAAAGGGAGGAATGTATGTCCTATCAGAAGAAGATAGCATAAGTGCACGGTTGGCTAGCCTTACAAGAAAGGTCGAAGCCATGGAGGAAACAATCAACTCCACTGAGGTTGAAACTGTTTGTGGAATTTGTGCTGGAAATCAACATGCTACACCCGATTGTCCCACAATTTCAGCAGTCCAAGGCATCTTACAAGAACAAACAAATGCCATAAACAGTTATCAGCAGCAATATGGTGCTCCAAACTCAAACACGTATAATCCTAATTGGAAGAACCATCCCAACTTCAGTTGGAAGAATGGGCCCAATGCAAATGCAAACAACACTCCAAAAGTATCACTAGAAGAGATGTTGGGTGCATTTGTATCAGTCCAGAATGAGCATAACAAGACAAACTCTCTAAAAATAGATGGGTTCATGCAAGAGCAATTGAAATTCAATCAAAACTCAAACCAAGCCATCAATGAATTGAAAACATCTTTGGCTAGAGTTGAAGCTCACCTTAGTGTTAGAGAGAAGGGCACACTCCCTGCCCAACCTCTTCCTAATCCAAGGACCCAATATGAGATACAAGATGCAAGCTCATCCTCCCACCATACGGAACATGTCCAAGCTATCACCACTTTGAGAAGTGGGAAAGAAATTGATAAATCCAATCCGGTGAAGGCCCCCAAGCCTAAGGATTCGAAAATTCCCAAAGAAGATGATAGCCCAAACAATATTCCACAAGAGAAAGAACCGGAAAGACAATACAAGCCGGTTGCCCCATTTCCACAAAGGTTGATTTCACCTAAACCTTTAGATAAAAATCTGGAGATTCTGGAAGTTTTCAAGCAGGTGAAGATCAACATTCCGCTGTTGGATGCAATAAAACAAATACCATCTTATGCCAAATTTTTAAAGGAATTGTGTACAATCAAAAGGAAACATAATGTTCACAACAAAGTGCTTTTGGCTGAGAATTTGAGTGCCATCATCAAACAAGAGGTGCCCCAAAAATACAAAGATCCGGGTAGTCCAACCATATCATGCATCATAGGAGACTACTAGATTAAACAAGCCCTACTCGACTTGGGGGCAAGTGTGAATCTCATTCCATACTCGGTCTATGAACAACTTGGGTTAGGTGAATTGAAACCCACCAAAACCACACTCCAACTTGCTGATAGATCCATCCGGATACCGAGAGGAATGGTAGAGGATGTTCTAGTCCAAGTTGATAAATTCTATTATCCAGTAGATTTTATTGTCTTGGACACACATCCCGTGATAGGCACCGGTACTCAAATTCCTGTCATACTTGGAAGGCCGTTTCTAGCTACCTCAAACGCCATTATCAATTGTAGAAACGGACTGGTACAAATGTCCTTTGGAAATATGACTCTTGAGCTTAATATATTTGAGTTATGCAAACAACCGCGGGAAGTTGATGATGATATCCACGAATTAAACATGATCGAATCATTCGTGGAAGATACAATCCCCTTGTCACTATTTTCCGACCCTTTAGAGGCATGTGTGGCCCATCTCCATGATATGAATAATAATACAACACAAGAGATGGATGCCATTCTAGATGTGATGCTGGTGCGTGAAAATAAAAGATGGAGGGCCCCAATTGAACCTTTGCCTATAAATGAGAACAAGGCCCTCCCATCCAACATTAAGGCACCAAAACTCGACCTAAAACCATTGCCAAGTGAGCTAAAATATGTCTATTTAGGTCTAGATGAGACATATCCAGTGGTGATTTCTTCCCACTTGGATGAGGAACAAGAGAGTAGGCTAATAGCCACTCTATTAGAGCACAAGAGTGCCACCGGATGGACAATTGCGGATCTCAAAGGCATAGACCCACTGATTTGCACTCACTGCATACATCTTGAGGAAAATGCAAAGACATCCCGGCAACCACAAAGACGACTAAATCCAAATATGAAGGATGTGGTTAAGGCCGAAGTGGTGAAACTATTGGATGTAGGTATCATTTACCCAATATCTGATAGCCAATGGGTGAGCCCAACTCAAGTGGTGCCAAAGAAATCCGGAATAACCATCATAGCCAATGCCAATAATGAACTCGTACCAACTAGAGTCACTACCGGTTGGAGAATGTGCATTGACTACAGGAAGCTAAACACTGTCACGAGGAAAGACCACTTCCCCCTACCGTTTGTTGATCAGATTTTAGAACGGTTGGCGGGTCATTCCCACTTTTGCTTCCTTGATGGCTATTCAGGGTACAACCAAATAGAAATTGCCCGTGAAGACCAAGAAAAGACTACATTCACATGTCCATTCGGCACTTTCGCCTATCGACGGATGCCGTTTGGACTATGTAATGCCCCTGCCACTTTTCAGCGTTGTATGATGAGCATCTTTTCTGACATGGTGGGAATAATTCTAGAAGTCTTCATGGATGATTTTTCCGTATTCGGTTGTAGCTTTGATGAGTGCCTTGAGCACTTGAAATCTGTGCTAAAAAGATGTGAAGAGAAGAACCTTGTGCTCAATTGGGAAAAGTGCCACTTCATGGTTAAAAAGGGAATTGTACTTGGTCACATCGTTTCACAAAATGGAATTGAGGTGGACAAGGCGAAAATTGACCTTATCTCTGACCTTCCACCACCCAAAAGCATACGAGATATACGGTCCTTTTTAGGACACGCAGGATTTTATAGACGGTTCATAAAGGATTTCAGTTCACTTTCTCGTCCTTTATGTAACCTACTTCAAAAGGAAAATTCATTTGAGTGGAGTGAAGAATGTCAAAAGGCCTTTACTACCCTTAAAGGCATGTTGACATGCGCCCCAATAATGCAACCACCTGATTGGAGCCTTCCTTTTGAGATTATGTGCGATGCTAGCGACTATGCTATTGGGGCCGTGTTAGGCCAAAGAAAAGATAAAAAGCCATGTGTTATTTACTATGCAAGTAGAACCCTAAACTCAGCCCAGGCAAACTACACCACTACTGAAAAGGAACTTTTAGCAGTAGTTTTTGCCTTGGAAAAGTTTAGATCCTACTTGATTGGATCCAAGATCATTGTATTCACTGACCATGCCGCGCTTAAGTATCTTCTCTCTAAGAAGGATGCTAAACCACGGTTATTAAGATGGATCCTCCTACTCCAAGAATTTGACTTAGAAATACGTGATAAGAAAGGAGTAGAGAATGTAGTAGCTGACCACCTCTCTCGACTTGTCCTCACTGATTCCCCTGAAACGACTGCAATCAATGACATGTTCCCTGATGAACAACTTTTTGCTGTTTCCCAATTGCCATGGTATGCGGACATTGCTAATTATCTTGCTACAGGTACAATTCCTACATATTGGAAAAAGCAAGATAAGGATAGATTCTTCTCAGAGGTACGAAAATTTCTATGGGACGACCCATACTTGTTCAAGTATTGTCCCGACCAAATCATAAGGAGATGTGTCCCAGATAATGAGCAACAAAGTATCATCTCCTTCTGTCATTCCCAAGCATGTGGTGGCCATTTTTCGGCTAAGAAGACCACAGCGAAAATTCTGCAATGTGGGTTTTATTGGCCCACCATGTTCAAAGACACACATGAGTTTTGCAAAGCTTGCGAACCTTGTCAGAAATTAGGAGGAATCTCCCGTAGAAATATGATGCCACTCAATCCCATCTTAATTATCGAACTTTTTGATTGTTGGGGCATCGATTTCATGGGCCCATTCCCATCTTCTTTTGGAAACTTATACATCTTGCTTGCCGTTGATTATGTTTCCAAATGGGTCGAGGCCATCCCTTGCCGGAATAATGACCATAAAATGGTCATTCGATTCTTAAAAGAAAACATTCTTTCCCGGTTCGGAACGCCTCGAGTCATCATAAGTGATGGAGGGTCTCACTTTTGCAATCGCCCTTTTGAAGCATTAATGAAGAAATATGGCGTAACGCACAAAGTGAGCACTCCCTATCACCCACAAACTAGTGGACAAGCTGAGATATCCAATAGAGAAATTAAACACATTTTAGAGAAAACGGTGCATCCTGATCGCAAGGATTGGTCACTTCGACTTACCGATGCGCTTTGGGCCTACCGTACTGCCTTTAAAACTCCTATTGGAATGTCTCCCTATAGACTTGTCTATGGGAAGGCTTGTCACTTGCCTGTGGAGTTGGAACATAAGGCGTATTGGGCTATTAAGAAGATAAATTTCAATCCTGACAAGGCAAGCTCGTTACGCAAACTACAATTGAATGAACTTGCAGAAATCCGGAATGAAGCTTATGAGAATGCAAGAATCTACAAGGATAAGACGAAGATATTCCATGATAAGAATATTCTTCGCAAGACATTCACGATAAATCAAAAAGTCCTCATGTATAATTCTCGCTTACATCTATTTCCGGGAAAATTGAGATCTCGGTGGACCGGTCCCTACATTGTGCAAACTGTCTATCCATATGGGACTGTTGAGCTATTAAATCCAAGGAACGGCAACATTTTTAAAGCAAATGGGCAGCGATTAAAGCCGTTCTTTGAGAACTTCCCTTCAGAAGGTATGTCCATACATCTGAATGATCCTGTGTATCAGGATAATTGATCTCCTAGTCTGATGGAGGTATAGAGTGGTTAGGATTAGGATTCTGCTACTTTTGTTTTCGTTTTCATAGGTTAGTTAGAAGGAGGAAGATCTCCACTTTTCACTCTCTCAGGTACTATCATTCCTCACTCCCTTTTATTTTCAAATTGCTCTCATGTTTTTCTCATTGTACATCTTTTTCATTGAGGACAATGCAAAATTTGGTTGGGGGGTGTAGGATCACTTGGATGAATCCAGCGATTTGCAACATTTCAAGCAATCATGTGAAATTTTTTTCGATTTTTCAAAAATTCGAAACTCTTTTGGAAAACACCGGTTTTACACATTCAAGTTGATATGAGCATAAGAGGAGGAGATATGAAGTGTATGGGGCTGGATGTCTGCAATCTCTCATAGCATAATGGTTTTATATGTGAACGTCCCTATTTTTGTGATTGATAGAAAATCTGAACACTTTTACACCTAGTTCACATTACACGATTTTCATGAGTTGAAGGGATTATGTGACTTATAAATTAGCTAGACTTTGAATTAAGGTATTGAGAAATCAGGCCGGGGTACTTTGTCCATCCTTGTCCATGGGAAAATAATGAAAGATATGGATTTTTAAAAATCCTATCTAATTTAAAAAGAAAAAGGAAAAGGAAGGATGAAATTGGGAATGTGGAAAAATGGTGGAGAATTCCGATTAGGGCTACCTACTACCAACCGGGGGATGGTCTACCCGTAACCAAAGCCGGAAATGGGACGTAGTGTGAAAGTCGTCGGAAGGACGGTAAGGCAAATCCCTGTCATTGGCTTGATGTGGCTCTATGGACCTTGAGTTCTATAGTTTACTTGATCTATGAAGAAGATAATCCTAGAAACTCGTGAGATGAATTTTCACTACCCACACTAGGTTAAATTTGTCCAAATCTTTCTATTTATCAACCAATCAGCGGGAATTTCATATGAATGCGTATTATGTTTTGAGAGTATACGGTTTCAACCTCTGTTGCCTAATGTTTCTGAATCTTAAGCTTATGAACCTTGGAATGTATAAAAGGATGGTTTCTGAAAGAGATTTGAGTTTCGAAGAATGAGATTAGCTTCACGCATGTTTTGCTCGGGACTAGCAAAATGCTGGTTGGGGGGTGTGTTGAGCTCTTAATTATGCATATTCTAACCCCAATTCATCACTCATTGTGCAAGGTTTGTATAGTTTGGAAGCTAATTCAATGCATGTTGTGTGACTACAGGATTGAGGGTGGACTCTACTCAATTGAAGATATAATGAGCTCATTTGGAACTATTCTAATAAAGAAAGAAAGAACTAAAGAAGAAAAGAAAGCAGAAGGAAGAAAGAAAGGAAAAATACAAGAAGAAAAGAGGGCTGACCGGTCGTGACCGGTCGGCCAAGGAAGCCAGACCGGTCAGTGACCGGTCAGCCATGCAGATTTGGCCCCTACTGAAGACGTCCGACCGGTCTTGACCGGTCGGACATGTGCTGGAACTTCATGGAAAAGGACCGACCGGTCAAGACCGGTCGGTCATTGCTGCTGTAAGGAGGATGAAAACATCCGACCGGTCTTGACCGGTCGGATAGGCTTGCTGGACTGATGTTCTACTAGGCCCGACCGGTCTTGACCGGTCGGGCATACCTGCTGGAGTGTTTTCACTTGAGGCCGACCGGTCATGACCGGTCGGCCATGCGTACTGAGTTAGAAATTTCTAATTTCATCCCGATTTTCTCTGCGCTGCGTAAGTGTTACGCAAGTTCTCGATTCTTCCGAAGTTGTGGAGCTTCCAGACTATAAAAGGACACCTAGGGATCGTTCCTAGGGCATCCTAGAAGGGTTCAAGCGAGGTTGGAGGCTGTGGAAGTGAAGATTGGAGTTTCACAACTCCTTTTGGTTTGCTTTGCTGTTTTCATGTTTTTAAGAGTTGTTTCATGTTTCCTTGGATCATGAGCAGCTAAACCTCTTAGCTAGGGCTAAGAGGTGAAGCTTGTAGTGTATCCAAGATGTTTTAATTCGTAGTTAAGTGGTTTTCAGTTTGGAATTTATGATTATGAACTAAGGTTTGAAGTTTATGCAAGTTTTTAAGTAATTTCTCTTAGTCTTGTGATGACTCATGGATGTTTGGATGAATTACTTATCTTCTTAATTTGTTTGCAACGGTCTAGACCTGTATGATCCGAGGAATTGGAGTGCGCTCTAGTACCAAGCTCTTCATAAAGGGACTTCATGCCAAAGTTCTAGTTTTGGTTGATTATCTGAAATATGTATGGATTGTGCATATAATTTGAATCCAGTTCAAATCATGATCTAGCCTTGTCTTGTGAGAAGACTTGAGGATGGTTATGATTGGGAATTGGACCTATAGAAAAGGTGAATGACCTATGCAATGAGCATGCTCAGATCAGCCTAGAGTTGAGTGAACTTTATGCACAGAACTTACATGTTACAGACTTCTGGTTTAACAGTGATATCATCCGACTAGATAGACCTGACTGGTGATTCTAGTTGAGAGCATGGGAAACCATAGCGGATTGAACATCGAGGATTGCTACAAGTGAATCCTCAAACCCCTAGTGCCTTCTTATAATCGTTTACATTCAATTTAGCTTAAACTGTTAATCACACACATTCTATTCAAACTTTGATTGTTAGCTTCAATAGAAACTTGTGGATGAGTTTGTGACATCCTACATAAGTCCCTGTGGATCGACCTCGGTATTACCGAGTTTATTACTACATCGCAACCCTACACTTGGGGAAGCGAACAATAGACTGATCTATCGATTGAGATTTTGATTCTACCAAGGGCAGAAGGTTGGTCAAGAGATGGTATTCATTCTCTTCGAGGCTGTTCAGGTCCATGAGAATGGAGAAGCGACCAACTAGTAATGATTTCAGTCCTACCAAAGGTAGGTAATTGGCCAAGAGGACGTGTAAGCACTCTTCAGGGCTATTCTGGTCCATATAAATGGAGTAGCGGCCAAAAGATATCTTTTACTTTATTCATAAAATGTTATGATAAACTACATCGAATCTAGGGGTAGTATCTTAGCAAATGCTCCACGTGCCAAGGGCGACGTACAGGCTTCCCTTGCATGTCTTCAAGATAATAAGTACCGGGTCGCACAGCCCTAATAACCCGATACGGGCCTTCCCAATTCGGATCCAATGAACGAACAGGAATTTCAAGATTTTGCCTTAGAACCAAATCTCCGAACTGGAAGGATCTAGGTCGAACCTTCGCATTCCGATAACGAGCAATACGTTGTTGATATGCCGCCACTCGTACTTGGGAAGCATTTCTTCGCTCTTCCAAGAGATCGAGATGAAGTCGGAGATTTTCCTGATTGCTCGCGGGATCATACTGTTCGATCCGATATGAGGGCACTTGAATTTCCACTGGTACCACTGCGTCAACACCAAATGCTAAGGAGAAAGGAGTTTCACCTGTCGATGTACAAGCCGTGGTTCTATAGGCCCATAACACTTCTGGCAGAAGTTCTGGCCACACCCCTTTACATTCACTTAGCTTGGTCTTTAAATGATGCTTTATAATTTTATTCACTGCCTCGACCTGCCCATTCGCCTGTGGATGATATGGAGAAGTGCGGAGATTACGTATCTTCCATTTGTCGCAAAATTCATCAAAGGCTGCGTTGTCGAACTGCGTTCCGTTATCGGTAATTATAGTATGAGGAAGTCCGAAGCGACATATAATATTTCTCCACATAAACTTAGTAGTTTGTTTCTCAGTAATTTTGGCTAATGGTTCTGCCTCGGCCCATTTGGTGAAATAATCAACCGCCACGATCGCGAACCTATTCTGTCCCTTTCCCATAGGTAAGGGTCCGATGATATCGATCCCCCACTGAGCAAAAGGCCAAGGGCTGTCGACTGGGGTCATCCGCTCAGACGGTACACGAGGTATAGGTTGATATCGTTGACACTTGTCGCATTTTTTAGAAAATTCTATGGCGTCTGCTTTCATAGTAGGCCAATAATATCCTTGCCTCATCGCTTTATATGCTAGAGATCGCCCCCTGGGATGATTACCACATGCCCCCTGGTGTACTTCATCTAGAACACGATGTGCTTCTTCTGGATGAAGACACCTCAAATAAGGCAAGGAGAAGCTTTTTCGCAACAAGATTCCATCTTGTAAGGTGTACCTGGCAGCTCGAAGCTGAATTTGTCTTGCAGCTTTCTTGTTTTCTGGTAGGTATCCATCTCTGAGATAAAGGATGATAGGATCCATCCAGCATGGAGACGATTGTACCGATATAACTTGCTCGGGAGTCACTTGGTCGATACTCAAGTGTTGACGGTGCTCGATGGGGATCGAATGTGATAGTTCTGATTCTGGTGCAGAAGCGAGTTTTGCCAAGGAATCGGCAAGTTGGTTCTGCTCGCGAGGGATATGGAATATTTTGTAAGTCTTCAGTTTGGCGAGCAGGATGAGGACACGAGACTTGTATAAGGCCATTCTTTCTTCTTTGGTTTCGAATTCGCCAAGAACTTGGTTGACAATGAGCTGGGAGTCGCTATGAATTATCAAATTCTGGACTGCGAGGACAACGGCTAGCTCGAGGCCAACAATAAGGGCCTCATATTCTGCTTCATTATTGGAGACGCGTGATTCGAAACGCAAAGCGTATTGAAAATGCGACCCGTCTGGAGCCACTAAAATCAGGCCCGCTCCACTGCCACTAGCCCGTGACGACCCGTCCACGAAGAGCGACCAAGGAGGCTGGTCGCTGGTCATGACGCTATCTTCAGAAGAATATGTAAATTCGGCGATGAAGTCAGCCACGGCCTGGCCCTTGACTGCGGTCCTAGGACAGAATGAAATATCATGCTCGCTGATCTCGACCGCCCATTTAGTTAAGCGCCCGGAAGCCTCAGGCTTTTGAAGGACTTGACGTAGTGGATGATTTGTTGGTACTAAAATAGCATGGGCTTGAAAGTATGGTCGCAGTTTTCGAGCTGCCGTGATTAAGGCTAGGGCCAGTTTCTCCAAATCAGAATACCTAGTTTCTGCATCAACCATTGCTCGACTGATATAATAAATGGGCCTTTGTACCCCGGAATCTTCTCTTATTAAAGCGGCACTAACGGCCGTGGAAGACACAGATAAATAAAGAATGAGTTGCTCATGTGCCACAGGCTTAGATAAAACGGGGGGAGCGCTCATATATTGCTTCAGTTGTTGAAAAGCTTCTTCACATTGAGGTGTCCAGTTCCAATCAGACTTGGCCGTTGCACGAAGGAGTTTGAAGAAGGGCAGGCACTTGTCAGATGCTTGCGAGATGAACCTGTTCAATGATGCGATGCGACCAGCTAGACGCTGAACGTCCTTCAGAGTCACTGGGGATTTCATCTCTATCAATGCTTTAATCTTTTCGGGATTTGCTTCAATTCCACGTTGGCCAACCATGAACCCAAGAAATTTCCCTGCGGATACTCCAAACGCACATTTTTCTGGATTTAATTTCATCTGATACTTCCTCATCAGATCAAAGGCTTCTCGAAGATCAGGAATGTGGTCATCTTCATCGATGCTTTTTACGAGCATATCGTCAACATATACTTCCATATTCCTACCGATTTGAGCAGCGAATATTTTGTTGACAAGACGCTGATAAGTGGCCCCTGCATTTTTGAGACCAAACGGCATTACCTGGTAGCAATATAGTCCTCGATCTGTGATGAAGGCAGTATGTTGGCCATCAGGTGGATGCATCATAATCTGGTTGTAACCAGAATAAGCATCCATAAAACTGAGGAGGGCATGTCCAGCTGTCGAGTCAACCAACTGGTCGATTCGTGGTGTCGGGAAGCTATCTTTGGGACATGCTTTGTTTAAGTCTGAATAATCGACGCACATCCTCCATTTGCCATTAGCTTTCTGGACGAGAACTACGTTGGCGACCCACTGTGGGTAGTCAACTTCTTTTATGAAATTTGCCGCGAGCTGCTTCTCAACTTCAGTTTTGATCGCCATTTGTCTTTCTGCAGTAAAGGCACGTCGACGCTGATGTACGGGTTTATGCTTCGGGTCAATGTTGAGACGATGAACGATGACATCAGGATCGATGCCTGGCATATCTTTATGAGACCAAGCAAACACGTCCTGGTATTCAGTGAGGAAACGGATCAAATCTTCACGGTGGATACCGTTTAAGGAGGAACCGATGTACACGATCTTAGACTGGTTGTCTTCGGTCAAGCGGATCGCCACTGTTTCCTCCCCTGGAGTTCCTGATTTCAGAGCATTTTCCCTTGGATCCAACGCGGTGGCGAGAACGTCGGATGAACCTTGAACTATTTCCATGACAGGTGTCGCTTGAGCCTTCTTTCGATCTTGGAGGGCTATTTGGTAACAGGACCGTGCCTCCTGCTGACTTCCTTGCACGACCCCGATGCCATTTGGGGTCGGAAATTTAACACATAAATATGAAGGGTGCAAGGCCGCTAAAACCTTAGTTAGAGACGGTCTCCCCAAGATGGCGTTATATGCTGATTTTCGATCTACGACGAGGAAGTTTACGAAGACGGTGGTCTTCGCTGGACTCTCCCCAAAGGTGACCGGGAGATCGATACTTCCTTCAGGTGTTACCACTTCTCCTCCAAAGCCGACAAGAGGGGTCGATACTGGCTTGAGGAGGTTTCTGGCAAGTGCCATCTTGTCGAAAGCCTCCAAATACAGGATATCGGCCGAGCTACCTGTATCCACCATAATTCGATGAGTCAGATAATTTGATACCTTCAGTGTGACTACGATGGAATCTTCATGAGGGAAATGAATTTCCGCTGCATCTTCGAGGGTGAAAGAAATTGGGGGATGGCTAGCCTTCGATGAGTTGGACGTTTGTTCCAGCCAATAGATCTGCTGGGGTTCTTTGGACGCCTTTCGGGCGTATGCCTTTCTTGAAGCTTGAGAGTCACCCCCGCAAGCTGGACCCCCGACGATAGTGCGAATTTCTCCTGTGGGCTCAGCATCCTCTTGGTCGGTTTGATGATGAGACGGTTCCTTTTGGCGAGATGAGGTCTTCGCCCTTTCTGGTGATCGATTCTTATGAGCAACATAATCCTGGAGATGGCCTTTTCGAATAAGGGCTTCAATATGGTCTCGTAGAGAGATACAGTCCTGGGTCCTATGCCCGTGATCTTTGTGGAAGTAACAGAACTTACTCTTATCTCTCTTCTCGGGATCGGATTTAATCTTTGCAGGCCACTTCACATATGGCTTGTGTTTTATCTCCATTAGAACCTTTTCAGGAGACCGATTAAGAGGAGTGTAATTATGATATTTACCAGAATAAGGCTTCCTGGGAGAACGATCGTGCTGATCGCGATGGTATTTTTTATCTGTAGAAGTTCCTTCTGGCTTGCGTTTCTTACTCTGTACTCCATGGCGTGTCAATGCGACTTCTTCTGCATTGATATATTTCTGAGCTTTGGCTTGGAATTCCGCCATAGTTTTCGGTGGGCTCTTATCTAAGGCAAACCTAAATTTCTCGCTCGTTATTCCAGCAATGAGGGCTGTGAGACCCTTTTCTTCAGTGTAACCCTCAGTTTGAACGGCTTCGGCAGTGAACCGTACTGTGAACTCTTTTATTGTCTCCCCATGTTGCTGTTTCAGATTCATCAGATGGGAGGCTGGCTTTTTAATGCGAATACTTCCCATGAATTGAGAAAGAAATATCTCCGATAATTGGGAAAAGGAACTGATGGAAAGAGGCTTTAACCCCCGAAACCACGTACGAGCCGCTTCCTTCAATGTAAGGGGAAAAGCCCTACACATGATTTCTGAACCATGTCCCTCCAACTCCATGAGGGACCTATAGGTTTCCAGATGTTCCAGAGGATCGCCAATACCTGTATACGGAGCGATAACAGGCGTTCGATACTTTCTGGGCAACGGGGCTTCCATGACCTCGCTTGTGAAGGGAGATTCAGATTGATGTATTGCCGCCATGACAGCAGATGGCCGATTTGCCTGGTATCTCTGCTCCATGACATCAAAACGATCTTGGATTCTTTTGAGATCTCCTTCCCATGGCAAGGTATAGCTAGACGTTTCGGCGGTGGAGCCTTGCGGTTGAGGTTGTCGAGACGAACTGGAATGTATAGAATGTGGAGACGGCACAGGGGGATGGCCGCCAAGTGGTGGGACCTGTGGTTCATCCATAGAATGTCTGGAAGCAACTGGTATGGGTGGCGGTGGTAACCCTTCGGAGGGTTGTCTTTGCGATTCAGGGAAGTGCTGATCAAGCCGATTTGACAGTGCCTGAACTCCGGCGTTTAAAGTTAGGAGAGTGTTCCCGAGGAATCGTAGGACATCATCCTGATTTCTAGAGGCCTCCAATAATGGATTTGTTGATGGTATATTTGGGGCTCCTTGAGGGATATCCGTCGGAACAGGTGGGAGGGCAGGTGCGGATTCCGTCTCACCGGGCGGAGGTGGTGCCTGCCTCGAAGTTGAAGGATGAACAGTCTTTTTAGGAGGCATCACCGAAGGATTATGATCGATGGTTAACACGATTGATTTTGATGATCAAGTCGTTCCCACAGACGGCGCCAAACTGTTAATGTCAAATTTCGTAACGAGATCCTCCGGCTTTTCTCCTTCGCTCCAGCAGGGATTTCCACCACCAGACCTGAAGCAAGACAGCGAATAAGGGTGGCTGGGGACCAGCCGTTAGCCCTCCGATGCTCAAGTTAGACCACAGAAGAGAAGCCAAGCAAAACGGGACCAAGATTGAATGATGTCTACCTACCTGCTCTCAATGGAGCCACCCCTTTATATAGATCTGAAGCAATCCAATCTGTTACGTGAGATGTCGAAATCCCGTTGATGTCGCATACGATACTGAGAATTCGCTGATTTCTTGGGATAAGATCCTATCTTTTTAGTAGATCCAACCCAATGACTTATTCCAACAATCACGCCCCTAGATGGTAATCCCTTGAAATCCGGCTGGATCCGGCTGGAAACCATAGTTGGAGTCATGACCTCCGAAAAGGAAGGAGACGCCCGTAGTTGGAGTCATGGCCTCCGAAAAGGAAGGAGACGCCCGTAGTTGGAGTCATGGCCTCCGAAAAGGAAGGAGACGCCCGTAGTTGGAGTCATGGCCTCCGAAAAGGAAGGAGACGCCCGTAGTTGGAGTCATAGCCTCCGAACTGGTCGCAACCCGTAGGAAAGCTGCTCGCAGGTTAAAATGTGGTCGCGAGTCCAAGTACATATTTTGGATGTAACATCTTTCAACGACTTGTGAGAAGGTCTGCTCGCGGATCGAGCTTTGCCGTATTTGACTATCGGTTATGAAGACTCGAGACTTGCGAATAGCTGCTCCATATTTTTCAATCTATGACTCCTGATCAGGTGAGCTCGAGAGTCGAATGGTCGTCCCGCACTTATCCAATATTCGACTCTCGATCATATAATCTCGAGAGTCGAATGGACGTCCCGCACTTATCCAATATTCGACTCTCAATCAGATAATCTCGAGAGCGAGAGCGAAGTGGGCATTTCCGCGTGAAATCTCATCTCCATCATTTTGCCTATAACAGATACACATCCCGTGATAGGCACCGGTGCTCAAATTCCTGTCATACATGGACGACCGTTTCTAGCTACTTCAAATGCAATTATCAATTGTAAAAATGGACTTGTACAAATGTCCTTTGGAAATATGACCCTTGAGCTTAACATATTTGATTTATGCAAACAACCACGGGAGGTTGATGATGATATCCACGAACTAAACATGATTGAATCATTCGTGGAAGATACATTCCCCTTGTCACTATCTTCCGACCCTTTGGAGGCATGTGTGGCCCGTTCTCATGAGATAAATGATGACACAACACAAGAGATGGATGCCATTCTAGATGTGATGTCGATGCTTGATAATAAAAGATGGAGGGCCCTATTTGAGCCTTTGCCTGTAAACGAGAACAAAGCCCTCCCATCCAACATTAAGGCACCAACACTTGACCTAAAACTATTACCAAGTGAGCTGAAATATGTTTATTTAGGCCGAGATGAGACATACCTAATGGTGATTTCTTCCCACTTGGATGAGGAACAAGAGAGTAGGCTAATGGCCACTCTATTAGAGCACAAGAGTGCCATTGGGTGGTCAATTGTGGATCTCAAAGGCATAGACCCACTGATTTGTACTCATCGCATACACCTTGAGGAGAATGCGAAAACATCCCGGCAACCACAAAGACGACTAAATCCAAACATGAAGGATGTGGTTAAGGCCGAAGTGGTGAAACTATTAGATGTGGGTATTATTTACCCAATATCCGATAGTCAATGGGTGAGCCCAACTCAAGTGGTGCCTAAGAAATCCGGAATAACCATCGTAGCCAATGCCAATAATGAACTCGTGCTAACTAGAGTCACTACCGGTTGGAGAATGTGCATTGACTACAGGAAGCTAAACACTGTCACGAGGAAAGACCACTTCCCCCTACCGTTTGTTGATCAAATTTTAGAAAGTTGGCGAGTCATTCCCACTTTTGCTTCCTCGATGGCTATTCAGGGTACAACTAAATAGAGATTGCCCATGAAGACCAAGACAAGACTACATTCACATGTCCATTCGGCACTTTCGCCTATAGACGGATGCCGTTTGGACTATGTAATGCCCCTGCCACCTTTCAGCGTTGTATGATGAGTATTTTTTCTAACATGGTGGGGACAATACTTGAAGTCTTCATGGATGAGTTTTCCGTAGTTGGTTGTAGCTTTGATGAGTGTCTTGAGCACTTGAAATCTGTGCTGAAAAGATGTGAAGAGAAGAACCTTGTGCTGAATTGGGAGAAGTGTCACTTCATTGTTCAAAAGGGAATTGTACTTGGTCACATCGTTTCACAAAATGGAATCGAGGTGGACAAAGCAAAAATTGATCTTATCTCTAACCTTCCACCACCCAAGAGCATACGAGATGTATGGTCCTTTTTGGGACATGCAGGATTTTACAGAAGGTTCATAAAGGACTTCAGTTCACTCTCTCGTCCTTTATGTAACCTACTTCCAAAGGAAAATTCATTCGAGTGGAAGGAAGAATGTCAAAAGGCCTTTACCACCCTTAAAGGTATGTTAACATGTGCTCCCATAATGCAACCACCTGATTGGAGCCTTCCTTTTGAAATTATGTGCGATGCTAGTGACTATGCTATTGGGGCCGTGCTAGGCCAAACAAAAGAGAAAAAGCCATGTGTCATCTACTATGCAAGTAGAACCCTAAACTCAGCCCAAGCAAACTACACCACTACTGAAAAAGAACTTTTAGCCGTAGTTTTTGCTTGGACAAGTTTAGGTCCTACTTGATTGGATCTAAGATAATTATATTCACTAACGATGCCGCGCTTAAGTACCTTCTATCCAAGAAGGATGCTAAACCACGGTTGTTAAGATGGATCCTTCTACTCCAAGAATTTGACATAGAAATCCGTGATAAGAAAGGAGTAGAAAATGTCGTAGCTGACCATCTCTCTCGACTTATTCTCACTGATTCTCCTGAAATGACCGCGATCAATGACATGTTCCCTGATGAATAACTTTTTGCTGTTTCCCAATTGCCATGGTATGCGGACATTGCTTACTATCTTGCTACAGGTACAATTCCTACACATTGGAAAAAGCAAGATAAGGATAAATTCTTCACGGAGGTGCGAAAATTCCTATGGGACGACCCATACTTATTCAAGTCTTGTCCCAATCAAATCATAAGGAGATGTGTGCTAGATGATGAACAACAAAGTATCATCTCCTTTTGTCATTCCCAGGCATGTGGTGGCCACTTTTCGGCTAAAAAGACCACAGCGAAAATTCTGCAATGTGGGTTTTATTGGCCCACCATGTTCAAAGACACACATGAGTTTTGCAAAGCATGTGAACCTTGTCAGAAATTAGGAGGAATTTCCCGTAGAAATATGATGCCACTCAATCCCATCTTAATAATCAAAATTTTTTATTGTTGGGGCATCGATTTCATGGGCCCATCCCATCTTCTTTTGGAAACGTATACATCTTGCTTGCCGTTGATTATGTTTCCAAATGGGTCGAGGCCATCCCTTGCCAGAATAATGACCATAAAACGGTCATTCGCTTCTTAAAAGAGAATATTCTTTCCCGGTTTGGAACACCTCGAGTCATCATAAGTGATGGAGGGTCTCACTTTTGCAATCGCCCTTTTGAAACCTTAATGAAGAAATATGGCGTAACACAAAAAGTGAGCACTCCCTATCACCCACAAACTAGTGGACAAGCTGAGATATCTAATAGGGAGATTAAACACATTTTAAAGAAAACGGTGAACCCCGATCGCAAGGATTGGTCACTTCGGCTTACCGATGCACTTTGGGCCTACCGTACTGCTTTCAAAACTCCTATTAGAATGTCTCCCTATAGACAAGTCTATAGGAAGGCGTGTCACTTGCCTGTGGAGTTGGAACATAGGGCATATTGGGCTATTAAGAAGATGAATTTTGATTCTGACAAGGCAAGCTCGTTGCGCAAACTACAATTGAATGAACTTGCAGAAATCCGGAACGAACCATATGAGAATGCGTGAATTTACAAGGACAAGATGAAGATATTCCATGATGAGAATATTCTTGGCAAGACATTCACGATCAATCAAAAAGTCCTCATGTATAATTCTCGCCTACATCTATTTCTAGGAAAGTTAAGATCTCGATGGATCGGTCCCTACATTGTGAAAACTGTCTATCCATATGGGACTGTCGAGTTGTTAAATCCAAGGAACAGCAACATTTTTAAGGCAAATGGGCAGCGATTAAAGCCGTTCTTTGAGAAATTTCCTTCAGAAGGTATGTCCATACCTCTGAATGATCCTGTGTATCAGGATGATTGATCTCCTAGTCTGACGGAGGTATAGAGTAGTTCGGATTAGGATTTTGTTGCTTTTGTTTACTTTTACTTAGGTTTGTTAGAAGGAAGAATTCTACTTTTCACTTTTTCAGGTACTCTCATTCCTCACTCCCTTTTATGTTCCAATTGCTCTCATGTTTTGTTTATTGCACATCTTTTACATTGAGGACAATGCAAGATTTGGTTGGGGGGTGTAGGATCACTTGGATGAATCCAGCGTTTTGTAACATTTCAAGCAATTATGTGGAAATTTTTCAATTTTTTTCAAAAATTCAAAACTCTTTTGGAAAATTTTAGTTCTATGCACTCAAGATGATATGAGCATAAGAAGAGGAGATATGAAGTGTATGAGGTTGTAAATCTTGATATTCTCTTGGCATAATGGTTTTATATGAGAATTCCCCTAATTCTATGATCGATAGAAAATCTGAACATTTTTACACCTAGTCCACATTACACGATTTTCATGGGTTGAAAGGATTATGTGATTTATGGATTGGATAGACTTTGAATTAAGGTGTTGAGAAATCAAACCGGGGTACCTTGTCCATCCTTGTCCATGGGAAAACAATGCAAGATATGGATTTTTAAAAATCCTATCTAAATTAAAAGAAAAAGGAAAAGGAAGGATGAAATTGGGAATGATGGAAAAATGGTGGAAAATTCCGATTAGGGCTACCTACTACCAACCGGGGGATCGTCTACCCGTAACCAAAGCCGGAAATGGGACGTAGTGTGAAAGTTGTCAGAAGGACGGTAAGGCAAATTCCTGTCATTGGCTTGATTTGACTCTATGTACCTTGAGATCGATAGTCTGGTTAATCTATGAAGAAGATAATCCTATAAACTCGTGAGATGAATTTTCACTATCCACACTAGATTGAATTTGTTCAAGTCCTTCTATTTATCAAACAATCAGCGGGAATTTCATATGAATGCTTATCATGTTTTGAGGGTTACAGTTTCAACCTCGGTCGCCTAATATTTCTGAATCTTTCACTTGTATGTCTTGGGATGTATAGAATAATGGTTTCTGAAAGAGAGTTGAATTTTGAAGAATGGAATTAGTTTCACACATGTTTTGCTCGGGACTAGCAAAATGCTGGTTGGGGGGTGTGTTCAGCTCTTAATTGTTCATATTCTAACCCCAATTCATCACTCATTGTGTGAGGTTTTCATGATTCAAAGGCTAATTAAATGCATATTTTGTAATTACAGGAATGAGAGTGAACTTTGCTTAATTGAAGGTGAAAAGGACCTCATTCAGAACTATTTGGATGAAGATCGAAGAAGGACCAAAGAAAGAAGGAAGGAAGGAAAGAAGAAAAGAAGAAAGAAAGAAGAAAATGAACCAGAAACAAGCCAAGACCGGACGTGACCGGTCGGCCAGGAGGGCCACGACCGGTCCAGACCGGTCGGCCAGCTTCCTACTCATACTGAGCTTGCTGGACTTCAGCCAAACACAGGCACGACCGGTCATGACCGGTCGGCCAGGCCAGTCCGACCGGTCCAGACCGGTCGGCTAGAAGAGTTTTGTTGGTCCAGAGGCCGCTGGACTGTTTTCCCATTGAAGCACGACCGGTCCAGACCGGTCGGCCATGTGATTTAAAGCGAAAATTTCTATTTTCAGTCCGAAAATCTCTGCGCACTGCGTAAATCTTACGCAGATTCTCAATTCTTCTGAAGTTGCGGAGCCTCCCCATTATAAAAGGACACCTAGGGATCGTTCCTAGGCTATCTTAGGAGGGTTTAAGCAAGCTTGGAGGCGGTGGAAGTGGATTTCGGAGTTCCAAAACTCCTTCTAGTTTGTTTTATTATTTTTATGAGTTTTTTTGGTTGTTTCATGTTTCCTTGGATCATGAGCAGCTAAACCTCTTAGCTAGGGCTAAGAGGTGAAGCTTGTAGTGAATCCAAGATGTTTCAATTCGTATTCAGTTGGTTTTAAGTTTGGAATTCATGTTATGAACTATGGTTTGAAGTTTATACAAGTTTTGAGTAGTTTTTCTTAGTCTTATGATGACTCATGGATGTTTGGGAGAATTACTTAATTTCTTAATTGGTTTGCATTAGTCTAGACCTGTATGATCCGAGGAATTGGAGTACGCTCTAGTACTATGATCTTCATGTGGGGACTTCCTACCAAAGTTCTACTTTTCTGAATTTCTGTAATGTGTATGGACTGTGCATGTGATTTGAATCAAGTTCAAATTGTAATCTAGCCTTGTCTTGTGACAGGACTTGAGGATGGTTATGATTGTGAACTGAGTCTTTTGAAATGAGGACCGACCTATGCAATTGAGCATGCTCAGCTTAGCTTACGTTGAGTGAATCATATGCATTGGACTTACATATAACGGATTGTTTGGTTTAACAGCTATATCATCCGACTAGATAGATCTTAATATCGATTCTAGTTGAGAGAATGAGAAACCACAGCGGATTGAACATCAAGGATTACTACAAGTGGATCCTTAAACCCCTAGTGCCTTTTTATAATTTTTTACATTCAAATTAGTTTAAAATTGTTACTCACATCAACCTTATTCAAAATCTGATTATTAGCTTTCAATAGATACTTTTGGATGTGTTTGTGAAATCCTACATAAGTCCCTGTGGATCGACCTCGGTCTTACCGAGATTATTACTACATCGCAACCTTACACTTGGGGAAGCGAACAGGGCCTTCTGTGATGTGGCCCGCCTTTGATATGGCCCACCTTCTGATCGTGTCAGCGCTCCTAAACACACATCAATGCCCTCTATCCATCCCCCAGACCGGATTCCCCAACGGTCGAGGTTAAGTGGGCCAAATCAGCAATTTGATCAAAAGGGCTAACACTTAGCCAATATTGCAAACCTCGGAAACCCTTCCGAAAGAGCCAAAAACGGCCGAAATCGAGAGGAATCGAGCGGAATTTGACCGAACCCGAGAGGGAGACTTCTCTCCTCCATAACATGATATATCATAATCATGCACCGCAATAAGGTTATCCAAACTCAGGAGCCCCAAATACCTTAATCAAGTGGTCAGCAGGCCCACTACTTCGTTGTTTTCAGCCCTGGGAAGTGCCCAGTCTGCTCGGAAATAGACCCATGCTAAACAAATCGAAATGCGATCGCATTGCGATCCTCATGGACATAATCCACCCCTATTCAAAGACGATCATGACAGGTATTCACCAAATCCTCCGAATCAGATCGTAAACAGGCCCTAGGAAGTGCCCTGATGGCCCGAAAATCTACTAATGCCAAATGAAATCAATCGCGATCTCAAAGACGCGAGGGTAAAATATCGACGACACAAAGATATGTACGAAGCAGATTGATCAAATTAAATGCATAATTTGTCTGATACACTGAACATTTAGCATAAATGCAATCCTCTCTCGAGCATGCATAAAGCATAGTTACTTTGTACTGTACTCATTTGCATCCATTGTATGAATTTATTTCATCTCGGATTGAGATAAGAGACTAAATCGAAGGGGACTATGCTTATCATCAAAAACCATAATGAAAGAGTTCTAAACGTTTGAAATACTTCATCGTTAAGACCAGTTGATGTGTGTCCTGTCCAAGGCGGGATCCGTCAGTTGAGTGGCTAAGGGAATGAGTGCCTTCCAGCAAGTCACCCGTCCCATCAGAGACGGTCACTGGCCCTGGTTGCAGTAAGTGGACACCGTGGAGCATATTTCTGAAAGTCATATCATCCATAGAGACGTATCATGACACTGAGATATACGACTCGGTCGAAACCCTATTTGCACAAAGACCCCATGGAGTGCCCTCCAGTAAGTCACCCATCCCATCGGAGACGATCACTGGCCCTGGTTGCAGTAAGTGGACGCCCTGGAGTGTATCTCTGAAAGTTATATCGTCCATAGAGACGCGTCATGACACTGAGATATACGACTCAGTCGAAACCCTGTTTGCACAAAGACCCCATGGAGTGCCCTCCAGTAAGTCACTCGTCCCAGCAGAGAAGGTCACTGGCCCTGGTTGCAGTAAGTGGATGCCCTAAGTGTATCTTTGAAAGTCATATTGTCCATAGAGACGCGTCATGACACTGAGATATACGATTCGGTCGAAACCCTGTTTGTACAAAGACCCCATGGAGTGCCTTCCAGCAAGTCACCCATCCCAGTGGAGACGGTCACTGGCCCTTGTTGCACTAAACGGAAACCGTGAAGTGTATCCTGAAAGTCATATCGTCCATAGAGACGCGTCATGACACTGAGATATACGACTCGGTTAAAATCCTGGTTGCTACTCAACTAGGAACGCCCGAGGAGTATGGGACCGACATCTAACTGGTCTTAACAATGGCTTAGTCCATAATAAATCCTAGACTTGGTCTCGGCGACCATGAACTCGAGACTATAATCCCTGACGATTTAAACTACTTGCTCGATCTATCCGAGCTTCATTCCTTTAATAGTCCATCTATTGTATAACTGCAATTCATATTGGAATCTTGTCGCTTTGTGTAATGGTTTTCTCCCGTAAGGGTTTCCACGTAAAAATCTGTGTTATCTATGCTGTGCTTTATTTATATTTATGCTTTTCTAATGCTTTATTTAATTCATTTATGATACATGCATGCATTTACTTTTGCCTTCTAATCAAGGGTGATCATCCGTTGATGTAATTAAGGGTTCGTGACCAGTTCACAGCCCGGAATGTAAAAGATCTCAGAATCTCTGGAATAAAATTCACCTCACGGTGCTTTCTCGCGTATACTTTGTGATTGGTTATGATTGTCTATGAATGTCTCTATACTCAAAATTCCCCCAGAATAATGAAACACAGGAAAAAGACTGTCGACGAGCGGTTCGATTTTTCTAAGCTCTAACAAACTGGCGACTCCACTGGGGACTTGAATAGTACCAGAATCTCTGGTTATCTCTGAGTAAAGAAACATCCTAAGATAAATCGTTCACAAACACAGATGTATGCGTAAGAAAGTTCCGCTAGGAGAAATGTTCGGCGCCTTTACGGGCGCCAAACTGGCGACTCTCAACGGGAACGTTCTTCCCTTCATTTTTAAAGCAAAAGTTTTCTAAAAGAATTTTAAAATCTCGTATGGCATGCATATGATTCGTACTTATATACTTTTGTCGGTCATTGAGCCATATCGCGATTGGTAAGGATGCATCTTCTCTCCTTTCAAAGGTGCTGGGTGTTCTAATGTGCGTATGACTGTGCAGAAAGACAGAAAGACAGAAAAGAATCAACCATTAAAACTATACAAATGGCAACCACTATGGTCTTCCTAGCTTCTGGGGGATTTTACTTCCCTCACCTCGTGACAGCAGAAACAGTGATTCCCGAAGCCGATTGGCAACTTGTCCAGAGACGCCGATCACCAAAGAAAGCCGAAAGCAGACAAGTGACTTCAGTTAGAGCAGAAACAGTGAAGACATAGAGCAGTGTGAGGAAACAGTGGAAGCCAGTCCGCAGGAATGAAACCCACAATGCTATCAGAGCTACCGTGTCACCCGGGCCAGAATTCTCCTTCGTCGCTACCGATTTCCCGGTAGTGACGGGAACAACACTACCAGTCAAAACACCGAACCAATTCACTATCCGGGGATTGACTGAGACTGCAATGAAGGCATGCTCTACTGAAACCAATATGACCAAGGCTAGACCACAGCAAGTGCAGGTTGCAGTGGTGCAAGTCGTAGAAAGGGAGGCGAGCGGGCAAGATGCAGAGCTACCTCCAATCCAAGAGAAAATAGATGAAATCATTCAGGTCCAAGAAGACACAGCTAGAGAGGTCAGAGAAATAAAAGAAACATTGGTGGCTCTAGTCGCCCAGGGGTAGTCAGAAGCCCAACCGTTCCCTTTGGACAACCACTGGGAGAGTCACAGGATACAACAGGAGAACCAGTAGCCGTAGAACCACAAATTCACCCAAGGAATGTTGCATTCGAGCGTGCACCGCCGCAACCATCTCATGCCACGAAAGAAGAGTTGTCCTAGACAGTCGCGAACCTGATGCGTCAGGAAAGAGAAAAGGAGAAGAGAGGAAAATATATATATCGGATACCGTATCCATCCGAAGTCAACGAAATCCCGTTCCCTGACGACTTTAAGCATCCCGACTTCCCACAATTCGACGGCAAAGGGTCACCAGAGGAACATATGACCCAATTCATGACGGTGCTAAGGAATTTGTCCGTAGTACCTCAATATTGCCTCCGATTGTTTCGGTCGACGCTGACTGGAAAGGCCTTTCAAATGTATATGTCATTATCCGCAGGGTCTATCAAGACCTGGGATCAGATGCAAGATTTGTTCATTTCCAAATTTTTCTCCACTGAGCGAGAAGTCTCGCTGACGGATTTAGCCTTAGTCCATTAGAGGCAAGGAGAGTCAGTCGAGGCGTTTATTGATAGATGGGGAGCCATAGCGTCGCAATGCTGAGAGTTGCCTCGCGAGCTTGAGCAAGTCAAGATGTGTACTCAAGCCATGGACCCAATAATCTCATTCGGTTTATCCGGACACAATTTCTCAACGTTCGGGGACCTAGCGACAAAGGCCCATATGGTAGAGGAAGCCGCGCTAAGAACACAGTTCAAAGCGGAGAGACCGAAGCGTGAGATCGGGAAGACGGTCACATCAAGTTACGTCGACAAGAGCAAAGCCTCGAAAGATCAAAAACTGTCACATCCAGAACGCGAGATTAAAGGCAAGCCAGCGGAAACTCAGTTCAGAGTCGAAGGGCCATGAAAACCGAAAAAGATGATGATTGTCGGACGGGGCAGGGTAGAAGGACGTTACTCGTTTGACCTGAAAGACCTTATCCCAATAATGGAACGCCTAGTCGAAGAAGGGGAACTACAGTTGCTAAAACTGATTCGACCAGAGGAAGTAGGACAAACGGATACCCGCAATAGCACCTGGTAAGTATCATCGAAGCTTGGGACATGAGACGGGAGAATGCCTCATCTTGAAAGGGAAAGTGTAGAGACTGATCAACCAAGGTATCATTAAGCTAACGACAAAAGAAATCAGTCGGGTTACGTCAGCTGTAGTGACAATAGCACCTGCGATACCACCAGTTCATGATGAAAGACTGGTACAAACAACAATGGTACAGACTGTTGAAGAAAGGGAATCGGCAGGACACAACGTCGAATTGTTGGCGATCCGAGAGTAAGTCAGCAAATTGGTCCAAGCCCACAGGGAGCTATCCAAACAGATGGGAAAAGTTCAGGAGGCTTTAGCCATCTTGATTTCACAGAAAGCGACCCCTAGTACTGCTCTGCCTGTCTGACAGTTGGAAGAAGAAGCACCGGGGGCAGCCCGTAATGTTGTTGAAGTAAGACAACAGAGCCACACCGAACAAATAAACGCGCATATGTCGGGTTTAGACTCCATGATCCCATACGAACTGCTAGGCAATATCTCTTTCACCCTTCGTAACTTGGCTGCAGAAGTTCGCATGATAGAGCAATCCTGTTTTGGAAACACGATCTCAAGCAGAAAAGTCAAGACACAAAATGAGAAAGAGGACATGGGTAGACGTAAGAAAGAACCCTAGAAACCGAAAACGACCGAATCCAGGGCATGAGGTAGAGACCAGTGTAATGAGGACACAAGACAAGGGCAAAGAACCTCAGAAGTCGCGGCACATGACAATCAGTGAGCGAGATGAAAAGAACGGACCGTATACATTTGACATCAAAGACCTTGTCCCAATTATGGAGCGACTAATCGAAGAAAGAAAATTACGACTACCAAAGTCTATTCGACCAGCAGAAGTAGGACGCGTGGATGATCCCAGCTATTGCGAATATCACAGATGCATAGGCCATAAAACCGAGCAATGCTTCATTCTGAAAGGAAAGATACAAAAGATGATAAACCAAGGCGTCGTCGGTTTGAAAATGGAAGGGTCCGATGGAGCCCCGGCCAGTACAGTTCCAATAGATATCACTTAGGAAGAACTTCGCTCGAAGAACTCCATTCCCTAAACTTCAATAATCGTGAACGTTTACAAATAGTTCTGGCAGTTTATAAAGTAGATACGAATATACTTATGTTCACTCATGCATCTACTTCATCTGTTTGCTGTGCTTCATACTTGTTTACATGTTCACTCACATCATACTGTTGTGCATATGAATATAAAATGTTCGTAGAGCTCTTCTTAATGACACGTACCATAGTCGGAGAATATCAAAGAATTGACTCCACGAATCATCAACCGACTTATTATATCCTCATCAGACCGGTCGAATTAGGAGAGAATATCTTATAGAAAGTCTACGCGAATCACAACATCCCCATATTATGGTATCTTCGTCACAAGTTCTCATATTAACTATCCTGGTATTCTGGCATTCCTCTGCTTAATAGGAGAATACTTCAAAATTGATGGATTCTCATATATATGTATATGTGGTTCTACATGAAGACAGCCGGGATACTCTATTATTATCAATCTCTTATACTTATGCACAATGTTTTATATGAAGATGATCGGAACATCGCTATCTATATCCAGATTTCGTATTATGTCATGGATCTCCCATCATTATCGCATTATTCTTCTACTGTATATGAAGATAAGTCACGGTTGGGAATCTCCTGCATACATATGTATACATACGGCCTTATATGAAGACGAATAGGGCATTCTATTATGTATCACTTCACCTTGAACATATCGACAACTTCCTTTTATGAAGAACTCTGCAACAAGAATATGCAATTAAAGATTATGATCAGACGGGTATTCGACACGGATTCCTAAAGCACAAGATTTGTCTCATTAGAATGAAGTGGTCTTACAAAGTGACGAGCCAGAAGCACTGGGGGCAAGCCCTAATATGTTATGAGAAATTCAAGTTTATAAGAAGAAGAAGCACTGGGGGCAAGCCCCAATATATTATCAAAATCTCAAGTCTGCAGAAAGAAATGACTGGGGGCAGGCCAGGAAGGATGATAGATAAACCCAAAAAAATACGGAGCTAAAAGAAAGTTTCGAGCTTATGACACGAACGTCTCTCGAAAGCAATGACCCAAGGGTACACAGGTTAAGTAAAAAGGGGAAGTATTATTCCTATGGGTTCTTCCATTTTTATGCTTTGATATACTTAGTTTACATTAAACTCATACATCATACATCATTTTATGCATATTAGTCTCAAACGCATAACACCAAGTAGTGGTTTAGCAAAAGAATCATTGTCATTTACTTTAGATCATGAAGCATGCGGTTAACAAGTTCTGATGTCGATTACATTGGATATAAGTAACAGTTAGGTATTCAGGACAGCTGTCTAATACTATTTTTATCTGACAATGACCATAAAAGGTAAAAGAATAGAATTACAGCTTCTCCAGACACCCTGTTATGAACTTCATCACATCTTTCCGCGTTGCCTCCATGGTGGCCTTTGCCTCCGTTAGCGTCAGCGCAGGATCCAGAATATTACGAAGTTCGATTTCTAAATCTTCCATTTGCTTGCGTGCCGCCTCTCCTTCACTCTCGAGTTGTGCGACCTCGGCACGGTTCTGATTAACGACAAGATCAAGGCGGGCAACCTCAAGATTTATGGCCGTTTCTTCCTCTTGCAGCCACGCGATCTCAGATCTGACATCAGCAAGATGATTAATACACCCGCGACGTTGAGTCTCACTATCTTCTAAGGTTGTTCTAGCATTAACGGCTGAATGTTCTCGCTGCTCTACGACAGTCCGTAAAGAAGACAGAACTCGCCATTTCTCTTCAGCCGTAGGGTCAGGTTCAATCCAATCAGTCATAATAACCTGTGCAACAGAATCCTCGAAAGAAGAAATGCGACAGACTATTTTGGATACATCAGGCCTGATTACTCCTGCACAAGCTTCCAATGCCTTCACCCCTGCTCCTAGTGTATGCCACTCGCTTGGCTCAGCCAACGCCTTTGAAATGTTGGATAGTAAACCCCTCAGTATGCTCTGTCCAAAACAGTCTAAATGATCGAAACAAGGAACGTCGAATGCTCCGTGGGCAGCCACCTCAGAACTGGCAATATCTGCAACGAAAGGAACAAAGCAAGTATTCAATGAAATGGTAAGTACAGAAAAAAAAAAGAATAAACCAAGGAGCTATGAAAGAATCGTACCAGTAGATGAGTCGACGACAGGTTTCAAGAAATCTGCAGTATGTATCGTCGCATCAGGGAATGGCTCAATAGTCTCGGTCAGTGGTGTCGAGGTCACATCCAGAAGTTCAGTAGTATCGCTATCAGTATCGATCATTTCAGTTACCACCGGCGACTCTGCCTTACCCTCAACACTGGAAGCACCAGGGGCCGTAAATACAGTCGTGTCATTCCCTGGCATAGTGGACCCTTGCAGATTATCCTCTCCAATCAGGCCCAGCCTGCTCTCTCACGCCAGCATGGTCTGATATTTCATTCGTCGGCCTAGTTGTCGTTGGGTCATCTTCACTAATTAATCGACCGGCACCCTTATCACCGTCAATCACTAGAAGACGTGTGAACCCGGCTTCTTGAGACCATTTCACTAAAGGTATTCTGAAAGTATGCCAGCCATCCAACGCAGTATCCTCTTTACGATGGTCAATTGACACACTCAGGGAGATCGTATGCTTAATGCTCGACGATAAATACACTTCAGCCTACTCTCTATAATAACCCAATCCGTCAGCGAGGACCTCTGTCAACCCTGGAGGAGGAATGTAGAGTGGATTATCAACAGAGCTGTTTTTTCGGACCAGAGCATACTGATGCACCACCATCTCAGCCAACTATAAGGACCGCTAGTCTTCCGATAGAGGCCGGGAAGCATGAACCTCGCGCCTGTTCACGTCATCAAAAGTTGATGCCATATCCACTCCCAATGAGCAGGACCTGTGCCGTACGCCCGCTCTACTTTAGTTACATCTGGTAACTTCATCGGAACACCCTGATCGTACCCAAATTGCCTGGCAAACCGACTAGGGTAATAAGGTTCTCGCCAGAACTCTATTCCTTCGCGCAGCAGAAGTGAGGCAGTACGAATAGACACCAGAAATTCCCTATCAGTGGCATCCACAGAATGTTCATCATCAACGACTTCTCGATCTTCCCTGGCATCAGAAACAGGAAAGTGGTAGAAGCAAATCTCTGCCCAACTACCAATTTTGGAAGCTATCTAATTAGACGACTGCGTTATCATGTTAAGTTTTCTATAGCGATAAAGAGGTGCGTGATCGGCATGGAGATACTGGAAGAGATCTACTCCGTATGTCCACGGGGAATATATGACCAACCATTCACAGAAGAAATGCCATGGGCAATAAGCCGCGTTCATCCCTCGCCAGGGTTGGTCTTTGTGACTCGCAATATTGCCAAAAGCCCTATATAAACTACATAGCACTGGCGGTGCTAGAGAAAATTGGCAACCATTTGCAAGAGCTCCCACTACGACGAAGCAAGAAACCCTGACACCATCAGCACTCTTGGAGCTAGGCAACATAACCGCCGACAACCAGTATGCTAAGAATCCTGTCAGTTCGCAAGACGGTGTAAGCTCATTCGGATTGCGAAACTTTTGTTCAAAACTGTTCCTTCATTAAAGCCTGGTCTTCGAGTAAGGTCCCATACTCTTCGTAATCAGTGCTGCAAGAAGAAAAGAAGTGCCCATGTCAGAAACAAAGAAATTAAAGTATGTAGAGCACGAAAGTACGAAAGAAGGCATCGAAAGAAGTATTACTTCATCCTCTGGCTGAAGTAGATCAACCAGTCGTCATAGTGAATCTTCGTAATATTGTTGAACTGCGACAACTCAGCAAACAGCTCAAGACAAGCCTTTGAATGATAAGCATCTCGAGGACTTTTGAGCCGAAACGAAGATAGCTCTTCATCAGTTGGAACGTATTCCTGATAATATTCTCCTATCACAAACAACCTAGCCATCATCCGGAGATCCCATAGGGTTATGCTCATCTCTCCATATGGAAAGTGGAACGAATTGGTAACGGAAGACCAGTAGTTCAAGAAGCTTCGAAGAATTGTTGGATCTCGGGAGAAATGTTCAGAAGTCGCATCGATAGCTTGATACAGGCCGAATTGTTTTAAAATCCTCTCATGTCGGATCAAAATCTCTTTTGCCCATGGCTCATAACCAACTCACTTGTTCAAATGACCCCGTGTACGAAAGCTCTTCGTCGCCCACATTGTCGCCTTGTCCATGTGTCGAAACCTTTGCTGCACTGTCTCAAAATAATGGACTGGAGAAGGAGTGTGAGGATCACAAGTAGGCACAAGGAAAACCATTTCTCTCGAGGAACCTACCCGCTGTTCTCTCCCATCGTCGACCAGTATGGTAGTGAACAACTGCTCGGGGGCAGATGTCCACCTCTAGACTCCATAGAACTGAAAAGGGCCTTGAATGTTGGATGGTTCGATGCTCGGGAAGGGCCTGTGCCTCGCAAAAGATTTTTCATGCAAGATGACTCGGTCAGGTATAAGGATTGACGATGGAGAAACCGCACGTCGTAATGATCTTGTTTCTATTCCAGCCGATCTTCATCCGCTCATTCTTCGGATCAACGAGCTGTGGCGATTGCTTCGCCTTGTCAACTTCTTCAACCGGCTTCTTACCTCGATTTTGTCTCTTCTTCTTCTGACCTTCTTGATCTTCCTCGGAATGTTGGCCGCACACGCTAGAAGGACTTGCCTCAACGACATTGGCAGCATCAGTGAACTGACAATGCCAGGCAGACCATTCCCCTTCAGTCCCTTGCGTCGGAGGCTCAGATGTGGTTTTATCCACATAGATACGCAGTAATACTTCATGGGAGAGCTGCTTAATTCGATCAGAGAAATCCTTCACTTCGGATTCGATTGTCTCAAATGATTGCGAATGACACTCTACCGAAGACAGGTTAGCAGTATCTCTAGTTACCCTCTTCTTCCCGCGTCGTATAGATGAAGAGCCGGAAACTTGAGATTGGGAAGCTTCTCCGGAAGATCTTGCTACTGTCGCCATGACTCACTACAATACATAAACAAAAGTGCATCAAACAGAAGACCAGCGCATGCAACAGGCAACACAATAAGGTAAGCATCGCATCATTCAAGCACGGATTTCACACACAAAATACGTCAGTAAATACATGCATAAAGTCATGACCCACAACAATATGGAAATAGTGGAATTTGAGTGCACATCCGACAAACAAGAGCGCACATATCATAGCGCAGCAAATATAGTAGCAGCCCTACATGTACACTCGGAGTGCGTGCAAGTTCGCACTAACCCCAAATGATGCATGAGCACCCGCTTGGAAGTGCACATCGTAAAACCGCTTAAAAGAGCAGTTGTAGGCTGTAAAAGACCAACATAAGCAACGTATTATGGGCCCCGAACACTAAGTCACAATCATATTCGAGCATTGAGCGAGACAACCACAAACGACATCAAATTCGATTGAGAATAGGGCCAAATGCATGAGTTATCACCAAGGGCGATGAAAAATGCCAGAATTCAGAAAATTTCACTAAGTAGTGGAGTTACATGCGCCCAAGCCAATGCCCCAGGCGCATGTAACCCCACATGCGCCCATTCCATGTAAATGGAGGTATATGTTCGTAGCATGTGACCCCACGTGCGCCCATATTCACTTCACCAAAGAGAAGCTCACATGCGCCTGCATTATCAGGGGTTTCCACACAGGCATTTGTGCTGAGGGTACATGCGCTTAGCCCCATAACACTTCCACATGCGCCTGGCTCTTAACATGTTCCCACATGCGCTTGGCTCTTAACATGTTCCCACATGCGCCTAAGCTATCTCCACATGCGCTTGGAGCCAAGGGCATGCACCTGGAGCAAGATCCCATATGCCCATTATCAGTTGGAGGGGCACATGCGCCCATGGGAAGGCCACATGCACCTACTCCCTTATGAGAAGTTCTCTCACCTCTTAAATTTTGGTTTTCTTGATTCGAAAATGACCAAATGACTCAGTGAGTCCGGTATTTATACTTGAGCATGGGGACCTGTGCACGGCGTTGGCCTGAAGTAAGCATCCATCGCAGCGCACAGGGGGGGCACTTGTTGGGGTTCAAATTCACACCCATTGTAAAACAGTATTCAACGATCCATCTACGATGATTTGGACCGATTTTGGGACCCGAAATACTCAGAAAACGCCAGTGCAACCCAAACATGTGCGATCGTGACTGAAACCTACAAATGCTATTTCAGGGTGGAATCAGACATGCAGATTACCGCCAAATGATTTAGAATATCCTAAAACCCTTAACTTGCAAGTTTCGAAGTCGCGCGATGCATATGTTTGCCCGCGCGCTCCTAAATGCGTTTTGCCCTGATTGTATCCGACTGTAGGGGCCCGGAAGCCTATAAATGCTATTTCTGAAGGGAATTGGACACGCGATGGCTTCCAAATGATCTAAAATGTTCAGAAACCCTTAAGTTCCAAATTTGAATGCCATACGATGTACACTTTTACCTGCGCGCACCGAAACGCGTTCTACCACTGTTCGGAGCTAACCCAAAGGGCTCGAAAGCCTACAAGTACCATTTCGGAGTGGAATCAGACATGCGGATGGCCGTCAAATGATCCGAAATGCTCGAAAAACCTTAAGTAGCAAGTTTGAAGTCCTTGTGGTGCATATTTCTATGTGCGCGCCTCCCGGAACAATATTCTTATGCAAAGAGTCGATCGGGAGGGTCCAAATTGGGAAGGAACTACCAAAATTCACAGCAGATGGCCATCGGTACCCCACCCCGTTCATTTAGGAGGTCGATCATGGCCTAAAAGTGGCTTGGCGTTAGTGAACTCAGTCTCCAAAAAGGTAGCCCCCCTTTGAAGGTCGCCCGTCGGAGCCCAAAACCTGAAATATTCTAAGGGATGGAACATGCATTCGCTCACTCTCTCTCCACATGCATTCGTTCACTCTCTCTCCACATGCATTCGTTCACTCTCTCTCCACATGCATTCATTCACCCTCTCACCACATGCGCATGAGAGCTCTCTCTCTCCCTTTTCAATATTTTAAATAAAATAAAAAATATAAAAAAAATCATGAAAATATTCTAAGTGGGGCCACATGCGGCCAACACAGAGGCCACATGCGCCCATACTAAGGGCACATGCGCCCACACCAAGCCACATGCGCCTGATGCATGGTGACATGCGCATGATCCCCATCACATACGCATGACTCCTCTCTCCAAATGCATGCGCATGCCCTCCCTTTTGCAGACAACATGCGCCAGGTACCCGATACCTGATTAACATACTATAAATACCCCTCTACTTGATGAGACAGGGACGAGATCATCACTCCCAGAGCACTCTTCTTGCAGAGGTAAAAATTCCTCTCCGGAATCCTCACCGGGATAGGGACATGCGCCCATCCCTTTGCCAGATGCCCTCGCCGGAAAGGGATTTCTCCCACCGGAGCAAAATCCTCCAAGTCCCATGGGACATGCGCTCATCCTTTTGTCGGAAGCAAATGGGAAATTTCTCAAGTCCTTGGAGGACATGCGCCCAAGGGAGAAGCCACATGCGCACAAGTGCGCCCAAGGGGCAGGCACATGCGCTTACCTCCCTTCCCTTCCCTCTCTCTCCTCACTTTTCTCTCACATGCGCTTGAGGGAGAGGGCACATGCGCCCACCTCAGCCACATGCGCCCACATCCCATAGTAGATGCGCCTGGACGCTGATGGGGAGGAGGGGCCTTCTGTGATGTGGCCCGCCTTTGATGTGGCCCACCTTCTGATCGTGTCAGCGCTCCTAGACACACATCAATGCCCTCTATCCATCCCCTGGACCGGATTCGCCAACGGTCGATGTTAAGTGGGCCAAATCAGCAATTTGATCAAAAGGGCCAACACTTAGCCAATATTGCAAACCTCGGAAACCCTTCCGAAAGAGCTAGAAACGGCCGAAATCGAGAGGAATCGAGCGGAATTTGACCGAAACCCGAGAGGGAGACTTCTCTCCGCCATAACATGATATATCATAATCATGCACTGCAACAAGGTTATCCAAACTCAGGAAGTGGTCAGCAGGCCCACTAATTAGTTGTTTTCAGCCCTGGGAAGTGCCCAGTCGGCTCGAAAATAGACCCATGCTAAACAAATCGAAATGCGATCGCATTGCGATCCTCGTGGACATAATCCACCCCTGTCCAAAGACGATCATGACAGGTATTCACCAAATCCTCCGAATCAGATCGTAAACAGGCCCTGGGAAGTGCCATGATGGCTCGAAAATCTACTAATGTCAAATGAAATCAATCGCGATCTCAAAGACGCGAGGGTAAAATATCGATGACACAAAGATATATACGAAGCAGATTGATCAAATTAAATGCATAATTTGTCTGATACACTGAACATTTAGCATAAATGCAATCCTCGCTCGAGCATGCATAAAGCATAGTTACTTTGTACTGTACTCATTTGCATCCATTGCATGAATTTATTTCATCTCGGATCGAGATAAGAGACTAAATCGAAGGGGACTATGGTTATCATCGAAAACCATAATGAAAGAGCTCTAAATGTTTGAAATACTTCATCGTTAAGACCAGTTGATGTGCGTCCTATCCAAGGCGGGATCCGTCAGTTGAGTGGCTAAGGGAATGAGTGCCTTCCAGCAAGTCACCCGTCCCATTAGAGACGGTCACTGGCCCTGGTTGCATTAAGTGGACACCGTGATGCATATTTCTGAAAGTCATATCGTCCATAGAGACACGTCATGACACTGAGATATACGACTCGGTCGAAACCCTGTTTGCACAAAGACCCCATGGAGTGCCCTCCAGTAAGTCACCCGTCCCATCGGAGACGGTCACTGGCCCTGGTTGCAGTAAGTGGACGCCCTGGAGTGTATCTCTGAAAGTCATATCGTCCATAGAGACGCGTCATGACACTGAGATATACGACTCGGTCGAAACCCTGTTTGCACAAAGACCCCATGGACTACCCTCCAGTAAGTCACCCGTCCCAGCAGAGAAGGTCACTGGCCCTGGTTGCAGTAAGTGGATGCCCTGAGTGTATCTTTGAAAGTCATATTGTCCATAGAGACGCGTCATGACACTGAGATATACCACTCGGTCGAAACCCTGTTTGCACAAAGACCCCATGGAGTGCCTTCCAGCAAGTCACCCGTCCCAGCGGAGACGGTCACTGGCCCTGGTTGCACTAAATGGAAACCGTGAAGTGTATCCCTGAAAGTCATATCGTCCATAGAGACGCATCATGACACTGAGATATACGACTCGGTTAAAATCCTGGTTGCTACTCAACTAGGAACGCCCGAGGAGTATGGGACCGACATCTAACTGGTCTTAACAATGGCTTAGTCCATAATAAATCCTAGACTTGGTCTCGGCGACCATGAACTCGAGACTATAATCCCTGATGATTTAAACTACTTGCTCGATCTATCCGAGCTTCATTCCTTTAATATTCCATCTATTGTATAACTGCAATTCATAGTGGAATCTTGTCGCTTTGTGCCGTGGTTTTCTCCCGTAAGGGTTTCCACGTAAAAATCATTGTGTTGTCTATGCTGTGCTTTATTTTTATTTATGTTGTTTTAATGCTTTATTTAATTCATTTATGATACATGCATGCATTTACTTTTGCCTTCTAATCAAGGGTGATCATCCGTTGATGTAATTAAGGGTTCGTGACCAGTTCACAGCCCGGAATGTAAAAGATCTCAGAATCTCTGGAATAAAATTCACCTCGTGGTGCTTTCTCGTGTATACTTTGTGATTGGTTATGATTGTCTATGAATGTCTCTATACTCAGAATTCCCCCAGAATAATGAAACACAGGAAAAAGACTGTCGATGAGCGGTTCTATTTTTCTAAGCTCTAACAGTGGGTCTATTGTTGAGCTCTTAATTGTGCATATTCTAACTCCAATTCATCACTCATGATGCACGGTTTACATGTTTAAAGGACCACTCTAATGCATGATTTGTGATTGTAGGAACAAGATGGAGATTTCACCAATTGAAGGCTAACCAGAGATCATTACAAGCATTGAAGTTCATTGGATGAAGGTTGAAGGAGGACCAAAGAAAGACAAAGCAAGGAGAGAAGAGAAAAGAAGAAAGAAATAAATAAATAAAGAAGAAAAAGGGCTAGACCGGTCAAGACCGGTCGGCCACCCATCTACCTGCCAAGAAGATTTGCTGGACAGACGAACTGACCAGTCCGACCGGTCAAGATCGGTCGGCCATAGCTGCTGGACGTTTGTAATAAGCAATCCGACCGGTCGGCCAGCCCAGTCCGACCAGTCCAGACCGGTCGGCCATGTGAAAACAGTTAAATTTCTAATTCGGGCTCCGGATTTCTCTGCGCAATTGCGTAACTTTACGCGAAATCTGGAGCTTTCTTGCATAAAGGACGCCTCCAAGCTATAAAAGGACGTCTTCCCCTCATACCAAAGGAGGCTAGGACGTGGGGATTGCTTGGGAGACGGATTCTACTTCGAATTTCTAGTTTTCTTCCTGTTTTAGTTATTTTTTATGTTTTTAGAGGCTTCTAGTTCAAGGATGTTAGAGATGAACTAAAACCTCTTAGCTAGGGCTAAGAGGTGAAGCTTTTGATTCGTTTTTGATGGATTGATGCAACCTAGGTTTCCTTTTTATGATTTAATTGATGAATTTTAGTTAATGTGAGTTTGAATCAAGTACTAGTTTGGTTTTTACTTTGATCTCTTGATGACTCCGGGCTCATGTGATTCTTAGTAATCCTAACTTGGTATTATAGCTTTTGAGCATTGTTTATGCTTGTGTAGTTCATTGATCTACCATCGACTCCGGGCATGGTAGACGCTTTGATTGCCTTATATGCAATGGCCTAATTTTCATGTGGGAACTCATTCAACTAAAGTTCTTATTTTTCTGTTATAATCTGAAATAGTTGTTTATTGATTGATTTTGATTTAATTAGAGTTCTAATCATGAGTTGTAATCAAGTCTAGTGACAAGATTTGGTGAAAGCTATGGTTGTGAATCTCAACTAGATTGGAAAGAGGCTTGGCCTACACAATTAAGTGTGCCCAAGGCCTGAGCATTGTTGTGGGAATCGAATAAATGAATGAGCAACTGTTTTAGATAATTGTTGATTGAACCGCTCTATATTCCGATCGGATAGAGATATGAATTCGATTCCAATTGAGTTGTGAGAGACCTAGTTGTGTTGATGCATTGAAACTTATCAAAAGTGGATCCTTGGCGCTCTAGTTCCTTTTTAGATTAATATTACCTTACACATTCACTGTTTAAACCCAAATCACTATTTTTTAGCTTTAGTTCTTAGTAGGATCTTAATTACTAGTTGTTTTAGAAAAAATCTGAGAATACCCATTCATAAATCTCTGTGGGAATGATACTCGGTCTTTCCGAATTATTACTACTTCGCAACCCTACACTTGGGGAGTGAACATCTATGCCTTTAGATCCGCAATTGACCACCCAATGGCACTCTTGTGCTCTAATAGAGTGGCAATCAGCCTACTCTCTTGTTCTTCATCCAAGTGGAAAGAAATCACCACCGAATATGTCTCATCTTGACCTAAATAGACATATTTCAGCTCACTTGGTAATGATTTTAGGTCGAGTGTTGGTGCCTTGATATTAGATGGGAGGGCTTTGTTCTCGTTTACGGGCAAAGGCTCAAATAGGGCCCTCCATCTTTTGTTATCAAACACCAGCATCGTATCTAAGATGGCATCCATATCTCGTATTGTGTCATCATTTATCTCATGAGAATGGGCCACACATGCATCCAAAGGGTCGGAATATAATGACAAGGGGAATGTATCTTCCACGAATGATTCAATCATGTTTATTTCGTGGATATCCTCATCAACTTCCTGTGGTTGTTTGCATAAATAAAAAATATTAAGCTCAAGAGTCATATTTCCAAAGGACATTTGTACAAGCCCGTTTCTACAATTAATAATTGCATTTGAAGTAGCTAGAAAGGGGCGGCCAAGTATGACGGGAATTTGAGCACCAGTACCTATCACGGGATGTGTATCCAAGACAATAAAGTCTACTGGGTAGTATAATTTATCAACTTGGACTAGGACATCCTCAATCATTCCTCTCGGTATACGAATGGATTTATCAGCAAGTTGGAGTATGGTTTTGGTCGGTTTCAATTCACCTAACCCAAGTTGTTCGTAGACCGAGTATGGAATGAGATTCACACTTGCCCCCAAATTGAGTAAGGCTTGTTTAATCTGGTAGTCTCCTATGATGCATGAGATGGTTGGACTACCCGGATCCTTGTATTTTTGGGGCACCTCTTGTTTGATGATAGCGCTCAAATTCTCAGTCAAAAGTACTTTGTTGTGAACATTGTGTTTCCTTTTGACCGTACACAATTCCATTAAAATTTTGGCATAAGATGGTATTTGTTTTATGGCATCCAACAACGGGATGTTGATCTTCACCTGCTTGAATACTTCTAAAATTTTCAGATTTTTGTCTAAAGGTTTAGGTGAAATCAACCTTTGTGGAAACTGGGGCAACCGGCTTGTATTGCATTTCCGGTTCTTTCTCTTATGGGGTGTTGTTTGAGTTATCATCCTCTTTGGAAATTTTCGGATCCTTAGGCTTTGGGGCCTTCACTGGATTAGATTTGTCAATTTCTTTCCCACTTCTCAACGTGGTGATAGTTTGAACATGTTCCGTGTGGTGGGAGGATGAGCTTGCATCTTGTATCTCAAATTGGGTTCTTGGATTAGGAAGAGGTTGGGCAGGAAGTGTGCTCTTCTCTCTTACACTGAGATGAGATTCAACTCTAGCCATTGATGTTTTCAATTCATTGATGGCTTGAGTTGAATTTTGATTAAATTTCAATTGCTCTTGCATGAACCCATCTATTTTCAGAGAATTTGTCTTGTTATACTCAGCTTGAACCGATACAAATGCACCCAACATTTCCTCTAGCGTCACTTTTGGAGTAATGACTAGAGATCGACCTAGTATAGGTTGAGCTTAACGGATATTGTTTGCATTCGCAGTGGGTTCATTCCTCCAACTGAAGTTGGGATGGTTCTTCCAAGTAGCATTAAACGTGTTTGAGTTAGGAGCACCGAATTTATATTGATAACAGTTTATGGCGTTTGATTGTTCTTGTAAGATGTCCTGAACTGCTGAAATTGTGGGACAATCTTGTGTTGTATGTTGATTTCCGGCACAAATTCCACAGACAGTTTCAACGTCATTAGAGTTTATCGTCTCTTTTCCTTAATTCCATGGCTTCGACCTTTCTTGTGAGGCTAGCCACCCGTGCACTTATGCTATCCTCTTCCGATAAGACATACATTCCCCATTTTTCCTTTTGTTGGCCAGTCTTGGAATTTGCTGGTTTCAATGTATCCCAAGACTGTGCATTCTCAGCCAATTCTTCCAAATAATCCCATGCTTCATCAGCTTCCTTATTCATGAACTCCCCATTACACATCATCTCTACAAATTGGCGCATGGGTGAAGTCAGTCCTTCATAGAAAAAGCTTATAACCCACCAAATTTCATAGCCATGATGTGGGCATGCGTTTAATAAGTCCTTAAACCTCTCCCAACATTGGAAGAAGGTTTCATCTTCCTTTTGGGCAAAGTTCATGATAAGGTGCTTCAACATGTTTGTTTTGTGAGTAGGGAAGAATTTTTTTATGAATTCCCTATGCATATCAGTCCATGCACCAATTGATCTTGGCCTTAATGCATGAAGCCAACCTTTAGCTTTATTTTTAAGAGTAAAAGGGAAGAATTTGAGTCTCACCACATCATCAGTCACATTAGCAAAGTGCATGGTGGTTATTACCTCATCAAACTCCTTAAGGTGTTGATAGGCACTTTCACTGTCTAATCCATGGGATTTAGGGAGAAGTTGGATCACTCCCGGTTTCAAATCCACATTCCCTGCATTTTGTGGAAAAACTATGCACGAGGGAGTGCTCGCTCTTGCTGGTTGCATGAAATCACGTAAAGTTCTTGGTCGGGGAACATTCTCAACCACATTCTCCCCCGTTTCAGTTTGGTTTAGGCCCAGATTAGGGTTGACCATCGGATTAGGTTGATTTACAGCTATATTTTCAGACAAAATTGGAGAAGTTAGATGTCTCCTAGCACGTGGTTCTCTGTCAATTCCGTCCACTATTCCCCCTTCACTAATGAGTCGGTTATTGGAATCCCGAGCCCAATGTGGCATGCAAATCCGAAAAGTATGAAACAAAAAGGAAAAAGAATTCTTCCTTCTCTTCTTTACTCTTCTCTAAGACCGAAGCACAAGGTGTCTTGCAATGGCTATGCCAAAAGCAAGGATAGAGACCGATTTCTCCTGGTCAATAGGGGTTCAAAGAACTCCCCACCCACTCTTTGAATCCTTTGAGAAAAGTGCAGAAAAAGAAGAAAGAGGAGTAGAGGTGAGAAGAGAAATCTCCGAGCACAAGGTGATCCAAGACGGCAGAGCCGACCAATAGGAATCCAGGTGGCACAAGGCCTACCTTTCAGAGATCCAAAAGGAGTCTCCACCCACTCTACAAGAGATGAATATGATAGGAATGAATAGGAGAAGGAGAAGAGTAAGGTTTAGAAGGATCGAACGTGATTCGGGCACTTGCGATCCTTATATCTTCTTCAACTTCCTAGAAATCCCTGAAAAAAGAAAAATAAATCAAACAAAATAAACTAAGTTAAAAACTATTCCTAAAAATCCTAAATAGATTATGTTTTCAGAAATCTGTGAAAAACCGTTCAACTTGCCGGTAGCCTCGCCAAAAACTTGTTCGCTTCCCCAAGTGTAGGGTTGCGATGTAGTAATAAACTCGGTAAGACCGAGGTCGATCCACAGGGACTTATGTAGGAATTCACAAACACATCCAACAGTTTCTATTAAGAAGCTAACAATCGGATTTTGTATGAGATTGATGTAAGTAACAACTTTGAACTAAATTGAAGGTAAACAATTTAAAAAGGCACTAGGGGTTCAAGAATCCACTTGTAGCAATCCTTGATGCTCAATTCGCTGTGGTTTCTCATTCTCTCAACTAGAATCAAAATTAAGATCTATCTAGCCGGATGATAGAGCTGTTAAACCAAACAATCTGTCATATGTAAGGCCAATGTATATGATTCACTCAATGCAAGCTAGGATGAGCATGCTCAATTGCATAGGTCAGTCCCAATTCCAATAAACTAAGTTTATAATCATGATCATCATTAAGTCCTGTCACCAGACAAAGCTAGATCATGATTTGAACTTGAATCAAATCACATGCACAGTCCCATACATAATTCAGAAAACCAGAAAAGTAGAACTTCGGTAGGAAGATCCCACATGAAGATCATAGTACTAGAGCGTACTCCAATTCCTCGGATCATACAGGTCTAGACTAACATTCAGCCATTAAGAACTTAAGTAATTCTCCCAAACATCCATGAGTCATCATAAGACTAAGAAAAACTTACTTAGAACTTGTATAAACTTCAAATCATTGTTCATAAACATGAAATTCAATCTTAAACCAACTTATAACGAATTGAAACATCTTAGATCCACTACAAGCTTCACCTCTTAGCCCTAGCTAAGAGGTTTAGCCGTTCATGATCCAAGGAAGCATGAAACAACTAAGAAAAGCATAAAAACATCAAAACAAACTAGAAGGAGTTGTGGAACTCCGAAATCCACTTCCGCCGCCTCCCACCTTGCTTAAACTCTTCCAAGATGCCCTAGGAACGATCCCTAGGTGTCCTTTTATAGTGGGGAGGCTCTGCAACCTCAGAATATTCCAGAATCTGCATAAGCTTACGCAGTGCGCAGAGAAAATCAGCGCCAAAAATGGGAAAGTGCGCAATTTTACGCATGGCCGACTGGTCACACGACCGGTCTGAGTGGCTAACCGACCGGTCGCGACCGGTCAGACTGGTCTTCTCATCAGTCCAACGCACTTTGGTGTTGAAAATTCTTCTAGCCGACCGGTCTGGACCGGTCGGACTGTGTTTGTCCTGCGTCCAGCGAGTTCAGCACATCTGGGAAAGCTGACCGACCGGTCGTGGCCCTCCTGGCCGACCGGTCACGATTGGTCTTGGCCTCTTTTCTTCATTTCTTTCTTCTTTCTTCTTTCCTTGCTTCCTTCTTCCTCTTGGTCCTCCTTCGATCTTCATTCAATGGTTCTAAATGGACCATTTTCATCTTCAATTGAGTGAAGTCCGCTCTCATTCCTACAATAACAAAACATGCCTTAGATTAGTCTTTAAATTGTGAAAACCATGCATAATGAGTGACGAATTGGGGTTAGAATATGCACAATTAAGAGCTCAACAGGTTGCCTAGATGCCTTCGCATTCTCCTCAAGGTGTATGCGATGAGTACAAATCAGTGGGTCTATGCCTTTGAGATCCGCAATCGACCACCCAATGGCACTCTTGTGCTCTAGTAGAGTGGCCATTAGCTTACTCTCTTGTTCCTCATCCAAGTAGGAAGAAATCACCACTGGATATGTCTCATCTTGACCTAAATAGACATATTTCAGCTCACTTGGTAATGGTTTTAGGTTGAGTGTTGGTGCTTTGATATTGGATGGGAGGGCTTTATTCTCGTTTACGGGTAAAGGCTCAAATAGGGCCCTCCATCTTTTGTTATCAAGTACCGGCATCACATCTAACATGGCATCCATCTCTCGTAATGTGTTATCATTTATCTCATGAGAGTGGGCCACACATGCCTCTAAAGGGTCGGAATATAATGACAAGGGGAATGTATCTTCCACGAATGATTCAATCATATTTATCTCGTGGATCTCATCATCAACCTCTTGTGGTTGTTTGTATAAATCAAATATATTAAGCTCAAGAGTCATATTTACAAAGGACATTTGTACAAGCCCGTTTCTACAATTGATAATCACATTGGAAGTAGCTAGAAAAGGGCGGCCAAGTATGACGGGAATTTGAGCACCGGTACCTATCACGGATGTGTATCCAATACAATAAAGTCTACTGGGTAGTAAAACTTATCAACTTGGACTAAAACATCCTCAATCACTCCTCTCGGTATACGAATGGATCTATCAGCAAGTTGGAGTGTGGTTTTGGTGGGTTTCAATTCACTTAACCCCAGTTGTTCGTAAACCGAGTATGGAATGAGGTTCACACTTGTCCCCAAATTGAGTAAGGCTTGTTTAATCCGGTAGTCTCCTATGATGCATGAGATGGTTGTGAAAGTACGTCGGTAGTCTAACACGACACCTACGTATGTGCGGAAGCTTAAAAAGCAATTAGAATTATGGCTAAACCTATAGGAGGGGGGGTGATTGGACCCACTTAGGCTTAGAAGCCGAAGTGTTCTTGCTTACTTAGTTTAAATTGTTGAATTGTGTAAGTAGGCAAAAAGAATTTCAAAAAGGTCCTAATCACCCCCCCTCCTATAGGTTTAGCCATAATTCTAATTGCTCTTTAAGCTTCCGCACATACGTAGGTGTCATGTTAGACTACCGACGTACTTTTAATTGCTAGCTGACCCACTTATACTTCAACCCACTACCTTAGGCCAAGATTTAGGTGATATTTTGGGACACCTAGGGCCAATCTATGATGACTAAAGGTTCCCTAATATGGCCAAGGTCATCAAAGAGGTTAAAGGGTTGGGTTATGGTCAAGGTTAAGGCACCAAGGCATCACTTTTACCTGATTCTTCTTCCTTGATGCAGCGGGGCCACTTGAGTCTTCGGTCTTCGTCTTCATTAGGCTCAACCGACACTAGACTCACTGACGTCAATGATTGACAAACAAGGTGCACTAGTATGCCATAGAAAAGTTCACTAACAGGTTGGACTACCCAGATCCTTGTATTTTTAGGGCACATCTTGTTTGATGATAGCGCTCAAATTCTCAGTCAAAAGTACTTTGTTATGAACATTGTATTTCCTTTTGACCATACACAATTCCTTTAGAAATTTGACATATAATGGTATTTATTTTATGGCATCCAACAACGGAATGTTGATCTTCACCTGCTTGAAAACCTCTAAAATTTCCAGATTTTTGTCTAAAGGTTTGGGTGAAATCAACCTTTGGGGAAACGGAGCAACCGGCTTGTATTGCCTTTTCGGTTCTTTCTCTTGTGGAGTGTTGTTTGAGCTATCATCCTCTTTGGAATTTTTTGGATCCTTAGGCTTTGGGGCCTTCACCGGATTAGATTTATCAACTATTTTCCCACTTCTCAAAGTGGTGATAGCTTGAACATGCTCCGTATGTTGGGAGGATGAGCCTGCGTCTTGTACCTCAAATTGGGTTCTTGGGTTAGGGAGAGGTTGGGCAGGAAGTGTGCCTTTCTCCCTAACACTGAGGTGAGATTCAACTCTAGCCATTGAGGTTTTCAATTCATTGATGGCTTGAGTTGAATTTTGATTGAATTTCAATTGCTCTTGCATGAACCCATCTATTTTCAGAGAATTAGTCTTGTTATACTCAGCTTGAACCGATACAAATGCACCCAACATCTCCTCTAGCGTAACTTTTGGAGTAATGACTAGAGATGGACCTAGTATAGGTTGAGCTTGAGGGATATTGTTTGCATTCGCAGTGGGTCCATTCCTCCAACTGAAGTTGGGCTGGTTCTTTCAATTAGCATTAAACGTGTTTGAGTTTGGAGCACTAAATTGCCGTTGATAAATGTTTATGGCATTTGATTGTTCTTGTAAGATGTCCTGAACCGCTGAAATTGTGGGACAATCTTGTGTTATATGTTGATTTCCGGCACAAATTTCACAAACAGTTTCAACTTCATTGGAGTTGATTGTCTCTCCTTTCTTTAATTCCATGGCCTCGACTTTTCTTGTGAGGCTAGCCACAAGTGCACTTATGCTATCCTCTTCTGATAGGACATAAAATCCTCCTTTTTCTCTTTGTTGGCTAGTCTTGGAATTTATTGGTTTAGATGTATCCCAAGACTGTGCATTTTCAGCCAATTCCTCCAAATAGTCCCACGCTTCATCGGCCTCCTTATTCATGAACTCCCCATTACACATCATCTCTACAAATTGGCGCATGGGTGAAGTCAGTCATTCATAGAAAAGCTTATAACCCGCCAAATTTTATAGCCATGATGTGGGCATGCATTTAACAAGTCCTTAAACCTCTCCCAACATTGGAAGAAGGTCTCATCTTCCTTTTAGGCAAAGTTCATGATAAGGCGCTTCAACATGTTCATTTTGTGAGTAGGGAAGAATTTTTTTATGAATTCCCTATGCATATCAGTCCATGCACCAATTGATCTTGGCCTTAATGCATGTAGCCAACCTTTAGCTTTATCTTTAAGGGTAAAAGGAAATAATTTAAGCCTTACCACATCATCAGTAACATTCGCAAAGTGCATGGTGGTGATTACCTCATCAAATTCCTTAAGGTGTTGATAGGCACTTTCACTGTCTAATCCATGGAATTTCGGTAAGAGTTGGATGACTCCCGGTTTCAAATCTACATTCCCTACATTTTGTGGAAAGATTATGCATGAGGGAGTGCTTGCTCTTGTTGGTTGCAAGTAATCACGTAATGTTCTTGGTCGAGGAACATTCTCAACCACATTCTCTCCCGTTTCGGTTTGGTTTTGGCCCATATTAGGATTGGCCATCGGATTAGGTTGATTTACAGCCATATTTTCAGACAAAATTGGAGAAGTTAGATGTCTCCTAGCACGTGGTTCTCTGTCAATTCCTTCCATTATTCCCCCTTCACTAATGAGTCGGTTATTGGAATCCCAAGCCCAATGTGGCATGCAAAACCTAAAAGAATGAAACAAAAAGGAAAGAAGAATTCTTCCTTCCTTTCTTTACTCTTCTCTAAGACTGAAGCACAAGGTGTCTTGCAATGGCTAGGCCAGAAGTAAGGATAGAGACCGATTTCTCCTGGTCAATAGGGGTTCAAAGAACCCCCCACCCACTCTTTGAATCCTTTGAGAAAAGTGCAGAAAAAGAAGAAAGAGTAGAGGTGAGAAGAGAAATCTCTGAGCACAATGTGATCCAAGACGGCAGAGCCGATCAATAGGAATCCAGGTGGCACAAGGCCTACCTATCAGAGATCCAAAAAGGAGTCTCCACCCACTCTACAAGAGATGAATATGATAGGAATGAATAGGAGAAGGAGAAGAGTAAGGTTTAGAAAAATAAAACCCGATTTGGGCACTTGAGATCCTTATGTCTTCTTCAGCTTCCTAGAAATCCCTGCAAAAGAAAAATCAAATAAAACAAACTGAGTTAGTACTAGAATCCTAAAAATCCTAAATAGATACTATTTTTGAAATTTTTTTGTGAAAAACCGTCAAAGTCCCCAGCAGCAGCGCCAAAAACTTGTTCGCTTCCCCAAGTGTAGGGTTGCGATGTAGTAATAATCTCGGTAAGACCGAGGTCGATCCACAGGGACTTATGTAGGACTTCACAAAACACTTCCAATAGTTTCTACTGAGAAGCTAACAAATAAGTTTTTGAAAAGATTGATGTGAATAGCAATTTTGAACTTAAACTGAAGTAATCAATTAATAATAGGCACTAGGGGTTCAAGGATCCACTTGTAGCAATCCTTGATGCTCAATTCGCTGTGGTTTCTCACTTTCTCAACTAGAATCGAAATTAAGATCTATCTAGCCAGATGGTAGATCAGTTAAACCAACAATCTGCCATATATAAGATCCATGTGTATGATTCACTCAATGCAAGCTAGGACGAGCATACTCAATTGCATAGGTCAGTCCTAATTTCAATAGGCTAAGATCACAATCATAAACATCATTAAATCCTGTCACAAGACAAAACTAGATTATGATTTGAACTTATTCAAATCATATACACAGTCCCATATATTACAGAATTCCATAGAAGTAGAACTTTGGTAGGAAGTTCCCACATGAAGATCATAGTACTAGAGCGTATTCCAATTCCTCAGATCATACAGGTCTAGACTAACACAAAACAATTAAGAACTCAAGTACTTCTTCCAAACATCCATGAGTCATCATAAGACTAAGAAAAACTACTTAGAACTTGAATTAAACTCCAAACCATTGTTCATAAACATGAAATCCAATCTTAAAACTAACTTTAAACGAATTCAAACATCTTAGATTCACTACAAGCTTCACCTCTTAGACCTAGCTAAGAGGTTTAGCAGTTCATGATCCAAGGAGACATGAAACAACTACGAAAAACATAGAAATAACAAACAAACTAGGAGGAGTTGTGGAACTCTGAAATCCACTTCTGCCACCTCCCACCTTGCTCAAACCCTTCTAAGATACTCTAGGAACGATCCCTAGGTGTCCTTTTATAGTGGGGAGGCTCCGCAGCATCAGAATCTTCTCAAATTTGCGTAAGAGTACGCAGTGCGCAGAGAAATTCGGGGCTTGTAAAACATGCATCATTATGCAGACGACCGGTCGCACGACCAATATGAGCTCCTGGGCTATCGGTCGCACGACCGGTTGCAAAAGTGTAAAAAATGTCCAGAGAGTTTTTGAAAAATTCAGCCTCAGATATTTAATTCAAAGACCGGTCGCACGACCGGTCTGAGCCATGGACGACTAGTCGCACGACCGGTCGCGGACAGTTCAGTGAGATTAACCATGTGGCCCCTCTTGTTGAGTGATCGGACCGGTCGGATGACCGGTCCTGGGCTATGGACAACCGATCGCACGACCGGTCTTGGGCATGTTCTTCTGCTTTCTTCCTTCTTTTCTCTGACTTCTTTCTTTCATCCTTTGATGCTTAGTCTTTTGATCTTCTTTGCTTGTAAATGACGTCTTTAAATCTTCAAATGATGAATCCTCTCTCTCATCCCTACAATCACAAATCCATGCATTAGATTAGTTTATAAATCATGAAAACAAGCATAATGAGTGATGAATTGGGGTTAGAATATGCACAATTAAGAGCTCAACAGCCACCTAGGCTTGGAGCCTCCCAAAAAGCTATAAAAGGAGGCCATCCCTTCTCATTTCAATCATCCCACAATCCCTCAAATCCCATTCTCTGCAACTCCTCTCTTCTTTAGTTTTCTTTCTTTCTTTTGTACTGTAGAGTAGTTTTCCCTTTTGTAGAAGTTTTAGTCTTCCATTGTAGCATGGTTGGCTAAACTCCTATCTAAGGCTAGGGGTGAAGCCTTTGAAGAAATTTACAAGCTTTGGTTCTTTCGGTTCAACAGTTGTGCTTGAATGTTGGAGTTCTCTTTGGTTGATTGGTTTAATTATTCACCTCGGCAGACGTTATTGTTGTGCAAGCCCCTTGATCCATTATCGACTCGGCGCACGTTGGATGCTTAGGATCTCTTACACACCAATTAGCTAGTTCATGATCGATAAAGTCCCTTGATCCATCATCGACTCTGGGCACGATTGATACTTTAGATTCCCTACGGTCATCGAGCTAGTGCAGGTAAAGTCATCGATCTGTAAAATCCCTTGATCCATTGTAGACTTCGAGCACATTGGATGCTTTGGATTCCCTGCGATCAATGGATGAGATCTTAACGGTTGGATCGGTTAATTAAAGCTTCTTATCTTGTAAGTATGCATTTGATCGTATGATTTGTGATCTTATCGATTGATTTTTTGGCAAAGTTGTTAATCTATACAATTCTTTGATCCATTGTCGACTCCGGGCACAGTGGATGCTTGGATTTCCCTGCGATCAACTAACGAGTGCTTCATGGTCAAATTAATTGATTCAGATCTCCATCCTTTATGAAATTGGTAAGTGGTTTAACCATTTTATCTTCCGATTGGAACGGATCTTTATTCGATTCCAGTTGAGTTATAGTTGGACTAATGAATCAAACCTTATGGATAAATCAAAGGTGGATCCCTAATACCTTAGCTCCTTTTTATTTTTATCTTTCACCACACACAACTTGCTCCACTCTTATGGATAATTTAGATTTCATCTCTCACACCTAAACTAATTTCTCTAAGTGTTCTTAACCTCAATCCCTGTAGCTCAACCTCAGTCTCACCGAGTATTTTACTACTTCGCTACCTGCACTTGGGTTTGCAATCTTCGGGTTGTAGCAATTGTTTCCCTACTCCCCGTATCGACCAACTAGTTGATTCGACTGCGGGACACGCCTTGCTCAGCTTTATGGATGCTTATTCTGATTATAATCAGATCATGATGCATCCATCTTATTGTCAAAATACTGCTTTTATTACTGATCGTAGTCTATACTGTTATAAGATAATGCCTTTCGGTCTAAAGAATGCAGGAGCCACCTACCAGTGCCTGGTCAATAAGATGTTTGCGGTGCAAATCGGTAGGAACATGGAAGTCTATGTCGATGATATGCTCGTAAACAGTGTTGAGGCTAACAATCATCTCGCAGATCTTTGAGAGGCTTTTGATCTAATGAGAAAATATCAAATGAAGTAAAATCCACAAAAATGCGCCTTTGGAGTTTCAGCTGGAAAATTCCTTGGGTTCATGGTTGGTCAGCGAGGGATTAAAGCAAATCCCGAGAAGATTAGGGCCTTGATTGAAATGCAATCTCCGTCTACTCTTAAAGAGGTTCAACGGTTAGCTGGTCGAATTGCATCATTAAACAGGTTTATCTCGCGTGCTTCTGACAAGTGCCTCCCCTTTTTTAAGCTCCTATGCACGATTGCCAAAACCAACTAGGTATGGACTTAACAATGTGAGGAGGCATTTCAACAACTAAAGCGATATCTGAGCACTCCTCCTATGTTATCTAAACCTATACCTAATGAGCAGTTTTTTCTTTATTTGTCCATATCTTCCACGGCCATTAGCGCCGCCTTAATAAGAGAAGATTCCAGGAAATAGAGGCTCGTTTATTATATTAGCTGAGCAATGGTAGATGCTGAAACTCGATACTCCAACATGAAAAAACTTGCTTTGGCCTTAATGATTTCAGCTCGAAAATTACAGCCTTATTTTCAAGCCCATCCTATAATAATTCCTACGAATCATCCTTTAAAGCAGGTCCTTCAGAGGCCCGAAGTGTCTAGACAATTGACTAAATGGGCAATCGAGCTAAGGGAGCATGATATCACCTTTTGCTCATGAACTGCAGTAAAAGTACAAGCCATGGCCGATTTCATCGCCGAATTTACATATTCGACCCCCGCTGCTCCTATCTCCAGTAATGATTCAACGACCAGCGAGCAGCCAACTTGGTCATTTTACGTAGATGGATCATCATGCTCCTCAGGAAGCGGAGCCGGTTTGATCCTGATAGCTCCTGATGGGTCACAATTCCAGTATGCATTACGTTTCAACTTTCACGCCTCTAATAATGAAGCAAAATATGAGGCTTTAATCGTTGGCCTCGAAATAGCTAATATACTTGCAATAACACATCTGCTCATTCACAACGATTTCCAGCTGGTTGTCAATCAAGTACTCAATGAATTCAAAGAGAAAGAAGAGCGAATGGCTCTATACAAGTCACGGGTACTCATTCTGCTTGTTAAACTAAGTAAATATGAGATAATTCACGTCACTCGCGAGGAAAACAAGCTTGTTGACTCTCTCGCTAAATTAGCCTCCGCCCAGAGTCCGATTTAATGCGAGCAGTGCCCATCGAGCACCTTCCTGCTCCGAGAATCGATCGAACTATTCCGAAGCTAGTCGTTGTGTTACACCTATCTCCGTGTTGGATGGATCCTATTTTCCTTTACCTTAAAAGCGAGCAATTCCCTGAAGATAAGAAATATGCACAACAAGTTCGTTATCACGCTGCCAGGTATATTCAACAAAATGATATATTGCTGCGTAAGAGTTTTAGTTTACCGTATTTAAGGTGTCTCCATCTAGAAGAAGCGCATTGTGTTCTAGGTGAGATACATCAAGGAGCATGTGGTAATCATCCGAAGGGACGGTCTCTAGCATACAAAGCAATGAGACAAGGATACTATTGGCCCACTATGAAAGCTGACGCCATCCAATTTTCCAAGAAATGCGACAAGTGTCAGCTTTACTTTCCAATCCCTCATTTACCGTCTTAACGAATGATGCCGATGGATGGCCCCTGGCCTTTTTCTCAGTGGGGAGTTGATATAATTGGACCACTTCCCACCGGAAAAGGTCAGAACAGGTTCGCAATCGTAGCTGTTGATTATTTCACTAAATGGGTGGAAGTAGAGCCTTTGACTACCATCACTAAAAAATAAACTACTAAATTCATATGGAGAAACATTATATGCCGCTACAGACTTCCCCATACCATAATTTCTGACAATGGTAAACAGTTCGATAATGCTGCATTCTTCGAGTTTTGTGAAAAGTGGAAAATACACAATATTCGAACTTCGCCGTATCATCCTTAAGCTAATGGTCAAGTAGAGGCGGTTAACAAAATTATCAAACATCATTTGAAGACCAAACTTGATAAGTATAAGGGTATGTGGCCAGAACTCCTACCGGAAGTTCTATGGGCTTACAGGACTACAACTCGCAATTCAATAGGAGAAACACCCTTCTCATTAACATTCGGAACCGAAGCAGTGGTCCCTGTAGAAATTGAGATACCAACTCATCGCATACAAAACTATGAAGTAGCTCATAATGAGGAAGGATTAAAACTTCATCTCGATCTTCTACAAGAAAAAAGAGATACAGCTCACATTCGAGCAGCAGCTTGCCAACAACGAATAGCTCGTTATCATAATTCCAAGGTTAAAGCCCGAGCTTTTTAGCTCGGCAATTTGGTGCTTAGGCAGAATATCGGAACGACTATTCGGTTGCTTGATCTTAACTGGGAAGGCCCATATCGGGTTGTCAAGATTGTTCGACCAGGCACCTATTATTTGAAGATATGCGAGGAAGACCCCTACGTCGCCCTTGGCACGTAGACCATCTACTCCGATACTTCCCATAAACCGATGTAAATTCCAAGTCATATTCTGTCACGCCCCAAACCCGGGGACCGGGCTCACTAAATTCCCGATCGCCGACCTTGGTGCCAACAGCCTCCGTAGTACCCCATTCTCGGCTCCTAGCTCTCATGTGCCAGGTTCCGATCTTGGGATCCTACCAGGAGGATTTTCAAGGTAAATTTTTTTTTATATGAGCATAATCAAAACCATAAGACATCATCAAATATCCACTAATAAGATTGTTGAGTACAGTATTGGAAAGGGAAATACAACATGAAGCAGAAGTCCAAAATATCAGGTACATGCACCGCGCTCAACGTTGCTGATGTGCCCTAGTACCTGCAGTGTAAACAAATGCACATGAGCTTCCTACGAAGCTCAGTAGAGTGTGTGTGTGCGCGTGTGATGCATATGACAAGTATACAGATATCAGAGTAAGCGAAAGAAGTAGAGGGCTAAGTTACTAAGTTTATGAATGCTATCAGCCATCCCAAGGCTATGCGATGCAAGGGCCTACATGGCCGAGTGTTACATGCTAGGGATGCAATGCAAACACGTCAATCCTCAACTGATCCACATATCAAAATAGTTCTCATCTGGGACATCACCGGGTTTAGTATACTCTAATACTGGCCGCCGCACATCGCGCGTATAACCAAGCGAGTAGAAAAGACCTCACTATCCGCCCGTCAGTGATATGCCAATGCCCACCCGGCTCGCCGATAGCGAACCCATTCCATGAGCTGGTCAGACTCGATCTAGCTTACAGCCCACTGCACCCGGGCGGATAAGGTCACACCCCTTTCCAACCGACCTCGACACAGTGGGAGACGCGGCCTACTAGTATTTGGCACACGGGCGCTCATGTTATCCACTCGGTCTCGACGCTGGAGCATCCTACTGGTACCACAAGGTTTAGGGACTTTCACCCAAGGACATCCATAGCGCCCACGTACTAGAACAAGTTTTCGGTGTCCAATACTGCCAACCATGATGTGACTATGGTGGCCACCACCCCAATGCTGCTAGGGTGTGAAAGCGATCGTGACATACATAATGCGAAATGCATGAGTCATACAATCCAAATCATGCACCAAACTTACGCATACTGCGCAATCATGTGGGGCGACCCTGTCTCACACGGGTCCCCTAAGTATAACAAGCCAACTAGCATATGCTATGGTTAATCATGATCCATAACAGGCATACAAATGATGCGTATGGGCAAATGAATGAGCATGGTATTCATTATACTAAGCATTTTATCAGTGTGGCATATCAGGCTAATCATACTAGCATGTTACCAAACGTATCATGTAACATTGACCTTAAAAGGCCCAATATATATAGAGAGAGTGGGACCCGAACTGTGGATCCCATTGGAAATGTAAAAGTCTTAGTGGCCTAGCCCACTTGAGACCACATCGGCCCCGTACTTGGGCCTACACATACAAGGTAGGTCGACAAAATATGTGAACGGCATGGATAAATCATATATATCAAAGAAGGAATCATGATGGGCATCAAGGACCACTATTCCCTATAGGTGTGGTCCATCTAACATCTGAATTTGCCTCATTGTTGGGGCCGTATCTAAAATAATATGGAAAAATAGATAGGCAGCATGAATAGAACAGATACGTCATGGTGGAGCTAACCAATACATCACGTTGGGACCCATAGGGTGGGCCACCTGCTGGGCAGCGTGGTACCCATCTGGTCCCAATAAGTACTGAATCAAACAGATATTTGTGTTTTCTCCTTCATCCATATCCATGTGATCTTATGAACAGATTGGATGGCAAATAAACATCATGTAGAACCTGAACAGGTTTCAACGTTTGAAATCATTATCCCCACTGTGGCATGGTCCACTTGACATTAGGATAGGCTTAAATTTTGGGCCCAGCCACTTATGAATAGGTTGGGTGACAAATAAACATCATTGTAGGACGAAGAAGGTTTCAACGGTGGAGCTCATTATTCCCACTATTGTCCCGTGGCATGGCCCACTTGCCGTTTGGATATGCTTAAAATTTGGGCTCAGCCACTAAAATGAGCTGGGAAAAACATATGGATGGAATAGGTAAGGCACATACATTCTAGGTGGGCCCAACGAATGGGGCCCATAGGGTGACGCCCAGAAGGCTACTGGGCAGCAGCGTCCCCTGGACGCTGTCTGTCCAACGACCCCCTTTTTTTTCTTTTTTTTTAATTTATTTATTTGTTCTCACCAAGTGGGGCCCACAGAAGTTTTCGGTCAAGCTGATATTTTTGTTTTTCCTTCTTCCATGCATGTATGAACTTATGAATAGATTGGATCTCAGATAAACATCATGGTGGGCCATAAGAAGGTTTCAACCGTAGGGCCACTGTCCCTACTGTTTTCTGTGGTGGGGCCCCCTTGAGACTTGGATCTGACTCAATCTTGGGGTCATGCCCTAAAATGATCGCCCCAAAAGGATGGACGGTGTGGATATAGCACATGCATCATGGTGGGACCCACGAGTGGGCCACCAGCTGGCACGAGCGAGCGTACCTGGACGCTGGTACGCCCAGCGCCCGGACGCCCCTCCTTTCCTTTCTCTCTTTCTTTTTTTCTGTTTTTTCGTAGTTTTCATCGAGTGGGGCCCACATAAGAGTGATCCACTCCGTCTATCAGCTGGGCCATCTCATTGTGGGCCCAATGAGCCCAATATTGGGTATGCAAATCGGTCTAGAAACATTAAGGTGGGCCAAATGATTTCTGACAGTAGAAATCATTGTTTCCACTGTTCTGTGCGGTGCGGTCCGCTTCAAACTTGGATTGGGTTCATCCTTGGGCCCTGGCCCAAAAATGATCTGGGCAAATAGATGGACGGTGTGGATTACACACAAACATCAAGGTGGGTCCCACGAGTGGGGACCCCAGTACGGCGTCCATGTGACGCTGGACGTCCAGCGTCAGAACGTCCAGACGCTGGACGTCCGTTGCCTCCTTTTTTGTTTCTCTTTTTTTGTGCTTATCTTAAGTGGGGCCCACTTAGGGACAATCCACCCCATTCATCAGATTATTCAACTCCTTGGGGACCTAATGAGCCCAATATTGGGCAGGTGATTCTGTCTATAAACATCACGGTGGGTCAAAGAAGTCTCAACAGTAGGCTTCATTAGCTCCATTATTTTCAATGATGTGGTCCACCTGAGATCTGGATCTGCTTCATTTTTGTTGACCATCCCTAAAATGGGCTGGAGAAACAGATGGACGGTGTGGATCAACTCATACATCAAGGTGGGTCCCACGAGTGGGGACCCTGCCCAATGCCCAAAAGGGCTTGTAGCCCACGTGTTGCTGGGCAGCAGCGCCCTTTGGACGCTGTCTGTCTAGCGGCACCTCTCCCTCTTATTTTTTTTCTTTATTATTATTATTATTATTATTATTATTATTATTATTATTATAAGAAGGTGGGGCCCATTCATGGATGATCCAATCCATCCATCAGGTTGTCCACCACCAGGTGGGCCCAAAAGAAAAGGAAGATGAAAGGAAATCAGGAAATGGGGGGGGGGGGGGGGGATTTATGTCCCCCTTGCACTCACCTCAAAGGATGGACGGTTGGATTGGATCAGGTTGACGATCGGACGATCCGGACGGTCCGGATGATGGTTGAGGTCCTCCAAACTTGGATCTCCACCCTCAATCTCTCTAATCTCTCTCTACTTCTCTCAAATCTTTCTCTTTCTCTCTCCTCTCAAATCTCTTTCTCTCTTCTCTCTCTCTCTCTCAAATCTCTTGAATTTGCAAGGAGCTATCCTCTCCCCCTACGTATGCACTTGTATGGGGGGGGGGGGGGGGGGGGGGGGGGGGGGGGGGTGATGATGATGCATGGGAGGGGGTATGGGAGGTATGGGTGAGGGTTGACTTTGGGAGGAGAGAGAGGGATGGGGGGTATGGGGTGTGTAGAGTAGGGGTATGGGTAGAGTGATGGTGATGGATTTGACATGATCTTGGGATTTGTGCAAGTGGGGCCCACGCCACACGCGCGTTATGCGGCCCACCTCGGATTACGCGATTGATCATAACTTACACACCGCGTATCGCAATGGGGCGTGCCGCGCGGCGTTGGAATCGCAGCGCCTACGTGGTCGCCGGGGTATAGGTGTTGAACCTCCAATTTATACATTGCATTGCCCATTACATGACATGGTTTGCATGATTTTCATGATTTAAAGGCCCATCTAACACATGTTTTGTGATTATAGGAATGAGAGCGGACTTCACTCAATTAGTGACCAAAAAGGGGCCATTTGGAGCCTTTGATGAAGGCCCAAGGTGGACCAAAGAAAGAAGGAAGCAAAGAAAGAAGAAAACAGAAGAAAGAAAGGAAGAAAACAAGAAGAAAAAGAGACCGACCGGTCTTGACCGGTCGGCCAAGGAAGCCCGACCGGTCTTGACCGGTCGGCCATGCTTGCTGGAGTAATGCCAAAGAGGGCCTGACCGGTCATGACCGGTCGGCCAGCCCTGTCCGACCGGTCGTGACCGGTCGGCCATGCAAGTTTCAGATTCCAGATTCTAAAACAGCAATGTACTCCCGCACCTGATTTTTCGGACCAGTTTTCTGAAGCCATCTTGATGATATTTGGAAATCCAACACATCCATGTCGAAGAGGAGCTCGACGCCGAACTAACCCAAGTGGTTTCGTGTCGATCGGAGCTACGGATTGACCGTGGTGGCCAAAACAATACGAACTGTCCAGAAAGTTCCAGATTTCGCTGTTCAACTCTGGGCCGGTCCAGAGGACTCATCATTGATGATATGAAGAATCTACTTTGACCATCTTTTAGAACACATCCATATATGAATAACCACAAAAGTTTCACATCAAAAGGATGTGTGGTTTGATCGTACCGGTTGAAGAAAGATGGACCATCCAGAAAGATCCAACTGCGCAGAGTTTATAAAAGCCCTAAGTGTTCTAATTTTCGGACCATATTTTGGGATTGTTTTGGACAATCTAATCCATCTATCATGTAGAGGATGAAGTTTTCTACCAATTTTTAAAATTTGAGATCAATCCGACCTCTGTACACTCCAGGGCGTTGAAAGCAAGATGACTGGTTCTGAAGGTACCCAAAGTGCGCGATTTTGAGAGGCGGTCGGTGATGTGATTGGTGGGCCCATTCAGAGGATAATCTTGGAAATCTAAATCATCTATTTGGAAGATCACATTACAAGGAAGCTACAAACCAAATTTGAAGGCAATCCGACCATTGGTTAAGCCGTACCAAGCGAAACAAATTCTGCTATGTTGCTGTACTATTGCTGCACTATAAAAGGAGGTGCTCTCTTCTATTCCAAATCAAGCAAGGACGTGGGGAGCAAGGAGTTCAAGTCCCAGGAGGCTACCTAGCCTCCTCCAGCTAGTTTTTCTTCCTTTTCTTAGTTCTAGTTCTAGTTTTAATATGCTTTTCCTTAGCTAACCTCTTAGCTAGAGCTAGAGGTGAAATTTGTAGTTGGTTCCAATGCTTTAATTCTTTTATTTCAAGTACCCTTTTCTTAATTTTGGATTTTGAAGTTCTAGTTTGAATAAAGTTTGGTTTTTTAGAAGTTTTGTGAGAGTTTGTGTGCTCCGGACATGAGTTCCTTGCAATTCTCTAAGATTACCATGATTGGGTTGTTTGAATTAGAATTGTAGTAACCCTTGAGCATGCCATAGTCCATAGGCATGGCTGTTACTCCGAAGGCTACAAGTTCAAGTTCTATGTGCTTCATTAGAACTAGAAATCTAATTTCCAGATTTAAGTGGGATTGTTTGTGCTTGAATGTTATATCTTCCAATTAGATGAGAGATAGGACTTTGATTCTAATTGTGTTGTACTTGGATGAATGGATTGGCATTAGACCACTACAAGTGGATCCTTGATGCTCTAGTTCTTCTTATTTTCAGATTTTCCTATTTCATGTGAAAAACTACTCTCTTAAACTTCTTAGATTCTAGTTATTAAAGTACTTGGAATTGTTTACTTCTTTCCCTGTGGATCGACCTCGGTCTTACCGAGATTTATTACTACATCGCAGCCTTACACTTGAGGCGAGCGAACAAGTTTTTGGCGCCGTTGCCGGGGAAATAGTTAAACGGTTTTAATTGTTCTAGTAGCTATAGAGTAATCTTAGTTAGGTAGGATTTTCAGTTTTTATAGAAGTAGATTTTCTGATTTTTTTTTAGATTACTAACAAATTCTTTTTTGATTTTGTAGGACATTGTTGCTGACATAGATCTCACTCTATTGGGTAACATCTCCCCATATCCCTTCTTTTTGTTCTTTTTTCTAGATTAGGGTAGTTCCCAATTCTTTAAAATTTCATCATGTATGATTGGACGAATGGTGCGTACAAGTACCTTTTGGAGGATGAGACGTCGGATTTTGAGACCCAAAATCATTATGATTGGAACCATTATAAGCATAAGTATTTTTCTGAGATTCAATCAACCTCCACTACCTCCCCACGTAAGACGATGCGTGATTACATTAATGAAAATAATACACATATTGAGGCACAACGTAAGATAATGGAAGAGTATCGGAAAGAGATGAATAATGTTCCACCGGTTAGGACAATGTATGATCACTTGTATGGCTACACATGTCAACAACCATCTAAAAGCCCAACATATGACATGCATAATCCAAATTGGTGGGAGCATCAAAATTTCAACTTGGAAGATGAGCCAACCATGGATGCCAACAACTATCCTCAAGAGTTTCTTTCTCATGAGCCGCAACCGACACAAACTCTTGAGGATGTGCTGCGAGAGTTTATGAAAACAACTGAGCAATACATACAAAACCTCTCGCCATCTCAAAATATTAAACCCAACATTGGGAACACCGAATCAATCCCCAACAATGAGGAGGATGAGGCTATCCAAGTCCCACCTTCTTCGGATTTAATGGATAGACTTTTAAAGGAGATTGATTTCGATGATCCCAATGTCATCATCAATTATGGTGAGTCCACTATCTCTTTTGGATGCTTTGAACTTAATGATGAAGAGATTTCAATGACGGTTGACGAACCCGAGGAATCCATAAAATTTGAAAGTGGTAGTGGGGTTGCCTACAATGAGGGTTTGGTGAATGGTTATGAACCTATGGTTTCTTTTTCCCAAGGGCATAATGATTATGAGTCTCTAGAGGATATGCATGCTAGAGAGATGGCCGAAGTCGATCTTTTTGAGTCCTTCCACCAACAACACATGCCAAATTCTAGTGTGGTAGACCTCCCTTTGATTGAAAATTCTATTCCTTTGGATGATGAGGTGGCACAATCTGAAATTTTCAAAGATCAACCAATGTTAGATGATGTGCTTACCACTGAATCTGAAGAATTCTCTTTGGAAGACCTCCTCTCTATAGAGGAGGAATTCCTTACCATTGAAATAGAATTTCTTCAATCATTAAGGGAGGATGAGGACCCTTCATCCGACTATCTCGATTTCCTAGAGGAATGCTTGGCCCAATCTTATGATCTTGATGATGAGATGATTAAGGAGTTGGACATTTTGTTAGACACGGTGCCGGTGCCTGAAGAACACCTTTCCACTGATTTACACTCTTTACCATTGTTTGTGGAAGCACCGTACAATTCTGAAATTGTGGAGGAGACAACTTTAACCAATGAAAACTTGATGAGTGTCTCTCCACCATCATGGGTCCTTCAGCCCATTGAAAATTCTGATTGGGAGGACCCATTTTTAATCAATCATAACCCAAATCAGAATTTGAGGAGATATCTTTTTGCTGCTCTTATCTCCTCCTTTTATGCATGTGGTGCACAATACGATTGGACTTCAATGATAAGAAGCACACATGTTTACTGTCGAGCAGGACTTTGGATGGTCCTCATGAGAAATTTATTGAAATTCATGAAGATCCTGCTCAACTTTGATCATGTAGTTGATCGGACTAATCAAAGGTAGGTAGGTAGGTTAGGATTTATTTTTCTGCAATTAGGATTGAATAAGTCTCATCGAGACAATGGAAGATGCTAGAATTGATCAACTTGCTATCTCAGGTACTATTGTTCTCACTCATATTTTACCATTTCTCTCATGTTCATGCTAATTGCATATCTTTTTACATTGAGGACAATGCAAGATTTGGTTGGGGGGTGAGATGAGATTCCTCACCTAGCATGTTGCAACATTTCGAGCCTCACATGCGCAAATTTTTTCGAATTTTCTAAAATTTCAAAATTCTTTTAGAAAACCGTATTTCCATGCATTCGAGATGATATGAGTATAAGAAGAGGAGATATGAAGTGTGTGATGTTGTAAGTCTTGAATTCTCCCAACATAATGGTTTTATATGTTAGTTCCCCTATTGTTGTGATTGATAGAAAATTTGAACACCTTCACACCAAGTTCACATTACACGATTTTCATGAGTTGAAAGGTTTATGTGATTTGTGGATTAGCTAGACTTTGATATAAAGGTGTTGAGAAACCAAGCCGGGGTATTTTGTCCATCCTTGTCCATGGGAAAATAATGAAAGATATGGATTTTTAAAAATCCTATCTAATTTTAAAAGAAAAAGGAAAGAAAGGATGAAATCGGGAATGAAGGAAAAATGGTGGAAAATTTCGAAAAGGGCTACCTATTACCAACCGGGGGATGGTCGAACCGTAACCAAAGCCGGAAATGGGACGTAGTGTGAAAGCCGTCGGAAGGACGGTAAGGCAAATTCCTGTCATAGGCTTGTTGTTGCTCTGTGCACCTTAAAATCCTTGCTTTACTTAATCTATGAAGAAGATGATCCCAGAAACTCATGAGATGAACTTTCACTATGCACACTAGGTTGAATTTGTTCGAGTTCTTCTATTTATCAATCAATCAGCGGGAATTTCATGTAGACACTTATTATGTTTTGAGAGTCCAAGATTTCAGCTTCTATCACCTAATTTTTCCAAATTTTATACTTATACACCTTGGAATGGATAGAATCATGGGTTCTGAGGGAGAGTTGGGTTTGGAGGTTTGAAATTGTTTCACGCATGTTTTGCTCGGGACTAGCAAAAAGCTGGTTGGGGGGTGTGTTGAACCTCCAATTTATACATTGCATTGCCCATTACATGACATGGTTTGCATGATTTTCATGATTTAAAGGCCCATCTAACACATGTTTTGTGATTATAGGAATGAGAGCGGACTTCACTCAATTAGTGACCAAAAAGGGGCCATTTGGAGCCTTTGATGAAGGCCCAAGGTGGACCAAAGAAAGAAGGAAGCAAAGAAAGAAGAAAACAGAAGAAAGAAAGGAAGAAAACAAGAAGAAAAAGAGACCGACCGGTCTTGACCGGTCGGCCAAGGAAGCCCGACCGGTCTTGACCGGTCGGCCATGCTTGCTGGAGTAATGCCAAAGAGGGCCTGACCGGTCATGACCGGTCGGCCAGCCCTGTCCGACCGGTCGTGACCGGTCGGCCATGCAAGTTTCAGATTCCAGATTCTAAAACAGCAATGTACTCCCGCACCTGATTTTTCGGACCAGTTTTCTGAAGCCATCTTGATGATATTTGGAAATCCAACACATCCATGTCGAAGAGGAGCTCGACGCCGAACTAACCCAAGTGGTTTCGTGTCGATCGGAGCTACGGATTGACCGTGGTGGCCAAAACAATACGAACTGTCCAGAAAGTTCCAGATTTCGCTGTTCAACTCTGGGCCGGTCCAGAGGACTCATCATTGATGATATGAAGAATCTACTTTGACCATCTTTTAGAACACATCCATATATGAATAACCACAAAAGTTTCACATCAAAAGGATGTGTGGTTTGATCGTACCGGTTGAAGAAAGATGGACCATCCAGAAAGATCCAACTGCGCAGAGTTTATAAAAGCCCTAAGTGTTCTAATTTTCGGACCATATTTTGGGATTGTTTTGGACAATCTAATCCATCTATCATGTAGAGGATGAAGTTTTCTACCAATTTTTAAAATTTGAGATCAATCCGACCTCTGTACACTCCAGGGCGTTGAAAGCAAGATGACTGGTTCTGAAGGTACCCAAAGTGCGCGATTTTGAGAGGCGGTCGGTGATGTGATTGGTGGGCCCATTCAGAGGATAATCTTGGAAATCTAAATCATCTATTTGGAAGATCACATTACAAGGAAGCTACAAACCAAATTTGAAGGCAATCCGACCATTGGTTAAGCCGTACCAAGCGAAACAAATTCTGCTATGTTGCTGTACTATTGCTGCACTATAAAAGGAGGTGCTCTCTTCTATTCCAAATCAAGCAAGGACGTGGGGAGCAAGGAGTTCAAGTCCCAGGAGGCTACCTAGCCTCCTCCAGCTAGTTTTTCCTCCTTTTCTTAGTTCTAGTTCTAGTTTTAATATGCTTTTCCTTAGCTAACCTCTTAGCTAGAGCTAGAGGTGAAATTTGTAGTTGGTTCCAATGCTTTAATTCTTTTATTTCAAGTACCCTTTTCTTAATTTTGGATTTTGAAGTTCTAGTTTGAATAAAGTTTGGTTTTTTAGAAGTTTTGTGAGAGTTTGTGTGCTCCGGACATGAGTTCCTTGCAATTCTCTAAGATTACCATGATTGGGTTGTTTGAATTAGAATTGTAGTAACCCTTGAGCATGCCATAGTCCATAGGCATGGCTGTTACTCCGAAGGCTACAAGTTCAAGTTCTATGTGCTTCATTAGAACTAGAAATCTAATTTCCAGATTTAAGTGGGATTGTTTGTGCTTGAATGTTATATCTTCCAATTAGATGAGAGATAGGACTTTGATTCTAATTGTGTTGTACTTGGATGAATGGATTGGCATTAGACCACTACAAGTGGATCCTTGATGCTCTAGTTCTTCTTATTTTCAGATTTTCCTATTTCATGTGAAAAACTACTCTCTTAAACTTCTTAGATTCTAGTTATTAGAGTACTTGGAATTGTTTACTTCTTTCCCTGTGGATCGACCTCGGTCTTACCGAGATTTATTACTACATCGCAGCCTTACACTTGAGGCGAGCGAACAATAGGTCTCGGGTCGATGCGGTACTAAAATAGGGTCGCGATCAAGGCTAGCTAATCTGGTCCATCCGGGACGTACCGGCACCGAAAATTAAGCGTACGGAGGGCAAATAAGGGTACGGGTCTTACATATTCGAATAAAGATAGATTCTCTTTTTTTCGAATGATCGACTGATCCATCAATTTGGTCACTACTCCACTTGCTGGACCCAAATAGCCCCAAAGAGAATATGAACATACTCTTGACCAAATTTTCTGCTCTCGGTAGAGCCAAAGACTCAATTGATAGGTCAGCCTATCTCTAAGCGGACGTGGTCACTTAGACCCCCCTAATTGAGCCTAATTCATTTTCATAAATTAAGTGAAGCATCTAAACAGTTACTAACTCTTGCACGTCAACAAAAGAGGTAAATGGAACACCTTTTTTCATTAATGATCATTTGGATTACAAAAAGGTAGAAAATACACTTGTTTCAAATTAAAGGAGGAGAAGGGGAGCAACTCGAAATCACTCATTCTTCAGCCGAAGGACCTTCTCGGCTTTCTGCCTCGGGTCCCGCTTCAGGGGCTCGCATAGTTTCCGTAGCCTCCGTGACCTTATTCTCGGTCACGGCTCGCTCTTTAGCAGAGACCTCGAAGTCAACTCTATCAAATTGCTCCATGTTGAATGATGGAGAAATCGGCTGCATAACTCTGATGCAAAATCGCGACCAACGACATACGCTTCATATCGTTCGTCTTCGTAAAGTTGAGAAGTCTAGAATTCTAGAAGAGCGTGGGGGCCTTCTTCGGCTACCATTTTAATGTAGGCCGTCCTCTCTTCATCCCAATGAATGGAGTTATCCTTCAGTTGGGCAAGGGCCTTTTCGGCATCCTCGAGGCGAGTTTTACAATCCCTGAGCTGCTCCTCGAGAGAGATCTTGTCTTGACGGAAGATCTCCTTCTCCTTCTCGCTCTTTGCATGCACCTCCGAGAGCCTCGCAAAATTAAGATCCAATGGCTGATATCGATCAGTCAGAGCTTAGATCTTGGCGATGAGGATCTTCTTCTCCTAATTTAACTTGACGATCAGTGCTTCATGGGACTTTATTAAATGATCCCTCCCTTGGATCTCGCCCTCCATCGCCAGTCTTTTTTTCTCTCCTTCATCGATGATGCGGCGGGCAGCATCGATGTCACGCCTCGTCCGTAGTGTGAGATCCAAACTCTGCTCAAAGAACAAAGATGATTGTCATTCAAGATATGAGTCCTTAAAAAAACAAGGGAAATAATAATGTTTTTACCTGAATTAGTCTCACTTCGATGTTCGTGGAGAGACTCTCTGGACTGGGCTTCGGGAGAGCCCCGAAGGAGCTAGGGGTAATGTTTACAAAAATAAACTTACATATTGAATGCAAGTGAGCAGGAATGACGTTGACTCCAATTCTCGAGGGTTGAGCTACTACCATTTCAGAAGTATTCATCTCGCGAGCACCAGAAGGCTCCAGAGTAAGAGCCGACTCACGAGCTGCATTGGGCTCGCAACCCCCCTCATTCGAAGGGTGACTGTTCGCTCGCCTTAAGTGCAAGGCTACGATGTAGTAATAAATCTCGATAAGACCGAGCTCGATCCACAGGGAATTAGAAAACAACTTCTAGATTATTCCAGCAACTAGGATTGCAATAATTAAGAGATTCAATTGAGAGAGTTATCTTAAACAGTAATTTAGAAAAATCAGGAATAAAGCAACTAAGGCTTTCAAGGATCCACTTGTAACAATCCCATGTCAATCCAATCAATCCAAGCATAATACACAACTAGATGTGAAGTTCTATCTCTCATCTAGTTGGAAGATAAAGCATTAAACACATTCAATCCCACTTAATGTGAACTTCCAAGTTCTAGTCCCATTCAACCACATAGCATTCGAAATCATAGCATTTAGAGTAACGGCCATGCCTATGGACTATGGCATGCTCAAGGGTTACCATAATTCGAATCTAATTAAGCAAAACATGATAATCTCAGAGAATTGCAAGGAATCCATGTCCGGAGCACATGAACTCTCATAAAACTTCTAAAAATATCAACTTTATATGAACTAGAACATTCAAACTTCAAACTTAAAGTGAAACTACTTGAATCAAACTGAATTAAACATGAAACTGGCTACAAGCTTCACCACTCAGCCCTAGCTGAGAGATTTTAGCCGAGCATTGTCATACTATAACTATAACTAAAAAAAACTAAAAAGCATAAAAACCCGGAGTTGGGAGGGTTGCAAACGCTCCACGATGGCTTCCTTCACCTCCCACGAAATTCCTCTGCTTCTATGATGCCCTAGGAAGAGACCCTAAGTGTCCTTTTATAGTGGGGAGGCTCTACCACATCGGAATCTTTCAGAATTTGCATAGCACTTACGCACTACGCAGAAAAATTCAGAGTTTTAAAATAGAAATTGTTGTTTACGCAAGGCCGACCGGTCTTAACCGGTCGGACCTATCTGCTAGGAGTCCAGGGGGTACACAGAGGTGGACGACCCGTTGGCCCACCGGTTAAGACCGGTTGGACCAGGCTGGTCCTTTATCCAGCAAGTCTTCAAGATGGGTGGCAGGGTGGCCGACCGGTCAGGACCAGTCGTGTCTCCCTTGGCCGACCGGTCATGACCGGTCGGACCTCTTTTTTTCTCTTCTTTTTCTTCCTTTCTTTCTTCTCTTTTCTCCCTCTTTCTTCTTCCTTCTTTGGTCCACCTTGGGCCTTCATTTAAGGGCTCCTAAATATGCTCTTTTTGGTCACCAATTGGGCGAAGTCACTCTCATTCCTACAATCACAAAACATGCATTAGATGGGCCTTTTAAACATGCAAACCATGTAGATAATGTGATGTACTGGGCTAGATCATGTATAAATTGGAGGTTCAACACACACCCCAACTAGCTTTTTGCTAGTCCCGAGCAAAACATGCGTGAAACAATATCAAACCTCCAAAAACCAACTCTCCTTCAGAAATAATACTTTTATTCATCCCAAGACATACAAGTATAAAAATTAAAGAAACTGGGCGATAGAGGTTGCAACCTTAAACTCTCAAAACATAAAAAGTGTTCACATAGAATTCTCGCTAATTGATTGATAAATAGAAGAACTTTGAACAAAATTCACCCTAATGTGCATAATGATAGCTCATCTCATGAGTTTCCAAGATCATCTTCTTCCTAGATCAACTAAACTATATATCTCAAGGTGTACAGATCAACAACAAGCCTATGACAGGAATTTGCCTTACCGTCCTTCCGACGGATTTCACACTACGTCCCATTTTCGACTTTGGTTACGGCTAGACCATCCCCCAATTGGTAATAGGTAGCCCTTTTCGGAATTTTCCACCATGTTTTCCATCACTCCCAATTTTCATCCTTACTTTTCCTTTTTCTTTTACATTAGATATGATTTTTAAAAATCCATATCTTTCATTATTTTTCCATGGACAAGGATGGACAAAGTACCCCGACTTGGTTTCTCAACACCTTAAATCAAAGTCTAACTAATCCAAAAATCACATAATCCTTTCAAACCATGAAAATCGTGTAATGTGAACTAGGTGTAAAAGTGTTCAAATTTTTTATCATTCACATAACTAGGGGAATTCACATATAAAACCATTAAATTAAGAGCAGTTCAAGATTTGCAACATCACTCACTTCGTATCTCCTTTTCTTATAATCGTAACATCTCGAATGCATAGAAATAAGGTTTTCTAAAAGAGTTTTGAATTTTTAGAAAATTCAATTTTTTTTTTGCACATATGATGCTTTAAATGTTACAAACTGCTAGATGAGGAATCTCGTCTCACCCCCCAACCAAATCTTACATTGTCCTCAATGTAAAAAGATAAGCAATGAGCATGAACATGAGAGCAATGGTAAAATACAAGAGAGTGAGAACGATAGTACCTGAGAGAGTCGATCATGGAAGTCTGCAACTCCAACAACTAAATCTACTAAAGCAGTAGAACTAAAATAGAAAAGCAAACAAAACCTAATCTACCTAACCCGTCCTTATAAAAAGAGGATCTCCATCAGACTAGGAGATTGATTATCATTAGAACATCCATAAGGACAAAGTTGAGCAAGATCATCAAGTGGTGTAATAGATTTTTCAGTAGAATTATCCACCATCCTGCTTTGGAAAGTACATTGGTGACATTAATCATTCTAACCCATTGAAAATCCTGCTGAAAGGTTTCAGCAGGCTCCTCAATAAAATTATCACATGTACTAGGAAAGGAGAATTGCATTGGTTGGAAATTATTGAAGATGGATCTAGGGCTCTCAATGGAGCGGGTCAGATTCGAGATCCGATTCGCTCCGAATCTGTTTAATGCGGATTTGGATCTTAAAATAGGTCCATTTAGTTAAATGGACCGGATATGGATCTTAAAATAGGTCTGATTACTTAAATGGACTGGATATGGATTCACAGGAACATATCCGAGTTTGATCCGAATCCGATTAAGATCCGACTCATTGTCACCTTAGTGTATATGTTATATTCATGCAGACCATTCCTTTTACAAATTATTTTAGGCCATGTCAACCATACGATAGTAAATAATGGGATTTGCATCATTTTTCTACTAAATTAAATGTATTATATTATATATTTTATATCATATATTTTTTTAAATTTGTAATGAGGTGGATTCGGACCTAGATCCTACCAGAATCCGATGGTTATATGGATTTTGGATCGGAAATGGATCTAACAATTTATAAATGGATCGGATATGGATATCACATTTTGGATCCGAGTTGGATCTGAATCCGATCCGAATCCGTCTACAGATATACGGACTTGGAGCCGGATCCAACTGGATCCGATCCAGATCCGACCCATTGAGAGCCCTAGATGGATCCCCTTTCCTTCCTGTCTGGGCAAAAATCATTCAAGTACGGGTCATCCCAGAAGTTATGTTCTTTGGTTTGAGTAACCCAAAGAGATGTGGAGATTTGTATTTCTTCTTCACAAGTCAATATGATCTCCACAAAATCATATTTCACCGGTGCTTCCACAATTGATTTTTCAATTTGGTGTTCTGTGGAAGGAAGCTTTTTAGGTACCGGAGGGGTCTCCTTCAAGGCATGCACTATGTCCTTAATCATGGGATCATCCCAATCTTCAAAATACGCTAAATACTCCTCTAGAGTGTAGGAGACCTTATCGGAGGAAGTTTTCAGATTTGGACCATTTTCGTCTTCCTCCTTCTCAGACTTTTGTGTAAGTTGAAGTGGGTCCTCAACCTCTACATTTTCAGGAATTGACACTTCCAAGATCTCATTAATAATAGAGTTGAATTCATCCTTGGAGTGTGTCAAACATGTCCCCAAGCTTCCAAGTAGATCGTGTTGGAAAAACTCCCCATCTTCCACAGATTCTATCATGTTTATCTCATGGGGGCCATCATTGTCATCCCAATCCTCAAAAGGATCGAAGCTAACAACATCTAGAGGATCAAAATTCTGATTTAAAGTGAACTCCTCTTCCACGATTGATTCAATCATATCAACCTCATGGACATCATCATCATCCCTATGCCTTTTGCCCAAATGGAACACATTAACCTCCACGTCATGTTTTCAAAGAACAATTGCATTACCCCATTCCGGAAATTTATAATTGTGTTTGATGTAGCAAGGAAGGGGCGGCCTAGAATCGCCGGTATTTGGGTGCTAGCATACATAACCGGTTGTGTGTCCAAGACGATGAAATCTACCGGGTAGTAGAATTTGTCAACTTGGACTAGCACATCCTCAACTATCCCGCTCGGTACATGAATAGATCTATCAGCAAGTTGCAACATGGTTTTGGTGGGTTTTAATTCACCAAGACCCAATTGCTCATATACCGACTACGGGATCAAGTTTACGCTTACCCCCAAGTCTAGCAATGCACGCTCAATCCGGTAGTCTCCAATAATACTTGAGATTGTGGGACTACTGGGATCTTTGAATTTTGGGGGGGTCTTTTGAGTGAGAATGGCATTCACTTGCTCATTTAAGAAGGCCTTTTGCAGCACATTATATTTACGTTTGGTTGTGCACAAGTCCTTTAGAAAATTTGCATAAGAGGGGATTTTTTTGATGGCATCAAGCAATGGAATATTAATCTTGACTTGTCTGAAAATCTTTAAAATGTCATGAGAGTTTGGGAGAGATTTTGGAGCAACCAATCTCGAAGGGAATGGTGCTATGGGCTTATAAACGCATTCCGTTTCTTATGGGGCTAAGTTACATCCATCCTCATCCTCAGAGTTTACCAGATCATTAGGCTTGTCGGCCTTCACCGGAATAGATTTGTCAATTTGCTTACCACTTCTAAGAGTGGTGACGGATTTAGCTTACTCCATATGTTGGTTGGAGAGATTAGGGATGCTTACTTCATGTACTTGCTTTGGATTAGGCTGAGGTTGGGCCGGAAAAGTCCCTTCCCTAGCATTCGAGCGTCCCTTAATCTTATTAACCAAGACTTTAAGCTCTTGGAACATTTGCTGATTTGATTGATTCATTTGCGTTTGCCCTTGCATAAACGCCTTTAAAGTATTCTCCATTGAGAATTGAGGTGGGGCCATATTTTGCATGGGTGGCCCTCCTTGAGAGTTGGCAAGATTGCCCGTCGAAGCATTCTTCCAACTGAAATTTGGGTGGTTCTTCCAAGTAGAATTGTACGTGTTACCCACCGGTCCATTGAAAGGCCGTTGATAACCATATGTGGCGTTTACGTGTTCTTGTAACAACTCTTAAAATGCAGGAATTGTAGGACAATCTTGTGTAGCATGTATATTAGTGAAACAAATCCCACAAGTGTTCTCAATAGCTTCATTGGACTTTGAAACTCCACTCTTACTAAGTTCCATGGCTTCGATCTTCCTTGTGAGGCTGGCTAGCCTTGCATTCACATCATCTTCATCCTTGAGGATATAAATCCCTCCTTTCTCTTTTTCTTGAGTAGGCTTGAGGTTATTAGATTTATCCAAGGTATCCCATGATTGGGCATTCTCGGCCAACATATCCAAATAACTCCAAGCTTCATCTGGATTTTTGCTCATAAACTCACCGTTGCACATCATCTCTACAAATTGGATCATATTGGAACTTAATCCATCATTGAAGAAGTTTATGATTCGCCAAATTTTGTAGCCGTGATCTGGGCAAGCAAGTAGGAGGTCCTTAAACCTTTCCCAACATTGGAAGAATGATTCACTCTCTTTAGCCGAAAAATTCATTATGGCTTTTCGAAGGGTGTTCGTTTTATGAGCCGGGAAGAACTTTTTCAAGAATTCCTGGGTCATCTCGTTCCATGACCCTATCGAGTGTGGTCTACGAGAGTGAAGCCAAGTCTTGGCTCTTTCTTTTAATGAAAAGGGAAAAATTTTAAGTTTAATGGCATCTTTTGAAACATTAGTGTATTGCAAGGTAGCCACCACTTCTTCAAATTCCTTTAAGTGCAAATATGAGCTTTCAGAGTCTAGCCCATGGAACTTTGATATAAGTTGAATCACACCCGGCTTTATATCAATATTTCCCCTGGTTGGTGGTAAGACCACACACGAGGGTGTAGTTGCACGGGCCGGTTGTAGGTAATCCCATTGGAGGAACGTTATGTACCTCATTCTCTCCTACTCCCTCTTGATTTGCATTTGTAGATGGAGGAGGGGGGAGGATTCCTTAAAGGTGTTTGATCCATACTCCCCAAGCTATCACAATGCTCTTGGTATTTTCGAACTCGTCTATGGACTGATAATTGTTCGCTTCCCCAAGAGTAGGGTTGCGATGTAGTAATAATCTCGGTAAGACCGAGGTCGATCCACAGGGAAGGAGGTAAACAATTCAAACTATCCTAATAACTAGAATCTTAAGAGGTTTGTGAAATCAATTTTTAAACATGAAATAGGAAAATCTGATAATGAAAAGATAACTATAGCATCAAGGATCCACTTATAGCTCTCCTTAGATGCATAATTACTATGGTTTCTTGATACTCAACTAAAATCGAAATTAAGTCCTATCTAGCCGGATGATAGAGCGGTTGTATTATCAAAGCAATCTAATATGTGTTGTTCATCAACATGATTCCCTCAATTCAAGTTAGGACTTGAGCACACTCAATTGCATAGGTCAATCCTAATTCCAATAGATTAAGATCATAACCATAATATCATCAAACCTTGTCACAAGACTTGACTATATTATGATTTGAACTTCATTCAAATCATATGAACAATCAACACAATATTCAGATTTTAGAACAAAAAAGCAGAACTTTGGTTTGAAGCTCCCACATGAGGATCAAAGGTCTAGAGCGTATTGAATCCGATTCCTCGGAGTATACAGGTCTAGAACCATGCGAAACAATTAAGAACTAAAGAAATTCTTCCAAACATCCATGAGCCATCATAAGATTAAGAAAAACTACTTAGAACTTTATTCAAACTTCAAACCATTGTTCTTCACTAGAAATCCAACTTGAAACCAATAAAACGAATTAAACAATCTAAGAAAACTATAAGGTTTACCTCTTAGCTCTAGCTAAGAGATTAGCTAATGAAAAACATATTAAAAACTAGAACTAAAACTAAGAAAAGGAAGAAAACTAGTTGTAGGAGGCTAGGAAGCCTCCTACGTCTTAAATCCTTTGCTCCCCACGTTGCTAGATGGCCTAGGAAGAGGCTGTAGGTGTCCTTTTATAGATTGGCGCGGAAGATTTTAGATTGCGCAAGAAATCACACAATTGCGCAGAGAAAATCGGGGCTTCACGGACAAGCTCTATTACACTGACGACCGGTCTGAGCCTATGGACGACCAGTTGTTCGCTCGCCTCAAGTGTAAGGCTGCGATGTAGTAATAAAACTCGGTAAGACCGAGGTCGATCCACAGGGAATTAGAAACAACTTCCAAACTATTCCAGCAACTCAATTTTGTAAGAAAATAGGATTCAATTTGGTAATTAAACTAAAACAGTAACTTAATGGAAAATCAGTAATTTAAAGTACTAAGGCATTCAAGGATCCACTTGTAGCAATCCCATGTCAATCCAACCAATCCAAGTAGAGAACACAACTAGATTTGAAGTCCTATCTCTCATCTAGTTGGAAAATAAAGCATTCAAACACATTCAATTCCATTCAAGCTGAACTTCCAAGTTCTAGTCCCATTCAACACATGTAGGATTCAAAATCATAGCCTTCGGAGTAACAGCCATGCCTATGGACTATGGCTTGCTCAAGGGTTACCATAATTCGAACCTAAACAAACACAATATGATAATCTCAGAGAATTGCAAGGAATCCATGTCCGGAGCACATGAACTCTCATAAAGCATCTCAAACTACTAACTTAAGGGACTAAAATAAATAAAAATCCAAACTTGAATTGAAATTACTTGAATTAAACTGAATCAAACATGAAATTAGCTACAAGCTTCACCTCTCAGCCTTAGCTGAGAGATTCTAGCCGAGCATTGTCATACTACAACTAGAACTCGTAATAAAAAGCATAAAAACTAGAAAAATCGGAAATTGGAGGGTTGCTGACGCTCCACGACAGCTTCCTCTCTAGAACCACGTCCCTTAGCTTCTATGATGACCTAGGAAGAGCCCCTAGGTGTCCTTTTATAGTGTGGAAGCCCCTTGCGTCGGAAAACATCCAGAATTTACGTAAGGTTAGGCACTGCACAGAAAAAATCGGAGCTTTACGGACAAGCTCTGTTACGATGACGACCGGTCGCACGACCGGTCTAAGCTCATGAATGACCGGTTGCACGACCTGTCTCAAAACCTTAAAAACAATCCAGTGAGTTTTGTGTTTCTAAACTTCCCTCGACCTGTCTGGTGACCGGTCTGGCGACCGGTCTAAGAAGAAGAAATACTCCAAAAATTACACTGTAGACTTGTCTTGCGACCGGTCTACAGATAAGTCTAAGGCAAAAATTTCAGATTCTCTTATTTTTCTCCTCTTTCTTTCTTGTTTCTTTCTTCCACCTTTTGACACTTGTTCTATTGATCCTCAATGCATACAAAGTGACTCTTTTAACCATGAATTGGTGACATCTCCCTCTCATTCCTACAATCACAAAAACATGTATTAGATTAGTCTTTAAACATGAAACCCATGCATATAATGTGATGTAATGGGTTGGCAAATGTATAAATTGGAGGCTCAACACACCCCCCAACCAGCTTTTTGCTAGTCCCGAGCAAAACATGCGTGAATAAGTTCAAACCTCCAAAACTAACTCTCCTTCAGAAATCATGTTTCTATCCACTCCAAGACATACAAGTATAAAATTTGGAGAAATTAGGTGATAGAAGTTGAAACCTTAAACTCTCAAAGCATGATAAGTGTCTACATGAAATTCCCGCTGATTGATTGATAAATAGAAGAACTCGAACAACTTCAACCTAGTGTGCATAGTGAAAGTTCATCTCATGAGTTTCTGGGATTATCTTCTTCATAGATCAACTAAACTATAGATCTCAAGGTGCACAGAGTAACAACAAGCCTATGACAGGAATTTTTCTTACCGTCCTTCCGACGGCTTTCACACTACGTCCCATTTCCGGCTTTGGTTACGGGTAGACCATCCCCCAGTTGGTAATAGGTAGCCCTTTTCGGAATTTTCCATCATTTTTCCATCATTCCCAATTTCATCCTTCCTTTTCCTTTTTCTTTTAAATTAGATAGGATTTTTAGAAATCCATATCTTTCGTTATTTTCCCATGGACAAGGATGGACAAAGTACCCCGGCTTGGTTTCTCAACACCTTAAATCAAAGTCTAGCTAATTCACAAATCACATAATCCTTTCAACTCATGAAAATCGTGTAATGTGAACTTGGTGTCAAGGTGTTCAAATTTTCTATCAATCACAACAATAAGGGAACTAACATATAAAACCATTATGTTGGGAGAAATTCAAGACTTACAACATCACACACTTCGTATCTCCTCTTCTTATACTCCTATCATCTCAAATGCATGGAAATAAGGTTTTCTAAATGAGTTTTGAAATTTTAGAAAATTCAAAAAAATTTGCGCATATGAGGCTCAAAATGTTGCAAATTGCTAGATGAAGGATCTCATCTCACCCCCCAACCAAATCTTGCATTGTCCTCAATGTAAAAAGATATGTAATGAGCATGAACATGAGAGCAATGGTAAAATATAAGAGAGTGAGAACAATAGTACCTGAGATGGGTTGATCAATTCTAGCATCTTCCATTGTCTCGATGAGACTTATTCAATCCTAATTGCAGAAAAATAAATCCTAACCTAGCTACCTACCTTTGATTAGTCCGATCAACTACATGATCAAAGTTGAGCAGGATCTTCATGAATTTCAATAAATTTCTCATAAGGACCATCCAAAGTCCTGCTCGACAGTAAACATGTGTGCTTCTTATCATTGAAGTCCAATCGTATTGTGCACCACATGCATAAAAGGAGGAGATAAGAGCAGCAAAAAGATATCTCCTCAAATTCTGATAAGGGTTGTGATCGATAAAAAAAGGGTCCTCCCAATCAGAATTTTCAATGGGCTGAAGGACCCATGATGGTGGAGAGACATTCATCATGTATTCTTCAGTTAAAGTTGTCTCCTCCATAATTTTAGAATTATGTGGTGCTTCCACAAACAATGGTAAAGAATGTAAATCAGTGGAATTGTGTTCTTCAGGCACCGACACCATGTCTAACAAAATGTCCAACTCCTTAATCATCTCATCATCAAGATCATAAGATTGGGCCAAGCATTCCTCTAGGGAATCGAGATAGTCGGATGAAGGATCATGATCTTGCTTGAGTGAGTGCAAAAATTCAATTTCGATGGTGAGGGACTTGCCCTCCATGGAGTGGAATTCTTCCAAACTAGGTTCTCCATAACTAGTATGAGGCACCAAGTTGGAAGTATGCAAGGCTTTAACAATCTCTTGAATAATGGGGTCGTTTGAATTTTCAAAGTGAGCCAAGCATTCGTCCAAAGAATCTGAATTTTCTCATGGGAGTCTCATTCTCCACATTAAAATTAAACATGGCAAGTTGGTGGAGTGACTAAAAAATATCAACCTTGGCCATCTCTCTAGCATGCATATCCTCTAGAGACTCATAATCATTATGCCCTTGGAAAAAAGAAACCATAGGTTCATAACCATTCACCAAACCCTCATTGTAGGCAACCCCACTACCACTTTCAAATTTTATGGATTCCTCGGGTTCGTCAACCGTCATTGAAATCTCTTCATCATTAAGTTCAAAGCATCCAAAAGAGATAGTGGACTCACCATAATTGATGATGACATTGGGATCATCGAAATCAATCCCCTCTAAAAGTCTATCCATTAAATCCGAAGAAGGTGGGACTTGGGTAGCCCCATCCTTCTCATTAAAGGGGATTGATTCGATGCCCCCAATTTCGGGCTCAACGTCTTCATAAGATGGTGAGTAAGTTTGATTTGATTGTTCATCTATATACGCATTCCATATTTCCTCAAGTATTTGTGTATACTTATCATCACAAGAGGAAGATGTTTTAGGGTGATTGTTAATAACCATGGTTGGTTCCTCCCTTGAACAAGGAGAATGGTGGTTTCCCCAATTAAGACCGTACGCATTGTAGGATGAAGAATTATATGATGGTTGATAGGCATATCCATACAAGTGATCACGCATAGTCTTAACCGGTTGACCACTATTCACTCGTTCCTTTTGTTGTTGCACACCTCCTACCACAACTGGTGGAACACTCAAGTTATTTTCAATCCGGTAATCATGTAATATTTTCCCTGGATGATCATTATTCAATTTTGCTTCATTCCGGTATTCCCCCATCGTCTTACGTCGTGTCTCAATATGCGTATTGCTTTCATTAATGTAATCACGCACCATCTTACGTGGGGGGTTAGTGGAGGCTCTTTGAATCTCAGAAAAATACTCATGCTTGGAGGGATCCAGATCACAATGAGTTTGGGTCTCCCAATCCGACGTCTCATCCTCCAAAAGGTACTTGTACGCACCATTTGTCCAATCATACATGATGAAATTTTAAGGAATTGGAAACTACCCGAATCTTGAAAAAAGAACAAAAAGAAGGGAGATGGAGAGATGTTACCCAATAGAGTGAGATATATGTCAGCAACAATGTCCTACAAAATCCAACAAAAATTGTTGGTAATCTAGAAAAAAAATCAGAAAATCTACTTCTATAAAAATTGAAAATCCTACCTAACTAAGACTACTCTATAGTTACTAGAACAAGTAGAACCGTTTAACCTCTTTCCCCGGCAACGGCGCCAAAAACTTGTTCGCTCGCCTCAAGTGTAAGGCTGCGATGTAGTAATAAAACTCGGTAAGACCGAGGTCGATCCACAGGGAATTAGAAACAACTTCCAAACTATTCCAGCAACTCAGTTTTGTAAGAAAATAGGATTCAATTTGGTAATTAAACTAAAACAGTAACTTAATGGAAAATCAGTAATTTAAAGTACTAAGGCATTCAAGGATCCACTTGTAGCAATCCCATGTCAATCCAACCAATCCAAGTAGAGAACACAACTAGATTTGAAGTCCTATCTCTCATCTAGTTGGAAAATAAAGCATTCAAACACATTCAATTCCATTCAAGCTGAACTTCCAAGTTCTAGTCCCATTCAACACATGTAGGATTCAAAATCATAGCCTTCGGAGTAACAGCCATGCCTATGGACTATGGCTTGCTCAAGGGTTACCATAATTCGAACCTAAACAAACACAATATGATAATCTCAGAGAATTGCAAGGAATCCATGTCCGGAGCACATGAACTCTCATAAAACATCTCAAACTACCAACTTAAGGGACTAAAATAAATAAAAATCCAAACTTGAATTAAAATTACTTGAATTAAAATGAATCAAACATGAAATTAGCTACAAGCTTCACCTCTCAGCCTTAGCTGAGAGATTTTAGCCGAGCATTGTCATACTACAACTAGAACTCATAATAAAAAGCATAAAAACTAGAAAAATAAAAAATTGGAGGGTTGCTGACGCTCCACGACAGCTTCCTCTCTCTAGAACCACGTCCCTTAGCTTCTATGATGACCTAAGAAGAGCCCCTAGGTGTCCTTTTATAGTGTGGAAGCCCCTTGCGTCGGAAAACATCCAGAATTTACGTAAGGTTACGCACTGCACAGAAAAAATCGGAGCTTTACGGACAAGCTCTGTTACGCTGACGACCGGTCGCACGACCGGTCTAAGCTCATGAATGACTAGTCGCACGACTTGTCTCAAAACCTTAAAAACAATCCAGTGAGTTTTGTGTTTCTGGACTTCCCTCGACCTGTCTGGCGACAGGTCTAAGAAGAAGAAATACTCCAAAAATTACACTGTAGACCTGTCTTGCGACCGGTCTACAGACAGGTCTAAGGCAAAAATTTCAGATTCTCTTCTTTTTCTCTTCTCTTTCTTTCTTGTTTCTTTCTTCCACCTTTTGGCACTTGTTCTATTGATCCTCAATGCATACAAAGTGACTCTTTTAACCATGAATTGGTGACATCTCCCTCTCATTCCTACAATCACAAAAACATGTATTAGATTAGTCTTTAAACATGAAAACCATGCATATAATGTGATGTAATGGGTTGGCAAATGTATAAATTGGAGGCTCAACACCAGTCGCACGACCGGTCTTAAAACATAAAAAAATAATTCAGCAAGTTATGTTTTTCTGGACTCATCTCGACTTATGTTTGTGTAGACCTGTCTAGTTGTGTAGACCTGTCTAACAACCGGTCTAGCGACCGGTCTTCAGACAGGTCTTGGGACAAGTCTTGAGATCGTTTTTCCATATTTTCTTCTCTTTCTTTCTTCTTCTTTCCTCCACCTTTTGTCACTTGTTATATTGATCTTCAATGCATACAAAGTGACTCTTTTAACTATGAATTAGCGAAGTCTCCCTCTCATTCTTACAATCATAAATCCATGTATTAGATTAGTCTTTAAATCATGAAAACCATGCATAATGAGTGATGAATTGGGGTTAGAATATGCACAATTAAGAGCTCAACAATAATGGTCCAACTAGACCACCTTCGGATTGAAGAAAATTGGAGTGGTCACGTTCCCAACGGGACATAAACCACTCAACTGAGAACTAAGCTAATCTTAAGTCCTAAAATCTGAAATTAATAAAAAATCTAAAAATTGAAAATATGCAAAAACCAGTAAGTTAGAAGGATATTACCCGATTCGCTTGAACTAGAGAAGAAGTCCTACAAAGTGAAATAATGTGTTAGTTCTAGAAAATCAGAAAAACCTATCTACTTCTACTTCTACAGCCACTAAAACAATCTAAAACCGTTATCTAAATTCCCCGGCAGCGGTGCCAAAAACTTATTTGATCGCCTGGAGTGCAAGGCTACAATGTAGTAATAAATCTCAATAAGACCGAGGTCGATCCACAGGGAATTTGAAAACAACTTCTAAATTATTCCATCAACTAGGATTGCAATAATTAAGAGATTTAATTGAGAGAGTTATCTTAAACAGTAATTTAGAAGAATTAGGAATAAAGGAACTAAGGCTTTCAAGGATCCACTTATAACAATCCCATGTCAATCTATTCAATCCAAGCATAATACACAACTAGATTTGAAGTTCTATCTCTCATCTAGTTGGAAGATAAAGCATTAAACACATTCAATCCCACTTAAGTTGAACTTCCAAGTTCTAGTCCCATTCAACCACATAGTATTCGAAATCATAGCCTTCGGAGTAACAGCCATGCCTATGGACTATGGCATGCTCAAGGGTTACCATAATTCGAATCTAATCAAGCAAAACATGATAATCTCAGAGAATTACAAGGAATCCATGTCCAGAGCACATGAACTCTCATAAAACTTCTAAAAATATCAACTTTATATGAACTAGAACATTCAAACTTCAAACTTAAAGTGAAAACTACTTGAATCAAACTGAATTAAACATGAAACTAGCTACAAGCTTCACCTCTCAGCCCTAGCTGAGAGATTCTAGCCGAGCATTGTCATACTATAACTAGAACTAAAAAAAACTAAAAACCATAAAAACTCAGAGTTGAGAGGGTTGCAAACGCTCCACGACGGCTTCCTTCACCTCCCTTCGCTTTTATGATGCCCTAGGAAGACACCCTTGGTGTCCTTTTATAGTGGGGAGGCTCTACCACGTCGGAATCTTCCAGAATTTGCGTAGCAATTACACACTGTGCAGAGGTGGCCGACCGGTTGGCCGACCGGTTGGACTAGGCTAGTCCTTTATCCAGCAAGTCTTCAAGGTGGGCGGCAAGGTGGTCGACCGGTCATGACCGATCGGACCTCTTTTTTTTTTCTTTTCTTTTTCTTCCTTTCTTTCTTCTCTTTTCTCCCTATTTGTTCTTCCTTCTTTGGTCCACCTTGGGCCTTCATTCAAGGGCTCCTAAATATGCTCTTTTTGTTCACCAATTGGGCGAAGTCACTCTCATTCCTACAATCACAAAACATGCATTAGATAGGCCTTTTAAACATGTAAACCATGCAGATAATGTGATGTAATGGGCTAGATCATGTATAAATTAGAGGTTCAACAATGACTTAGCCCTGCTTCATCGCCTCTTGGCGAGTTATCTACAATATCAATTATTAGTTGGTCACGGGGACCAGTCGGAGGGGTCGTAGCCACTTTCACTTGGGGAGCACTTGTTCGCTAGCCTCAAGTGCAAGGCTGCGATGCAGTAATAATTCTCAGTAAGACCGAGGTTGATCCACAGGGAATTAGAAAACCAATTCTAAACTATTCCAGCAACTAGAATTGAAACAATTTAGAGTTTTGAATTAAGAGAACTAACTTAAAATAGTAATTCAGAAAAATCAGTAATTAAAGGAACTAAGGCTTTCAAGGATCCAATTGTAACAACCCCATGTCAATCCAATCAATCCAAGCATAAAACACAACTAGATTCAAAATTCTATCTCTCATCTAGTTGGAAGATAAACGTTCGCTCACCTCAAGTGCAAGGCTACAATGTAGTAATAAATCTCAGTAAGACTGAGGTCGATCCACAGGAAAAGTGGTAAACAATTCCAACTACTCTAATAATTTGAATTTAAGAAGTTTTTAGAAAAAAATGGTTTTTAAGAACTAAATAGGAAATATGAGATTTGGGTAGAACTAGAGCATCAAGGATCACTTGTGGTAGTTCAATACCAATCCATTCATCCAAGCACAACACGGTTAGAATCAAAGTCCTATCTCTCATCTAATTGGATGATATAACATTTAAGCACAAACAGTCCCACTTAAATCTGAAAATCAAATTTCTAGTTCTAATGAAGCACATAGAACTCAAACTTGTAGCCTTCAAAGTAACAGCCATGCCAAGAGACTATGGCGTGCTCTGGGGTTACTACAATTCGAATCTAAACAAACCCATCATGGCAATCTTAGAGAATTGTAAGGAACTCATGTCCGGAGTACACAAACTCTCATAATTCATCTAAAAATTCAAACTTTATTCAAACTAGAAGTTCAAAATCCAAAATTAAGAAAATGGTACTTGAAATAAAAGAATTAAAGCATTAAAACCAACTACAAATTTTACCTCTAGCTCTAACTAAGAGGTTAACTAAGAAAAAGCATATTAAAACTAGAACTAGAACTAAGAAAAGGAAGAAAAATTAGTTGTAGGAGGCTAGGTAGCCTCTTAGGACTTGAACTCCTTACTTCCCACGTTCTTGACTGCCTTGGAATAGAAGAGAGCACCTCCTTTATAATACAACAAGAATACAACAACATAACAGATTTTGTTTAGCTTCGTACGGCTTAACCAATGGTCTGATTGCCTTCAAATTTGATTTATAGCTTCCTTGTAATGTGATCTTCCTCATAGATGATTTAGATTTCCAAGATTATCTTCTGAATGGGCCCACCAATCAGATAAGCAATCACCTCTCAAAATCGTGTAATTTGGGTATCTCGAGAACCAGTCATCTTGCTTTTAACGCTACGGAGTGTACAGAAGTCGGATTGATCTCAAATTTTGAACATTGGTAGAAACCTTCCTCCTCTAGATGATAGATGGATTAGATTTTACAAATCATCTCCAAAATTGGGTGTGAAAATTAGAACACTTAAGCCTTATATAAAATTTGCGCAGTTGAACCTTTCTGGATGATCCATCTTTCTTCAACCGGTACGATCAAACCATACATCCTTTTGATCTGAAACTTTGTGGTTATTCATATATAGATGTGGTTTAGAAGATGGTTAAAGTAGATTCTTCATATCATCAATGATGGGCCACCTGGACTATTCTAGTGTTGAACAACGAAATCTGGAAACCTTCGGGACAGTTCGTATTGTTTTGGCCGCCACGGTCAATCCGTAGCTCCGATCGACACGAAAGCACTTGGGTCGTCGAGCTCCCCTTCGACATAGATGTGTTAGATTTTCAAATATCATCAAGATGGCCCCCAAAAACTGGGCCAAAAAATAAAAAATGGGACTGCCTGTATTTGAAATCAGCTTTAAAACGTGTATCGCCGACCTGTCATCCGACCGGTCGGTCGGCCGGTCAAACCACAGGTTGGCCTTCATAAAATTAGTCCAGAGAGTTTGCTGTTTCTGGAGGGTTTGGCCGACCGATCGGTGACTATGGCCGGTCGGCCGGTTAGGTTGTAAATTGTGATTTTTTCACACTTTTCTTCCTCCATTGCATTGCATATTTCCTCCATGTCATATCCTTTATTTCTTTGATCTTCAAGGCATACAAAGTTTAACCATGAATTGGTGAAGTCTCCCTCTCAGTCCTACAATCACAAAAACATGTATTGGATGAGTCTTTTAAACATGAAAACCATGCATATAATGTGATGTAATCCGTTGGCAAATGTATAAATTAGAAGCTCAACAATAAAGTATTGAAAACACATTCAATCCCACTTAAGTTGAACTTCTAAGTTCTAGTCCTATTCAATCCCATAGCATTCAAAATCATAGCCTTCAGAATAATAGCCATGCCTATGGACTATGGCATGCTCAAGGGTTACCATAATTCGAATCTAATCAAGCCAAATATGATAATCTTAGAGAATTGCAAGGAATCCATGTCCGAAGCACATGAACTCTCATAAAACTTCTAAAATTATCAATTTTATTCGAACTAGAATATTCAAAATCCAAACTTAAAGTGAAAGTACTTGAATCAAACTGAATTAAATATGAAATTGGCTACAAGCTTCACCTCTCAGCCCTAGCTGAGAGGTTCTAGCCGAGCATTGTCATACTACAACTAGAATAAAAAAGAAAAACTAAATAAAAGCATGAAAAACTATAAAAACCGAAATCGATGGAGTTGTGGACGCTTCACGGTGCTCTCCTTCACTTTCCACGACCTCCAATCTCTTCTAGGATATCTTTAGATGAAGCCTTAGGTCCCCTTTTATAGAATAGTGCGGAAGATTTCAAATTGGGCAAGAAATCACGGAGCTGCGCAGAGAAAATCTTGTAGGACAAGCTCTATTACGCAACCGACCGGTCGGACAACCAGTCGTAAAACGGCAAAAACAGTCCAGTGACTTTTGGAATTTCCACCCCCCTTCTGTTGAGTGCTCGACCGGTCTAACGACCGGTCTGAGTGTTGGTCGATCGGTCTGACGACTAGTCTAGCATGGTCTAGTAACATGTACAGCAAAGGGAGGTCCCTGTTGAATTACAGACCGGTCGGACGACCGATCCTGTGCCTTGGCAGACCGGTCGAACGACCGGTCTTCAATGCTGAGTGTTACACTTCTTTCTTCACTCTTTCTCTTTCTCCTTTGCTTCTTTCTCCCATCCTTTAGCACTTAATTCTTTGATCTTCAATGTGCCTTCAGTGAGCTTTTTAGCCTTAAATCAGTGAAAACTCCGCCTCGCTCCTACAATCACAAATCACACATTAGATGGGCCTTTTAAGCATGCAAACCATGCATATAATTTGATGTAATGGGCTAGTGAATGTATAAATTGGAGGCTTAACACACCCCCCAACCAGCATTTTGCTAGTCCCAAGCAAAACATGCGTGAAGCAAGATCAAATCTCCAAAAACCAACTCTCCTTCAGAAAATATGCTTCTATCCATTCCAAGACATACAAGTGTAAAAATCAGAAAAATTTGGTGATAGAAGCTGAAGCCTTAAACTCTCAAAACATAATAAGTGTTCATATGAAGTTCCCGCTGATTGATAAATAAAAGAGCTTGAACAAATTCAAATTAGCGTGCATAGTGATGGCTCATCTCATGAGTTTTCGGGATTATCTTCTTCATAGATCAACTAAACTATAGATCGAAAAGTGTAAAGATCAACAACATGCCTATGACAGGAATTTACCTTACCGTCCTTTCGACTGCTTTCACACTACGTCCCATTTTCGGCTTTGGTTATGGGTAGACCATCCCCCGGTTGGTAATAGGTAGCCCTTTTCAGAATTTTCCACCATATTCTCAATCATTCCCATGTTTTCATCCTTCCTTTCCCTTTTTTTTTCTTTTTCATTACATAGGATTTTTAAAAATCCATATCTTTCGTTATTTTCCCATGGACAAGGATGGACAAAGTACCTCGGCTTGGTTCCTTAACACCTTAAATTAAAGTCTAGCTAATCCACAAATCACATAATCCTTTCAAACCAAGAGAATCGTGTCATGTGAACTAGGTGTAAAAGTGTTTAAATTTTCTATCAATCATATAAATAGGGGAATTCACATATAAAACCATTATATTAAAAATAGTTCAAGACTTGCAACACCACTCACTTCGTATCTCCTTTTCTTATACTCGTATCATCCCGAATGCATAGAAACAAAAATTTCTAAAAGAGTTTTGAATTTTCAGAAAAATCGAAAATTTTCTACATTATAATGCTAGAAGTGTCCACAAACTGCTAGATGAGGAATCTCATCTCACCCCCCAACCAAATCTTACATTATCCTCAATGTAAAAAGATATGCAATGAGCATGAACATGAGAGCAATGGTAAAATAAAAGAGAGTGAGGAGGATAGTACCTGAGAGAGTTGATCATGGAAGTGTACTACTCCGGTATAAAAATCTACTAAAGCAAGTAAAACTAAAATAGAAAAACAACTAAACCTACCTATGCTATACCTCCGTCAGACTAGGAGATCAATCATCCTGATACACAGGATCATTCAGAGTGATGGACATGTCCTCTGAATCAAATTTCTCAACAAATGGTTTAAGGCGTTGTCTATTCACTTTAAAACAGTTACCATTTGCGGCATTCTCTATTTCGACAGCCCCATGAGGAAAAACTTCTTTAACAATATATGGGATGGTTCATCGAGATTGTAATTTTCCTGGAAAAAGATTAAGTCGAGAATTGTACAAGAGTACTTTTTGACCTTCCTGGAAAGTTTTTCTGAAGATGTGCTTGTCATGGAATACTTTCATCCTACTCTTGTAAATCCTCGAGTTCTTATATGCATCGTTCCGCTCATTAAGTTGGAGTTTGTGAAGCGAGCTAGCCTTGTCAATGTCAAAATTCAATGCCCGAATTGCCTAATAGGCTTTGTGTTCAATCTCCACAAGCAAGTGGCAAGCTTTCCCATAGACAAGTCTATAAGGGGACATTCCAATGGGGTCTTGTAAGCAATACGGTGAGCCCAAAGTGCATCGTCTAATTTAAGTGACCAATCTTTACGATCTGGCCTCATCATTTTTTTCAAAATTTGTTTAATTTTCTGATTGAAAATTTCAGCTTGCCCACTCGTCTGTGGGTGGTATGGTGTACTCACCTTATGCCTAATGCCATATTTCTTCATTAAGGCTTCGAAAGGCCTATTACAAAAGTGAGTTACCACCATCACTAATGATGGCTCGAGGTGTTCCAAATCTGGAAAGTATGTTTTCTTTAAGGAACTTTAGAACCGTACGATGATCGTTGGTTCTACATGGAATAGCCTTTATTCATTTAGACACATAGTCTATGACAAACAATATGTAGACATGTCCAAAAGATGAGGAGAATGGTCCCATGAAATCGATGCCCCAACAGTTAAAGACTTCAAGATGTTGAATTGGGGTAAGAGGCATCATATTTCGATGGAACAATCCTCCTAGATTTTGGCAATGCTCGCATGCTTTACAAAACTCGTGGGTGTCCTTAAATAAAGTGCGCCAATAAAAGCCACACTGCAGAATTTTAACAGTGGTTTTCTTGGCTGAAAAATGACCACCACATGCTTGATTATGACAAAAGGAGTGACAAAATTATGTTCATCATTAGGGACACATCTCCTAATTATTTAATCTGGGCAATATTTAAAAAGTAAAGGTTCATCCCAGAAGAATTTGCGCACTTCCCTTAGAAACTTTCGTTTGTCCTGCGCAGTCCAATGAATCGGCATCGCACTTGTGAAAAGATAATTAGCTATGTCAGCGTACCATGGTGGATGCATAGCAACAAAGAGTTGCTCATCAGGGAATGAGTCGTCAATAGGTGACTCGTCAATGGAATTAGGTAGGACTAGGCGGTATAGATAATCCACCGCCACATTCTCTACTCCCTTCTTGTCCTTGATCTCCAAATCGAATTCTTGAAGGAGTAGGATCTATCTTAGCAAACGGGGCTTAGCATCCTTCTTAGAAAGAAGGTGATTCAGTGCCGCATGATCTGTGTAAATAATGACCTTAGATCCTATTAAGTAAGTCCTGAATTTGTCCAAGGCAAAAATGACGGCTAGGAGCACTTTCTCCATAGTTGAGTAATTGACTTGGGCGGGATTCAAGGTCCTACTCGCATAGTAGATAACGTGGGGCTTCTTATCCTTCTTTTGGCCTAGCACCGTCTTAATAGCATAATTGCTCACATCGCACATCAACTCAAAAGGTACGGACCAATCCGGTGGTTGCATGATAGGATCGGTTGTCAAAATGTCTTTTAGCTTTGAAATAGCTAATTGACATTCGGCACTCCACTCAAATTGGTTCTCCTTTTGGAGAAGGTTATATAAGGGCCTTGAGATATGATTGAAATCCTTTATGAACCTTCTATAAAAGCCGGCGTGTCCAAGGAAGGACCGCACATCGTGTATGCTCTTAGGTGGTGGTAGGTTGGAAATAATATCAATTTTAGCCCGGTCTACCTCTATTTTATTGGACGAGATGATATGTCCAATGACTATTCCTCTTTGTACCATAAAATGACACTTCTCCCAGTTTAAGACAAGGTTCTTCTCCTCACACCTTGTCAAGACCAACTTTAAGTGATTGAGGCACTCTTCAAACGTACAACCAAAAAAGAAAAATCATCCATGAATACCTCGAGAAATTCACCCACCATATCTGAGAAAATACTCAACATGCATCGTTGGAATGTGGTGGGTGCACTACATAGCCCGAATGGCATTCTTCGGTATGCGAAGGTGCCGAACGAGCATGTAAAGGTGGTCTTCTCTTGGTCTTCTGAGGCTATCTCAATTTGATTGTAACCGGAATAGCCATCTAGGAAGCAATAATAGGAGTGACCCGCTAACCTCTCTAAAATTTGATCCATGAATGGGAGAGGGAAGTGGTCCTTCCTAGTGACCGTGTTTAGCTTCCGATAATCAATGCATATACGCCAACCGGTGGTCACTCTAGTCTGTATAAGCTCATTGTTGGCGTTTTCTACGATGGTAATACTGGTCTTCTTAGGTACAACTTGGTAGGACTCACCCATTAGCTATCCAAGATGGGGTAGATGATACCTACATCTAGTAGCTTTAACACCTCAGTTTTAACAACCTCCATCATATTTGGATTTAACCTTCTTTGAGGTTGTCTAGTCATTTTTGCGTTCTCTTTGAGGTGGATACGATGAGTACATACCGAAGAGTCTATCCCCTTAAGGTCCGCTATTGTCCAACCTATGGCTCCCTTATGTTCTTTGAGTAGCTCAATCAACTTGAGCTCTTGTTCTTTTTCTAGGTGAGAGGCAATGACAACCGGGAATGTTACTTCTTGACCCAAATATACACATTTCAGCTCAGATGGAATGGTTTAAGGTCAAGCTTTGGTGGTTTGATGTTAGACGGTAGAGGCCTTGATGTGGTTGGTGGGAATCTTTGAAAATGGGGCCTCCACCGGCTAGTATCAAGTATCAACTACTGATTTCTCAATATTCAATGCTTGCACAATTTCACTAATAATGGGGTCTTTGGAATCCTCAAAATGTGACAAGCATGTCTCCAAGCTTTCTAGTGATTCAAGTTGGAGGAGCTCTTCTTCTTCAAAAGATTCGAGCATGTTTACCTCAAAGAGCTCATCATCATCATTCCTATGCCTTTTGCCCAAATGGAACACATTCACCTCCAATGTCATGTTTTCAAAGGACAATTGCATTACCCCATTCCGACAATTAATAATTGCGTTTGATGTAGCAAGGAACGGGCGGCCTAAAATCACCGGTATTTGAGTACTAGCATGTATAACTGATTGCGTGTCTAAGATGATAAAATCCACCGGGTAGTAGAATTTGTCAACTTGGACTAGAACATCCTTAACTATCCCTCTCACTACACGAATAGATCTATCAGCTAGTTATAATGTTGTTTAGGTGGGTTTTAATTCACCAAGATCTAATTGCTCGTATATCGAGTATGGGATCAAGTTTACGCTTGCCCCCAAGTCTAACAATGCACGTTCAATCCGGTAGTCACCATTGATAAATGAAATTGTGGGACTACAGGGATCCTTGAATTTTTTTTTTTTTTTTTTTTTTGGGGGGGGGGGGGGTCTTTTGAGTGAGAATGGCACTCACTTCCTCATTTAAGAAGGCCTTTTGTTGCACATTATATTTGTGTTTGGTTATGCATAAGTCCTTTAAAAACTTGGCATAAGAGGGGATTTGTTTAATGGCATCAAGTAATGGAATGTTGATCTTGACTTGTCTGAAAATCTCTAAAATATCATGAGAGTTTGGGAGAGATTTTGGAGTAACCAATCTCGAAGGGAATGGTGCTACGGGCTTATAAACGCGTTCCGTTTCTTGTGGGGCTGAGTTAGATCCATCTTCATCCTCAGAATTTACTGGATCATTAGGCTTGTTAGCCTTAACTAGAATAGATTTGTCAATTTACTTACAACTTCTAAGAGTGGTGATGGATTTGGCTTGCTCCACATGTTGGTTGGGGAGATTAGGGATGCTTACTTCATGTACTTGCTTTGGATTGGGCTGAGGTTGGGCCGGAAAGGTCCCTTCCCTAGCATTCAAGCGTCCCTTTATCTTATCAACCAAGACTTTAAACTCTTGGAACATTTGTTGGTTCATTTGATTTATTTGCGTTTACCCTTGCATAAATGCCTTTAAGTATCTTCCATTGAGAATTGAGGTGGGGCCATGTTTTGCATGGGTGGCCCTCCTTGAGAGTTGGTAGGATTTTTCGTGGTATTATTCTAACAATTGAAATTTGGGTGGTTCTTCCAAGTAGAGTTATACGTGTTACCCACAGGTCCATTAACAGGCCATTGATAACCATATGTGTCATTTGCATATTTTTGTAACACCTCTTGAAACGCAAGAATTGTAGGACAATCTTGTGTAGCGTGTATATTAGTGGAACAAATTCCACACATGTTCTCAATAACTTCATTGGACTTTGGAACTCCACTCTTACTAAGTTGCATGGCCTCGATCTTCCTTGTGAGGCTGGCTATCTTTGCATTCACATCATCTTCTTCTTTAAGAATATAGATGCCTCCTTTTTTCTTTTGTTAAGTGTTCACTCCCCAAGTGTAGGGTTGCGATGTAGTAATAATTCGAAAGACCGAGTATCGCTCCCACAAAGATTTATGAATGGGTATTCTCAGAATTTAACTAAAACAACTAATAATTAAGATTTTATTAAGAACTAAAGTTGGAAAATAATGATTTGGGTTTTAATAGTGAATGTGTAAGGTAATATCAATCTAAAAAGGCATTAAAGCGCCAAGGATCCACTTTTGATAAGTTTCAATGCATCAACACAACTAGGTCTCTCATAACTCAATTGGAATCGAATTCATATCTCTATCCGATTGGAATATAGAGCAGTTAAATCAACAATTATCCAAAACAGTTGCTTATTCATTGATTCGATTCCCACAATAATACTGAGGCCTTGGGCACACTCAATTGTGTAGGTCAAGCCTCTTTCCAATCTAGTTGAGATTCACAACCATAGCTTTCATCAAATCCTGTCACTAGACTTGATTACAACTAATGATTAGAACTCTAATTAAATCAAAATCAATCAACAAACAACTATTTCAGATTACTACAAAAGATAAGAACTTTAGTTGAATGAGTTCCCATATGAAAATCAGGCCATTGCATACAAGGCAATCAAAGAATCTACCATGCCCAGAGTCGATGATAGATCAATGAACTACACAAGCATAAATAATGCTCAGAAGCTAAATTACTAAGTTAGGATCACTAAGAATCACATGAGCCCGGAGTCATCAAGAGATCAAAGTAAAAACCCAACTAGTACTTGATTCAAACTCACATTAACTAAAATTCATCAATTAAATCATAAAAAGGAAACCTAGGTTGTATCAATCCATCAAAAATGAATCAAAAGCTTCACCTCGTAGCTCTGGCTAAGAGGTTTTAGTTCATCTCTAACGTCCTTGAACTAGAAGCCTCAAAAACATCAAAACTACTAAAACAGGGAGAAAACTAAGAAAACTTGAAGTAGAATCCGTCTCCTAAGCAATCCCCACGTCCTAGTATGCTCTGGTATGAAGAGAAGAAGTCCTTTTATAGCTTGGAGGCATCTATTGCGTAAGAAACTTCTAGATTGCGCGTAAAAATACCCACTTGCACAGAGAATTTCAGCGCCCCAAAATAGAAACTGCCGTTTTTGCATGGCCGACCGGTCGCACGACCGGTCGGACTGGCCTGGCCGACCGGTCACTACCGGTCGGACCTGTCTGTTGATACCGTCCAGCGAGTGCAGTGGATAGGCGACCTGCTAGCCGACCGGTCACGACTGGTTGGACTTTACAATTCCTCTGTCCAGTGATGTTTGCACAGAAACCTCTTTCTGTTGAATAGCCAGACCGGTCGGACGACCGGTCCTAGGCTTTGGACGACCGGTCGGACGACCAGTCGTGGGTGACTTTTCTCTGTCTTCTTTTCTTCTCTCCTTTGCTTCTTTCTTCTACCCTTTCATGCTTGATCTTGTGGTCTTCAATGCTCGTAAGGAGCTCTATTTAGCCTTCAATCAGTGAAATCTCCATCTTGTCCCTTCAATCATAAATCATGCATTAGAGTAGTCCTTTAAACATGTAAACGGTGCATAATGAGTGATGAATTGGGGTTAGAATATGTACAATTAAGAGCTCAACATTAAGGAGGCTCGAGATTACTAGATTTGTCCAAAGTATCCCAAGATTGGGCATTCTCGGCCAACATATTCAAGTAACTCCAAGCTTCATCTGGATTTTTACTTATAAATTTGCCGTTGCACATAATCTCTACGAATTGGCGCATGTTGGAACTCTATCCATCATTGAAGAAGTTTATGATTCGCCAGCTTTCGTATCCGTGATGTGGGCAAGCAAGTAGGAGGTCCTTAAACCTTTCCCAACATTGGAAGAATGACTCATTCTCTTTAACCGAAAAATTCGTTATGCTCTTCGAAGGGTGTTTATTTCATGAGCTGGGAAGAACTTATTCAAGAATTCTCGGGTCATCTCGTTCCATGACCCTATCGAGTGTGGTCTAAGAGAGTGAAGCCAAGTTTTGGCTTTTTCTTTTAATGAAAAGGAAAAAAGTTTGAGTTTTATAACATCTTCTGAGACATTAGTGTATTGCAAAGTAGCCACCACTTCTTCGAATTCCTTTAAGTGTTGGGCTTTAAGAGTCTTGCCCATGGAACTTTAGTATAAGTTGAATCACACTCGGCTTTATATCAATGTTTCTCCCCGGTTGGTGGTAAAACCACGCACGAGGGTGTAGTTGTATGGGCCGGTTGTAGGTAATCCCATAAAGATCTCATTGGAGGAATATTGTGTACCTCATTCTCTCCTACTCCCTCTTGATTTGTGTTTGTCGTTGGAGTAGGGGGGTGTTCGCTTCCCCAAGTGTAGGGTTGCGATGTAGTAATAAACTCGGTAAGACCGAGGTTGATCCACAGGGACTTGTGTAGGAATTCACAAACACATCCAATAATATCTATTAAAAGCTAACAACTGAAATTGCGGTTTTACCGCTTGTAGAGACACTTGGAGATATGTCTATGGACCTAGAGGGGGGGTGAATAGGACCTTTTTAAAATCTTTTTGCCTACTTATACAATTCAACAAATTAAGCTAAGTAAGCAAGAACACTTCGGCTTCCAAGCCTAGGTGGGTCCAATCAAAAGACTAGCAAAAGGTTAAGCAATAAACAATTCTAGTCTAAGCAAGCATAGGTAAGAAAATGATTCAACTAATTAAGCTTCTAACCTATGCCACTTGTGTAGACTTATGAGAGTGAATCAATGAGCTCAAGTCTACACAAGTAGTGAAGGTACATCTTGTGTGGGGATGTCTAAAAAGTGCCTAGCATACATTCCTATCAAACATGCATAATTAAGCAATTAAACTAACAAGTGAAGATATGAATGTGCTCAAGAAAAATCACAAACACAAGGATGTATAGTGGTTCGACTACGTGTCTACTCCACTCCCGGTTCAAGTACTCAACCCCTTTGAGCACACCGGCATTCACTATCGGAGGTTTTAAATGAGGTTCACCTCTCAACCTTTACACGGAGGTTTTATCGGTTCACCTCTCAACCATATCCGGAGTTTTAGACATAGGCTAACTCTCAACCTAATCGCACGTTTACTCCCGTGTCGGAGGCTCCCCCTTGGAGACTTAGTTTAGGCCCGGCTGACGGGCCAAGGAACGACTAACGTCCCTAGGTCGAGTTCGAAAAACAAACTCTAAAATGGACTCTCAAATAAGACAACCTACTTGTCGGATGAGCCCCTTGTTTAGCGCCGGATTGGGTTGCTTGATCTCCGCTCTCCCGTGCTTCAATCAGCCTCCCTTGCTCCCACGATCATGTTGCCGTTGTGTCGCCAATGCCTCAGCCACATTCGATCAAACACCTTGCATGCGATGCCTTGAAATGCCCAAGGTGCTAGGAGGATAGGTTTAAGAGCTCTGCAACTTAGTGGGAATGGGTTGCCTAGAGTCACTTACCTACAACGATCTCATCTTCGAGTTTAGGACAAGGATTTTCCAATCAAGAAGCTTCCTAACTCTAGAGATCAAGAGGGGATGAAGGTCATCTTCTTCATGAGCATGGAATGCTCTAATCTTGTGTTAAAGCACAAGGAAGATGCCTTGCATAGGTCAAGGAATGAGCCTCAAAAGTTCTCCTTCAATGGTGGCTTTTCTCCCTCAAAAATCCCTCTTACAATGCCCAAATATGGAACTCTATATGTAGGAAAAGAGAGCCCCAACGGTCAGAAAACAGGCATAAAACGGCTATAAGCCGACCTGTCCCGACCGGTCATGACCGGTCGGACCCCCTTACTGGACAGCCCAAGCACATCAGGTCGACCGGTCATGACCGGTCGGCCCCCCTTGCTGGATGGTTTTGGATTATCAGGCCGACCGGTCATGACCGATCGGCCACACCTACTGGCCTCCATGAGTTGTAAAGGCCGACCGGTCATGACCGGTCGGCTGGCCATTGCATAAAGCAGCAAGGCTGCTGGCCGACCGGTCATGACCGGTCGGACCAGCCTGGTTCCCCTATGCATTTGCTGAATCTCCACTTGTTTTAGCCTGTTCATTTAGACTTTGGTTAGGGTGATCAATTTGGACACCTAGGGCCAAACTATGATGACAAAATGGTTCTAAATATGGTCAAGGTCATCAAGAGTACAGAGGGGATGGGTTTTGGTCAAGGTTAAGGCACCAAGGCATCACTTTTACCTGAGTCTTCTTTCCTTGATGCAGCCGGTCCGTCTTGAGTCTTCGGTCTTCGTCTTCATTGGGCTCAAACAACACTAGACTCACAGACGTGAGTGATTGACAAACAAGGTGCACTAGTATGCCACGGAGAAGTGCACTAACAATAACCAGATTTTGTATGAAATTGATGTGAGTAATGTTGAGCTCTTAATTGTGCATATTCTAACCCCAATTCATCACTCATTATGCATGGATTTTATGTTTAAAAACTATTCTAATGCATGACTTTGTGATTGTAGGAATGAGAGTGGCTTTGCCCAATTGGTGACCAAAAGGGCACATTTAGGAGCCTTGGATGAAGACCCAAGGTGGGCCAAAGAAAGAAGAAAGCAAAGAGAGAGGAAGGAGAGAAGAAAAGAAAGAAAAGAAAGAAGGAAAGAATGAAAAAGGAGCCCCAAAAGGTCGTCCGACCGGTCAAGACCGGTCGGCCAATATTGCAGCCTTCTACAGAGCACGCTGGACAGTTCACATACTTGTCTGACCGGTCTAGACCGGTCTTGACCGGTCGGCCATGCAAATTCCAGCTTTGCAGATTGCAGACAGCAGGCCATTCCCATTTCTAATTTTTCAGACCACTTATCTGGGCCCATATTATCTGGACCATAATGATATTTGGAAATCCAACACATCCATGTCGAAGAGGAGCTCGACGCCGAACTAACCCAAGTGGTTTCGTGTCGATCGGAGCTATGGATTGATCGTGGTGGCCAAAACAATACAAACTATCCAAAAAGTTCCAGATTACGCCTACTCCACTCTGGGCCGGTCCAGGTGGCCCATCATTGATGATATGAAGAATCTACTCAACCATCTTCTAGACCACATCCATATATGAATAACCACAAAGTTTCAGATCAAAAGGATGTGTGGTTTGATCGTACCGGTTGAAGAAAGATGGACCATCCAGAAAGATCCAACTGCACAGAGTTTATAAAAGCCTTAAGTGTTCTAATTTTCGGACCATATTCTGAGATTTTTTTGGACAATATAATCCATCTATCATGTAGAGGAGGAAGTTTTCTACCAATGTTCAAAATTTGGGATCAATCCGACATCTGTACACTCCGGAGCGTTGAAAGCAAGATGATTGGTTCTGAAGGTACCCGAAGTGCTCGATTTTGAGAGGCGGTCAGTGATATGATTGGTGGGCCCATTCAGAGGATAATCTTGGAAATCTAAATCATCTATGGGGAAGATCACATTACAAGGAAGCTACAAATCAATTTTGAAGGCAATCTGACCATTGGTTAAGCCGTACGAAGTGAAACAAGATCTGTTACGTTGCGGTACTCTTGCTGCACTATAAAAGGGGGTGCTCTCTTCTATTCCAGGGAAAGCAAGGACGTGGGGAGCAAGGAGTTCAAGTCATAGGAGGCTTCCTAGCCTCCTCCAGTTAGTTTTTCTTCCTTTTCTTAGTTTTAGTTTTATTTTTAATATGCTTTTCATTAGCTAATCTCTTAGCTAGAGCTAAGAGGTGAACCTTATAGTTTTCTTAGATTGTTTAATTCGTTTTATTGGTTTTAAAGTTGGATTTCATGTTTATGAACAATGGTTTGAAGTTAATACAAGTTCCAAGTAGTTTTTCTTAGTCTTATGATGACTCATGGATGTTTGGGAGAATTGCTTGAGTTCTTAATAGTTGTGTGCTAGTCTAGACCTGTATGATCCGAGGAATTGGAGTACGCTCTAGTACTATGATCTTCATGTGGGAACTTCCTACCAAAGTTCTACTTTTCTGAAATTCTGAACTATGTGAGAGTGTGTATGTGATTTGAATCAAGTTCAAATCATAATCTAATTTTGTCTTGTGACAGGATTTAATGATGGTTATGATTGTGATCTTAGCTATTGGAATTGGGATTGACCTATGCAATTGAGTATGCTCGTCCTAGCTTGCATTGAGTGAATCATATACATGGATCATACATATGTCAGGTTGAATTGTTTTAACCGTTCTATCATCCGACTAGATAGAACTTAATTTCGATTCTAGTTGAGAAAGTGAGAAACCATAGCGAATTATGCATCTAAGGAGAGCTATAAGTGGATCCTTGATGCTCTAGTTATCTTTTCATTATCAGATTTTCTATTTTATGTTCAAAACCAATTTCACAAACCTCTTTGATTCTAGTTATTAGGATAATTTGAATTGTTTACTTCTTTCCCTGTGGATCGACCTCGGTCTTACCGAGATTATTACTACATCGCAACCCTACACTTGGGGAAGCGAACAAGTAACAAAACTTAAACTAATTTGAAGGTAAACAATTATAAAAAGGCACTAGGGGTTCAAGGATCCACTTTTAGCAATCCTTGATGTTCAATCCGCTGTGGTTTCTCATTCTCTCAACTAGAATCAATATTAGGATCTATCTAGTCGGATGATTGAGCTGTTAAACCAAACAATCTGTCATATGTAAGTCCAATGCATAGGATTCACTCAATGTGAGCTAAGCTGAGCATGCTCAATTGCATAGGTCAGTCCCGATTCCAAAAGGCTCAGTTCACAATTATAACCATCCTCAAGTCCTGTCATAAGACAAGGCTAGATTACAATTTGAACTTGATTCAAATCACATGCACAGTCCATACACATTACAGAAATTCAGAAAAGTGGAACTTTAGTAGGAAGTCCCCACATGAAGATCATAGTACTAGAGCGTACTCCAATTCCTCGGATCATACAGGTCTAGACTAGTGCAAACCAATTAAGAATTTAAGTAATTCTCCCAAACATCCATGAGTCATCATAAGACTAAGAAAAACTACTTAAAACTTATATAAACTTCAAACCATTGTTCATAAACTTCAAACTTAAAACCAACTAAATACGAATTGAAACATCTTAGATTCACTATAAGCTTCACCTCTTAGCCCTAGCTAAGAGGTTTAGCCGTTCATGATCCAAGGAAACATGAAACAACTAAGAAAAACATAAAAAGCAGCAAAACAAACTAGGAGTTGTGGAACTCCGAAATCCACTTCCGTCGCCTCCAACCTTGCTTCCACCCTCCTAAGATACCCTAGGAACGATCCCTAGGTGTCCTTTTATAGTGGGGAGGCTCCGCAACTTCAGAAGATTCGAGAATTTGCGTAACACTTATGCAGTGCGTAGAGAAAATCGGACTGAAAATAGAAAGTCCTGATTTTTTTATGTGGCCGACCCGTCGGGAGACCGGTCTGAGTAGCTGGCCGACCGGCCGCGACAGGTCGGACCTCACTGTGCAATAGTCCAGCAAGCTCTGGCATGTATGGGAAGCTGGCCGACCGGTCACACGACCGGTCTGACCTTCCTGGCCGACCGGTACAACCGGTTGGACCTCCTTTGTATTCAGTCCAGCAACCGTCCAGGCCACAAACTCTTCTGGCCAACCGGTCTTGACCGGTCTGGCTCTTCTGGCCGACCGGTCGGACGACTGGTCTTGGCCTTATTTTTCTTCAGTTTCTTCTTTCTTTCTTCTTTTCTTCTTTCCTTGCTTCCTTCTTTCTTTGGTCCTCCTTCGATCTTCATCCAAATAGTTCCAAATAAGCTCTTTTCATCTTCAATTAGGTGGAGTCCACTCTCAATCTTGCAATCATAAAACATGCATTCGATTAGTCTTTAAATCATAAAAATCTCGCACAATGAGTGATGAATTGGGGTTAAAATATGCACAATTAAGATCTCAACAGGAAGGGGGGAGGGGGGAGGATTCCTTAAAGGTGTTTGATCCATACTTCCCAAAGTATCACAATGCTCTTCATATTTTCGGACTCGTCTATGGACTGATAATGGTCCAATTAGACCACCTTCGGATTGGAGACGATTGGTGTGGTCACGTTCCCAACGGGACATAAACCACACAACTAAGATCTAAACTAATCCTAAGTCCTAAAACAAAATTTAACAAAAAATTTAAAAATTGAAAAATCTGAAAAAAGTACTAAGTTAGAAGGATATTACCCGATTCGTTTGAACTATGGAAGAATTTCTACAAAACAAAACAACTTGTTAGTCCTAAGAAATCAGAAAACCTATCTACTTCTACTTCTACAACCACTAAAAACAATCTAGAACCGTTTATCTAAATTCTCCAGCAGCGGCGCCAAAAACTTGTCCGCTCTCCTCAAGTGCAAGGCTGTGATGTAGTAATAATTCTCAGTAAGACCGAGGTCGATCCACATGGAATTAGAAAACCAATTCTAAACTATTAAAGCAACTAGAATTGAAACAATTTAGAGTTTTGAATTAAGAGAACTAACTTAAAATAGTAATTCAGAAAAATTAGTACTTGAAGGAACTAAGGCTTTCAAGGATCCACTTGTAGTAATCCCATTTCAATCCAATCAATCCAAGCATAAAACACAACTAGATTCGAAATTCTATCTCTCATCTAGTTGGAAGATAAAGCATCGAAAACACATTCAATCCCACTTAAGTTGAACTTCCAAGTTCTAGCCCTATTCAATCCCATAACATTCAAAATCATAGCCTTCGGAGTAACAGCCATGCCTATGGACTATGACATGCTCAAGGGTTACCATAATTCGAATCTAATCAAGCCAAATATGATAATCTCAGAGAATTATAAGGAATCCATGTCCGAAGCACATGAACTCTTATAAGACTTATACAAATATCAACTTTATTTGAACTAGAATATTCAAAATCAAAACTTCAAGTGAAGGTACTTGAATCGAATTGAATTAAATATGAAATTAGCTACAAGCTTCACCTCTCAGCCCTAGCTGAGAGGTTCTAGCTGAGCATTGTCATACTACAACTCGAATAAAAAAGAAAAACTAAATAAAAGCATGAAAAACTAGAAAAATCGAAATCAATGGAGTTGTGGACGCTCTATGGTACTCTCCTTCACTTCCCACGACCTTCAATCTCTTCTAGGATACCTTTAGATGAAGCCCCAGGTCCCCTTTATAGAATAGTGCGGAAGATTCCAAATTGCACAAGAAATCATGGAGCTGTGCAGAGAAAATCAGAGCTTCTAGGACAAGATCTGTTACGCAGCCGACTGGTCTGATGACCGGTCGTAAAACGGCAAAAACAGTCTAATGACTTTTGGAATTTCCACCCCCCTTCTGTTGAGTGCTCGACCGGTCTAGCATGGTCCAATAACATGTACAGCAAAGGGAGGTCCCTGTTGAATTGCAAACCGGTAGGACGACCGGTCTTGTGCCTTGGCAGACCGGTCAGACGACCGGTCATCAATGCTGAGTGTTGCACTTCTTCCTTCGTTCTTTCTCTTTCTCCCTTGCTTCTTTCTCCCATCCTTTGGCACTTAATTCTTTGATCTTCAATGTGCCTTTGGTGACCTTTTTAGCCTTAAATCAGTGAAATCTTTGCCTCGCTCCTACAATCACAAATCACAAATTAGATGGGCCTTTAAGCATGCAAACCATGCATATAATGTGATGTAATGGGCTAGTGACTGTATAAATTAGAGGCTCAATAGCACTATGCGGCTGTGAGCAGCTAGCAGGCTCGTCTGCTAGCATAGGCGTGCCGGAGGGACCAACCATTGTTTTCTTCTACCTCTTCGAAGCAGTGCCCTTCAGACTGGGCAGTACTCCTAGTGCTCCCCTCTTATCTCCTACGTTCGTCATCGTCACCTCCTGAGGGATAAGGCCAACAACAGAAAGGCAGGGAAGAGATAGGGTGACGTTGACGTTTCGGACGTCCTTTGAAAGCTTGTAGACTTTGATGAGCTTTTCGTTAAGTCCCCCTCACAAGCTGGGCTTCTTCCTAACAGCCTGAAAGACATAAATGAGAGCGGGTTAGTCAGTAACAGAGACCAAATTCTACTTATCCTTGAACGAAGGAGTAAAACTCAACCGACCTTCTCAAAAGAAATGGCTGACATTGTGGCCTCTGGTGTCGGGTCCCACATCGGACTCCCAACTACCGGAGGCGTAAAACCATTTGCTCCTCCACCCGGGATAATTTGAAGTAGGATTCCCCATAATAAAGTTATCACGGTGCCAAAAGCAGAGATAGTACCAACCCTCACTAGATGGGGCTTTTTTCAATTGGTACATTCTCAGAAATTCATCCGCAGTCAAGTCCCTATTTCCCGCCTGCTTCCAGAGGACGAACGCACTCAAGATTACCCTCTAGCCATTTACTATATGTTGGCCGGGGGCAATTTTATAGATGCGGAGAACATTTCGGATGAAGAGATGGATGGGAAGGCGTACACCAAGCTGGAAAAAATATTCATACATGGCAACACAACCTGGTGGTGGAGAATCGGCGGTTTCTCCTCTTTTAGGCAACTTGAGAATGACGGAGTCAGGAATCCGGTACCTTTCCCAAAAGCTTAAAAGTTGTTCCTCCGCCATTATTGATGGGTAACCAGAGGCCAAATACCTTCCCGCCGGCACTCTGGCATTATTCAATTCAGGTGAATCAGGAGTGTTATCTCCCAAAGGAACGACTTCCTCATCAAAGTTCTCCGCCATAACAAAAAAGATAAAAGAAAAGAGAGAAAAGGAGAAGAAATACCTCTACAGAGAGGTCACGCCGAATACAGGAAGAAGAAAAGAAGAAGGGTTTCTGATATGCTCCAACAGAATTTCAAAAATGAAGCAACCTCCATGGACTCTGATATTTATAGGCAATCATTTCGTCCAAATTTGGGTGACACGTGGTGACCGTCTATTTGACACGACAGTCGAACGGGCATGAACATTAAATCTCGAAACACGTGGCGAGCGTTGCTTCATCTCTCTTAGCAGAAAAGCTGCGAAAAGCTGGTGCTCATAAATGCAGGATCAGTCATGTACGACCTCTCCTCCAATAGGCAGTTACATATACAGACAAAATCCTTTGCGTAGTTCCTCAACGCTAAGGATTTGGGGGGCATTTGTTATACAATAAAGTTGGTCGTCGAAGGAGTATAAGCAATATGCGATCAGCAAGCACCTTTCTATAAAAGTCGCGACTAGAATACCTGATTAGTGAGCCTTCCCAGCTCATACCTCGTATATCATCTCAGACCTCCGACCACCTATACATATGCGAGCAGCTCGACTCGTGGTCGCTAAACGAGGCCATCTCCGAATGCGAGCAGCTCGGCTCATGGTCGTTAAACGAGACCATCTCAATGCGAGCAGCTCGGCTCGTGGCCATTAAATGAGGCCATCTCCGAATGCGAGCAGCTCGGCTCATGATCGTTAAACGAGGTTACCTTCGAGCCCAAGTTTCATCGTCTTATAGTACCAGTAGCCCGTATAGACCGATTTTGGCTTGTCTCTATTCATAACTCCGAACCATGGGGGATATCTACCAAGAGACGTAATCAGATGGACATCTAGAGTGGTTAGGTCATTCCCTTATCCCCTGAAATCAGCAATAATCTTAATAGCTTGCGTGATAGGATGGATCACTCAGATCTGTATAAGTAGATGGTTGTAGATGATAAAGGTACACACAATCTCTAAAACTTACGTTTCACACTTCATCTTACGATCAAGTCATCTCTGACTTAAGCTTCGGAGGGCTAACGGCCAAGCGCCGACCACCCTTAGTTTTCTTCTTTGGCTTTCAGGTTTGGAGGGGAGCTCACTTTGAGAAGGGCATATAATCTGAAGGAACCTATTACCAAAATCTGACGTCAACATGGATTTTTAAAAATCCTATCTAAGGTGTGTGAAAAGGAAAGGAAGGATGAAAATATGGAAATGATTGAAAATATGGTGGAAATTTTTGAAAAGGGCTACCCATTACCAACTGGGGGATGGTCTACTCGTAACCAAAGTCGGAAATGGGAAGTAGTGTGAAAGCCGTCGGAAGGACGATAAGGCAAATTCCTGTCATAAGCTTGTTGTTGATTTGTACACCTTAAATCCATACTTTAGCTGATTTATGAAGAAGATAATCTCGAAAATCCATGAGATGAGCATTCACTGAGCACACTAGGTTAACTTGTTTGAATCATTCTATTTATTAATCAATCAGTAGGAATTATATATAAGTACTTCTTATGTTCTGAGAGACTTAAGGTTTCAACCTCTATCAATAAGTATTTTTGATTTTTGCACTTGCACGTCATGGAGTGTATAGAAGCCTAGTTTCTGAAGGAGAGTTGAGTTTTGAAGAATGAAGTTTGTTTCACTCATGTTTTGCTCAGGACTAGCAAAATGCTGGTTAGGGGTGTGTTAAGCTCTTAAATGTGTATATTCTAACCCCATTTTATCACTAACTATGCTTGAAATACATGATTAAAGACCCAACTAATGCATGGTTTTGTGGTTGTAGGAATGATAGAGAGAATTCATCAATTGAAGGCTTAGAGACACTGTTTACAAGCATTGAAGATCAAAAGACCAAGCACCAAAGGGTGGAAAAAAGAAAGCAAAGGAGAGAAGAAAGATGGCAGAAAATTGCAATGAAGACCGATCGTCCGACCGGTCGAACACTTAACAGGAGGGCCCATGCTGCCAACGTTGCTGGACCAATCACGACCGGTCATCCACTACTCAAACCAGTAGTCAGACCGATCGTTGAATTAAAATTTGGGTTCAAATTTTTAGAAAACTCTCTGGACTGTTTTTGGCCTTTTGCGATCGGTCGTGCGACCGGTCATCCACGAGCTCAGGCCGGTCGTCTGCGTAACAGAGCTTCCTCTACAAGCTCTGAAATTTGCTACACAAAGTGCAGATTTTGTGAATTTTCTCAAAGTTTCTTTGCATCTAGGGCCTCAAACTTATAAAAGGAATCCTTTAGCTCGTTCCTAAGGCATCCTGGAAGAGATTTACCACGGTGAGAGGCGGTGGAAGTCGGATCCGAAGCTACAACTCCTCCTAGTTTGTTCTTCTAGTTTATATATTTTTCTTAGTTGCTTTTATGTTTCCTTAGATCATGAACGGCTAAACCTCTTAGCTAGGGCTAAGAGGTGAAGCTTTTAGTGAATCTAAGATGTTTTAATTCGTTTATTTTGGTTTCAAGTTGGATTATTAGTGAAGAACAATGATTTGAAGTTTGAATAAAGTTCTAAGTATTCTTTCTTAGTCTTATGATGGCTCATGGATGTTTAGAAGAATTTCTTGAGTTCTTAATTATTTTGAATGGTTCTAGACCTGTACGCTCCAAGGAATTGGATTCAATACACTCTAGACCTTAGATTCTCATGTGGGAACTTCATGCCAAGAGTTATACTTTTCTAGAATTTCTGCTTGTGTGATTGTATATGTGATTTGAAAAAAGTTCAAATCATGATCTAGTTATGCTTTGTGATAGAGTTTAATGATTATTATAATTGTGATCTTAATCTATTGGAACTAGGATTGACCTATGCAAATGAGTGTGCTCAAGTCCTAACTTGAATTGAGGGAATCATGTACATGAATCACACATATGACAGATTGTTTATTTTAATTGCTCTATCATCCGACTAGATAGGATTTAATTTCGATTCTAATTGAGTAAGTGAGAAACCACAGCGAAGTAAGCATCAAGGATTGTTACAAGTGGATCCTTGAACCCCTAGTGCTCTTTTACATTGTTTACATTCACTTTTAGTTCAAAATATTTATCTACATTCAATTCCAAAATCTTGTCTAGTTAGTTCTCAATTAGAAACCATTGGAAGTGTTTTGTGGGTTCCTACATAAGTCCCTATGGATCGACCTCGGTCTTACCGAGATTATTACTACATCGCAACCCTATACTTGGGGAAGCGACCTAGTGGCAGTGAGCAATCTCTCGGGGAACGAAGTCCATCTCTCCACTCCGTAAAACTGGGAAGGTCTACGAACAGCAGACGGTTCGATGCTCGAGAAAGGTTTGTATCACGTGAGGGACTTCTCGTGCAAGATAATTTCACCGTTATAGGGATTCGTGATGCAGAAGCTGCACTTGGCAACAATCTTATTGCTATCCCATCCTATTTTCATGCGTTCATGTTTCAGGTCAACAAGCCGCGTCAACCACTCCGCTTGACTAAGTACCTCAACTGGTTGTTCACCGCGATCCCCTTTCTTCTTATTTTTCTGACATGTGTGGTTGTCCTCTGTATGTTGAGCAAGCAAATCATGAGGATTCGCTTCAACGGCACTCATAGCGCCAGCAAGTTGACAATACCAAGAGATCCATTCTTGTTCGATCCCTTGCTTCGGAGGTTCGAATGTGGTCTTGTTCACAAAGACGCTCAATAACACTTCGTACGGAAGCTATTTAATGCGTCAGAGAAGTCTTTCACCTTGGGTTCAGCCATAGGAAAGAAACGAGAATTGTGCTTTAGAGGAGGAGGGATTGAAGGAGCTTCAGCTGCCCTCTTTCAACCACACTGCATTGGTGTCGGACCAGAAGACTGTGACCCGGAAGCTTCACCGGAAGATCTCATCGTCGTCATGGTGATTCACTGCAGTGCATAAATGAGGTAACATTAAAAGACAATTCGATATACGTGAGCAAATAGCTTAAAAAGATCACATGACACAAACAAGACCACACGCAAGCAAATCACATATGATCACAATCAACAAAGCATAAAGGTAGTAAGATCAGATACATAGCAAATTATCCGACATACACATTTCGCAACAAAAGCAATCATAATCATACACACAAATATGTGGTTGATGCGCACACAAAATCACAATTGAACCCATGCCACACTCATGCATTTGATTTAGAAATAATCTCGATGAGTCTGGATGTTCGCAAACAAGCACTGGGCAAAGTCAAGAGACAGTCCCAACATCGGGCGTGCACAATTGTTCACATACAACAATCTTGCATACATTCGAGGCATTATGAGCACAATCCGACAGGTACGCCCTGAACTTGCCTAAAATAGACAATTGCAGGTCATAAAAGACCGGGACAAGTACCACATCATGGGCCCAAGACATTAAGTTCTAAACATGTTCAGGTCTTAGGCTATCTGGCCGTAGACGACATCGAATTTCCAAAAATAGAGCCGAGCGCATGGATTTTCCCCAAGGGTAAAAGAGGTGCCAAAATTGTAAAATTGGCTAAGTAGTGGGTTGACATGCACCCAAGGCAGAGCCCCAGGTGCATGTGCCCTCTCACATGCGCCAAAATAAGCAAAAGGCCAAAAGAACAAAATTTTTATAGTGATCTAGGCGCATGTGGTTCCCAACATGCGGCCATTGATCTGCTCCGGGCACATGTACCCTTGCACATGCACCCACATCCAATAGCAGTGGGCTGACATGCGCCCATGTTTATTTTTTTTAGAAAATTTTCAAGTCTGGAGGAGGCTCCAGGCACATGTCTAAAGTTATATGCACCTGGCACATGCGCCCAACCCTAGTAGCAATTCCACATGCGCCCAGAATGGAGATTTTGCTCACCGAAAAATGGCCTGAAGGCCACATGCGCCCATGGGGAATCCACATACACCCAATGCTCCATGAAAAGCTCTCCCACCTCAGGGAATTTTGTTTTCTTCAACTCAAAAAATGAGCAAATGACTCAGTGAGTCAACTAATTATATTTAAGCCTGGGGGACCGGTGCACTACATTAGCGTGATGTAAGCATCCAGCGTAGCACACCAGAGGGGCACTTCTTGGGGCACAATTTGCACCCATAATAAAATAGTATGTGGCGGTCCATTTACGATGATTTGGATCAATACCGAGATCAGAAATACCGAAAAAAGACCAGCGCAACCCCAACCTACGCAGTCACGATCGAAACCTACAAATGACGTTTCAGAGTGAAACCGAACATGTGTATTAGAGGCAAATGATCCGAAATGCCCTAAAACCCTTAACCTACAAGTTTAAACATCATGCGGTGCATATTTCTGCGTGCACACCTCAAAATGCATTTTGCCCCTGCGAGGAGCTGACCAAAGGGGTCTGAAAGCCTACAAGTCCTATTTTAGAGCAAAACTGAACATGCGTATTGCCGCCAAATGATCCGGAATGCCCGAAAAAACTTAACCTGTAAGTTTGAAAATCATGCGGTTCGTATTTCTATCCACGCGCTTCCCGGAACAAAGTTCCTTATGAAAAGATGACCCGGAGGTTCCAAATTAGGAAGGAACTACCAAAGTTCGCAACATCTGGTCCTCTGCACCCCATCCTATTCATTTGATAGCCCAATAAGAGGCTTAAAGTGCCCTAGCATCAGTAATTTTGGCCCCAGAAAAGGTAGTTGTACACTGGATAGTCGGAGCCTGAAATCCTGAAAATATTCTATGTCTGGGAACTGTTTCTCTCTTGCAGAGTGCAGAATTTGGGAATTGGCTAAGTAGTGGAGCAAATGCATTTCCAAGAGGGACATCCGGGAGCTTCAAAACCACATGCGGAAGACTCGAAACCACATGTGCTCACAACATGCTCCTGGGACAATTCTTCCCGAAAAATGTCCGAAAAAGTCAGGTTTAAACACATGCGCTCGGCCTAGAATCACATGTGCTAGCATCAGCCTGAAAGTGATAGTCGGAAAGTCACATGCGCCCGAAAATAGTCGAAGGATGACAGTCAGAAGCCACATGTGCCCAAAAAGTCCTCTAGAAACACATGCACCCGAAAGTATCCGTCGGTCTGGACTCGGATCCGTTTAGAACACTATAAATAACAAGTCCCCCTTATGAACAAATCCATCATCACTCCCCCGGAGACTGTTCGCTTCCCCAAGTGTAGGGTTGCGATGTAGTAATAAAATCGGTAAGACCGAGGTCAATCCACAAGGACTTGTGTAGGAATTCACAAGCACATCCAATAGTGTCTATTGAGAGCTAACAACCAGATTTTGTATGAGATTGATGTAAGTAACAACTTTGAATTAAATTGAAGGTAAACAATTATAAAAAAGGCACTAGGGGTTCAAGGATCCACTTGTAGTAATCCTTGATGTTCAATCCGCTGTGGTTTCTCATTCTCTCAACTAGAATCGATATTAAGATCTATCTAGCTGGATGATAGAGCTGTTAAACCAACAATCTGTTGTATGTATGAGCCCTGTGTATATGATTCACTCAATGCAAGCTAGGATGAGCATGCTTAATTGCATAGGTCAGTCCCAATTCCAATAAACTAAGTTCATAATCATGATCATCATTAAGTCCTGTCACTAGACAAAGCTAGATCATGATTTGAACTTGAATCAAATCACATGCACAGTCCCATACATAATTCAGAAAACCAGAAAAGTAGAACTTTGGTAGGAGGTCCCCACATGAAGATCATAGTACTAGAGCGTACTCCAATTCCTCGGATCATACAGGTCTAGACTAACACAAAGCAATTAAGAACTTAAGTAATTCTCCCAAACATCCATGAGTCATCATAAGACTAAGAAAAACTACTTAGAACTTGTAATAACTTCAAACCATTGCTCATAAACATGAAATTCAATCTTAAAACCAACTTAGAACGAATTGAAACATCTTAGATCCACTACAAGCTTCACATCTTAGCCCTAACTAAGAGGTTTAGCTGCTCATGATCTAAGGAAACATGAAACAACTAAGAAAAATATAAAAAAAAACAAACTAGAACTAGAACTAGAAGAAGAAAACTAGTTGTAGGAGGCTGGGAAGCCTCCTAGGTCTTGAATCCTTTGCTCCCCACGTTGCTAGATGCCCTAGGAATGTAGTGGAGGACCCCTTTTATAGCCTTCAAGCCTTCATAGCGCAGAATCTTCGAGAATTTGCATAAAACTTACACACTGTGTAGAGAAATCCGAATCGAAAATAGTAGTTTCTAAACTTGAGCGATTGAGCGATTGATCGACTGGCTGAGCGATCAATCAGTGGGTCCTAGCGATCAATCGATAAAGGTTGGGCGATCAATCGATGGGAGTAAAAAGTGTCCAGAGAGTTTCAACAATAATTCTTCAAAAATCTGCATTCTGGCGATTGATCTACAATCTGGGCGATCAATCGCTCAGGCAGAGCGATCAATCGCTCAAGCTGGGCGATCAATCGCAATTCTGCACTTCAGTCCAGCAACAATTCTGTCAATTTCTGCTGTGAGCGATCAATCGCTCGGGATGAGCGATCAATCGACAGATCAATCTCTGAATCAATCTTCAGAAACTGCAACTTTCTGCATTTTACTTTTATGGCCCTGCAGCTCTGCACTTTACTTTTTCAGGACAATTCAGGACTTCTTCAAGGTTTTTCTTCTCTTTTTGGGCTCATCAAAGCTTGATCTTCAATGTATGTAAAGTGCTCTCTCAAGCCTTGAATTAGTGAAATCTCCATCTCATTCCTACAATCACCAATCCATTCATTAGATTAGTCTTTAAATCATGAAAACCTTGCATAATGAGTGATGAATTGGGGTTAGAATATGCCACAATTAAGAGCTCAACAGAGACCTTAGAGTGATGCAAGAGGTAACATGCGCTCACTCTGCCATCCCTTGTCGGATGCCTTGGCCGGAATGGATTCCCTCGCCGGAAAGGGATTTTCGTGCCGGAGCCTGAATGTGGAGGGAGAGAGGGAGAGAAATCTTGGAAAAATGGCTAAGTAGTTGATTTTTTCCACTTTCAAGAGGGACATGCGCCCACTACTTCTTGGCTGAAAAACCCAGAAAAATGACTAAGTAGTGGGAGATCCAACTGTTTGCAAAGGGACATGCGCCTACTGTCCCGACTGTCTGAAAACCCAAAAAACTGTTTAAGTGTGGGGGGGCATGCGCCCACCCCTGTTGGCCCAAAAAATCATAAAAAAAACACTAAGTGGTGGGGCAACATGCGCCCACCACCATGCTCCAGGCACATGTGCAATTCCACATGCGCCCAGAAGCTTCTCACTTTCTCTCTCTTCCTTACAACTTGGGCACATGCGCCCAGAAATTGGCAATATGCGCCCACTACTTGGCACACGCGCCCACCTATCTGCCCCATGAGCCTGGATGCTAGTTGGGACTTGAGAACTTCCATCGTGTGGCCCTCTTTCAGATGGCCCGCCTCCCGATCGCGCTGACCCTCCTAGATGTATATCGGCGATGTTTATCCATCCCCCGGGTTAGATCTTCCAACGGTCAATGATAAATGGTCCAAATCACTGATTTAATAAAAAATGACCAATACTTAGTCAATTTTACAAATCCAAAAATCCTTCCGAAAGAGCGGGAAAAGGCCAAAATCAAGAAGAATCGGGCGGAATTCGGTCGATGCCGAGAGAGAAACTTCTCTCCTCTATAACATGATACATCATAATGATGCATCGCAATGAGGTTATCTGATCTCAGGATCCTCGAATACCCTAATTAAGTGGTAAATAGGCCCGATACTTGGTCATTTTCAACCCTGGGAAGTGCCCTGTTGGCTCGAAAATTGATTGACACTAAGTGAAACGAAATGCGATCGCAATGACGCCAAAGTAGATCCAACATCATTGCAATCCTCATGGACATGATTCAACATTGTTCGGAGATGGTCACGGCAGTTGCTCGTCAGCAGTCTTTTTCCTGTGTTTCATTATTCTGGGGGAATTCTGAGTATAGAGACATTCATAGACAATCATAAGCAATCACAAAATGTACGCAAGAGAGATATCGCAAGGCGAATTTTATTTCAGAGATTCTGAAATCTTTTACATTCCTGGCCGTGATACTGGTCACAAGCCTTTAATTACATCAATGGATATCACCCCTTATTAAAAGGCAAAAGTAAATGAATGCATGCATCATAGATAAGTTAAATAAAGCATTAAGAGAGCATGAATGTAAATGAAACAAATCATAGACAACATAAAGATTTTACGTGGAAACCCTTACGGGAGAAAACCACAGCACAAAGCGACAAGATTCCACTACGAATGTAGTTATACAATAGATGGAATATTAGAAAGAAAGCCCGGATAGATCGAGCAAGTAATTTAAATCGTTAGGGATTATGGTCTTGAGTTCATGGTCGTATAGACCTATTTGTTTTCTTATTATGGACTGAACCACCTTTCTTAAACGAGTCGGATGTCTATGTCCCATTTTCTTTCGGATTGCCCGGGTTGAGAGACTGTCAGGATTTGAGTGGTGCAACTCCGGGCCCGCGCTTGTTACTGTGAATAGGTGACCACTGGAATACACGAACATTGAAATGTTGGTCGGCATAACCTAAAGCCCACTCTTGTTACTGTGAACAGGTGACCTTAGGAAAGCAATCCGCAACTGCCTCATCGGCTCAATCGACGGACCCGTTGTCGATGGGTAGGGCATCGACTGTCTTTTTCATAATGGCAATCCATAGCAGGATGTTTCAAGCTTAGTTAGAACTCTTTTGTTTGTGGTTTCTTGTGATAACCATAGTCCCTTTTGGTTAGTCTTGAGCCTCAATCCAGGCTAAACCCTAATTGTGCAATGAACATAATCGATACAATGTTCCTATAACCAGTTGTCGAGTAAGGTTGGAGTCTGTCGACTTGTCTTCAGAAGTGATCCCGACCTCGCACCTTTGTTGATAGCTAATACACAACGAGAGATAAGAAGAGAACCTGCTCACGCGTGCATAAATGTGTAGGGCATTGTAACGAGATAAGGGATTTTCAATGTACAATGAATGTAATTGAATGTATATCATATGAGATTGATTGTATGTGATGAACACAATAGAAGATATGTCATATGAGAATGAATGTATATGAGAACACAAAAGTATGTATGCCATGTGAAGTTGAATACATGTCGAGTTAAATGAATGCTAGATTAAGCAAAGATGAGTGCTAGATTAAGCAGAGACGAGTGTTGGATTAAGCAAGATGAATGCTAGATTAAGCAAGATAGGTGTTAATACATGAATCAATCAATATTATCTAGTCATAACTTCATTTCTGTACAAATTTGCATTAAAACGATATTTTGGTCATTTCGCTACCTGAAAATTCTAAGTAAAAATCTGGATTTTTTATATATCCACAGATCAACCATAAAATATCATGAATATTTCACCAGACTTTGGTGTTTTAGCATAATTAGGGTATTTTGGATTTTTTGGACGGTTTAGATTCGAAGAAAACCCCTTCAATCAAAAGGCAAACTTTTTGGGGAGTGCTAAAAAGTTGCGATTTGTACTTCGGATGGAAAATCAAAATCTTAATTGTTGGAAATTTATTTTTTAGTATTTTTTATTGAATCCAAATGGGGGGTACTTCCTTATTTACATAAATAACTTAAAGTAAATGGAAACATAAATTTTGAAGTGCAGTGCAGTGTAGTGTAGAGAGATGTGTAGTGCAATACCGGTGTGGCCAGTCCAGGTGCATGTTGGAAGAGGGCTGGCGCATGTCTATGAGAGTGAACGCATGTAGGGTGGTGGGCGCATGTCTATGAGAGTGACTAACATACAAGAAGGGAGAGAGAGAAGATTTCTTCCGGGCGCATGTGGCTCTGCACATGCGCCTGGTGGGTGGAGATGGGCGCATGTGGCTTCACCACTTGTACATTTTTCCATATTTTCTAGCCAACAAAGTTGGGCGCATGTCCCCCTTGCACTTAGTGCATTCTCCCTAGTTTTTTGGTAGTTGGATAGTGGGTGCATATGTCCCTCCTTAGAAGGACTAGCACATGCATCCCTCCACTGGGGAATGCATCCAGGCGCATGTCTCCCACCTCGGAATGATGGGTGCATGCATTCAGGCGCATGTATTCCACCTCAAAAGGGTGGGCGCATGTCAAAAACTCTCAATCTCATCCTCCCCTCCTCTCTCCTCTTCTCTCTTCTTCTTTCTTCTTTTTGAATGCCACTCATGCAACCCCTTTATATAGTTGCTGGTTTAGGAGTTGTAATGGTAAATATATATCCTCTTATGGTGTGGTCCACTTGAAACTTGGATCAGATTAATTCTTGTGTACTCTTGCACGTGTGGACCACACTGATCCTGTGAACAGGTCAGATTCTCCAAATCACTCAGATGGTGGGCTCTTAGAGGCGCTGGACGTTGGTTAATGGTAACAATATGTATGTAACATGAGTTTGCATGGTTCGTACATCTTTTGGAAAACTTGTTAGTGGGTCTCCTTTGTAGTTCGTGGGCCCTAAATCTGAGCGGTTCATTAGTTCAGGGTCATCATTCTAGGAGGTGGCCTCAAGTTTCACCTAAATCCGAGTTCCAAGTGGGCCATACGAGAGGAAATAGTTCCACCGTTCAGTCACCGTTGAAGACTCATGTGGAGCCATAGAAGTATCAGATCAAGCTAGTTTTCATGCATATGGCACGTGTGGGCCCTTGTGACTCTATGAATGGTTCGGATGGTCCAAAGGGCACCATGGTGGCCCCACACATGTTTTCAACAGTAACGGGCTTGGGTAGGCGGTTTACAACATTGACTTTTTTGCATGTTTCCATGTGTTTGGTGAACTTTTAAGTGGGTCCCATTTATAGTCTATGGGTCCAGGATCAAAGTCGTCCATTGGCTCGGGAGTGTTATTCTAGCGGGGGGGGGGGGGGGGGGGGGGGGGGGGGGGGGGGCAAGTTCGAGGCAAATCAAATGTTCATGTGGGCCATACCACAGGAAATAGTGTCACCGTTGTCTTGCCGTTGAATGATATTTGGGGGCCACAGAGATGTTAGGTCGAGCAATCATTTAAATGTTCCACGCGTGTGACCTCCCTAGGATACTCTGGTCGATCCAGATCTTAGAAAACAATATTGTGGTGGGCCACTAGAGAGGTTTAACCGGTGATCACTCATTTTGGGAGTTATAATGGTGAGCGTTGATCTTCCTGTGGTGTGTCCCACCTGAGCTTCAGATATGCCTCAGACTTAGTCCCAAGGGTTAAAATGAGCTATCAAGATGTCTGGGAGGTTTGGATTACCCTTATGCATCACAATGGGGACCCTACAGCAACGCCCAGGATAAGCTCATAAAGTTGTGCTTTCACAAGTTTGGAAGTTTAAAGTGTGAGTTTTACATGCTTTATGTATGTTGCCAACTTCCAACTATGGACAATTCTTCCTCCAATGTTTCTCCTGGTGTAGTCTCTCTAGGACTCAGATCTTCTTCATTTTCTGTCCCAAGGGATAAAATGGGTTGGTGAAACAGATGATCAGCTTAGATCAAGTATATACTCCATGGTGGGGTATAGAGAACAACGTCTGGTGGGAACATTACCATGGGCAATGTGAACGTACGTACATATTGTGGTTTTATGTGTGCACGGGATATGTTGGTGGTGTTCAGGCCGTGCATGCATTGCATATGCATGTGAATATGTAGTTTGTGGTGTGTATGCATTTGTTGCATGGATGACTCGTGTGTTTCATACATGAGTCTTAGGCATGGTCCATGGTTTATATGTGTTATGCATGCATGTATTAATGGGTTACACGAGAATAGTGTTCTTGCATGGTGTGAATGTATGTATGCTTGAGATATATGCATGGGCATAGATGAGAGTTACATTTATACTCAGTGCCTTCATGGGCTTCATACATGGGTAGCACGCATGGGCTGTATGGGTTGCATTCATGGCATGCAAAACAAGGTACATGTGTGTGGCATGTGTGGTTATGCATAGTATGCATGAGTTGGTTGCATGCACGTGATGGCTTAGCTTAACGATTGCATGTGCTCATGCAGGCTTTAGGTATGCATAGTCATACACACTATTCTCTTGCATGAGTTTTATGTGTATTACATGTATGGAAGGTGTTCTATCGCTTTTATGGCTATTTTTCAAGTCTTGAACCGATCCAAACCATTCATTTTAAGCCATCATTCACCCTTCTATCATGGGTGAAATTTTGAACCCCAACAAGTGCCCCCCCGGTGCGCTGCGCTGGGTGTTTATGCTCTACCAATGCAGTGCACCGGTTCCTAGGCTCAAGTATATAAACCAGGTCCAGCTAAACCATTTCATCATCATCATTTTTTTTAACAGAGTGCTTTTCCTCCCTTTTCAATTCTGTAAACTTTATCTGAGTGTTGCCATACCATGGAGGTATAAGGATCTTCTGGTTCTTCTTACTTCCCTTTGGGATCTTGCTGTCCTTCCAGTTTTACAGCCGTAACTCTTGTATTGACGCGGCGTGAAGGCGAAATACTGATTTAACCTATATTTGTGAGACTGAAACTTCAAGCCTTCTAATCTTGTTATCTTCTAATAGTATTTCCGTCTTCATCACTTCCTTCTTAGTTATGCTGACTTCGTTTACTGTGTAGCAAATTCATTGTGGTGTGGGGTTACTTTCACTCGTTGTTGATCCCTTAGAGTATTCGACCGGTAGGTGTACGAATCCATAGTCCTGACCCTCCAATGATGCTAATAGAAGATCCATATAATTCTTTAACTGATGTTGGCGGCAAATATATATGACTAGTCCCATAACAAGCGATAATAAAGGATGTATAGAATCCTTTAGGTGTTGGTATCGACGGTAGATATATATAATCCGGTAGCTGGGGATGACTGCAGATATAAATAATCCAGTAGCTGAGGATGACGAAAGATATACGCAAGAGCCTATAACTGATGCCGATCAGAGGAACGAACGTAAAGATCCATGATCGATACTAGTAAAATATATGTATATGAAGATCCGCGACCAATAATCATGAAATATATGTACATGAAATTATGCGACTGATGTCAATAAAGTATATGTATAGATATTCATGGCTAATAACAGAGGATAAGATATACATTCGGAGATCTATAATTGTTATCAAAGAAAGATATGTGAAAGCCTGCAATCGATACTAGTAGTCGACATATAGAAGTTTTGTAATCGCTCTTAACGGTTGATGTACAGAAACTTGTAATCAATATTAGTGGAGCAGCGCACGTATGCCAAGTTGCATAGCTTACTTTTTTTTGCATTACTTTCTTTGGTGGCACTAGTGGGCGTTCCTCAGGTTGGGAGAGGAATGATAGCTGCCTAAGAGTTAGGGTCTAATGGCCTGCATGTCCCTGCACTCTATGATGATTGAAGAAATATGAGGTGCGTTGAGTGTGACAGCTTTGGACCTTTCCCTAGGCCTGTCAGAACACCAAAGCCGATTGTTGGACTTGATCGCGATACTACTTTCGTCGCTACTTTGTCTTCTTGAACTTATTTTGCTTTGTACTTTCTTGATGTGTTTTATTTGGCGAGAGGATAGACACAAGTATCTTGCACGAGTTTGAATGATATCTCGTGGACTCACGATGTGATGTTCAAGTTTAGGTAACAATGTGATGATAGTACTATTATGAAATTGCAATCATGCTCTATGCAACAGTTTATCATTTCATGTTTATGTAAGGTGTAATGTATATAAGTATTGTGCTAATTTGAATGACAATAACAAATGAAGTGATAAATGAATAAAGAGATGCATGTGCAGCAAGGCAAATGTATTGGAATAAGATAGGTGTTTGGTAAAATCACTTCCCTTCTGACTCTGTCGGTGCTCATTTATAAGTCGTTGCTTTGGTAAATATATAAGCTTGTTGTGCTCCACACTCGCCTCCAGGGATGTAATATCAAGTCCCGCATCTTGACAACATAAGATTCAGTTTATACTCATGACATGGAGTATCGCAGTCTAATCATAATCGATCATTTCTTGAGAGATTAAATTCAGTCTAGATTCATGACGTGGAGTATTATATGGGATTCAATTTAAGCTCATGACATGGAGCATTTTCTTGGGATTGCTGGCTTGCCCCCGGTAATTTCTTCTCTATACTTGGGCTTCTCACCATGTGTCGAGCTTCCCCAGTGTATCTGACTCATAGTCTTGTAAAGTAATATTCTTCAGGGAACCAGGCATATAAAGGAATAGTTATCGCATACAAAGACTTGAATTTATAAAGATATCTTCCTGAAGAACACTTTCATGCCCTAGAAATCCACATAGAAGGTCGTCTAACCGTAGTCCTCAATCGTGTACTCTCATTGCGAAACCGTTCATAAGATAAAGTCATAGATGCTCCGATGTGAAGTGACATATAGTAAAATGCTCCACCCTTCTTCATATGAAACCATATATAAAAGACCAACAACTATTAATTACTCTCATATAGAGTAGAAGAACGCCAGAATGTCATAATGATAACAAGAAGACCATGATGAAATAAAAATATGAAGACATTGCATCTCATGCAGATTCTCTATAAAATACCACCCTCTTATCGGACTGGATTGATCTGAAAATTCTAAAGATATGATTATGATCAATGATTATGATTGGACATCTCGAATTCATGATTGATCGGAGTGAAGCAGAGATTTACCTTTGATCCGATGATGTGGATATTTGATTCACATGATGTTAGGATCTTGCTTGATGATATGGTGATTTCATTTTGATCTGATTGATGCAAAGATTTCGTTCCCATATGGGGGTTTCGTATTTATATGGATCTTTCATATTTGATTTGATCGATTGATTGATATTCATGTGGTTCAGTTTAACCTCATACTCTGGAGGGATCTGGTGTAGTTTAACCTCATACCCTGGAGGGATCTGGTGTAGTTTAAACTCATACCCCAGAGGGATCTGGTGTAGTTTAGCCTCATACCCTAGAGGGATCTGGTTCAGTTTCACCTCATAACCTGGAGGGCTCTGGTTCAGTTTCACCTCATAACCTAGAGGGATCTGGTTCAGTTTCACCTCACAACCTGGAGGGATCGGGTTCAGTTTCACCTCACAACCTGGAGGGATCTGGTTCAGTTTATCCTCATAGCCTGGAGATTGTATGGTTCAGTTTATCCTCGTAGCCTGGAGATTGTATGGTTCAGTTTATCCTCGTAGCTTGGAGAATGTATGGTTCAGTTTATCCTTGTAGCCTGGAGATTGTATGGTTCAGTTTATCCTCGTAGCCTGGAGATTGTATGGGTCAGTTTATCCTCGTAACCTGGAGATTGTGTGGTTCAGTTTATCCTCATAACTTGGAGATTGTGTCGTTTAGTTTATCCTCGTAGCCTGGAGATTGTATGGTTCAGTTTATCCTCATAACCTGGAGATTGTATGGTTCAATTTATACTCGTAACCTGGAGATTGTATGGTTCAATTTATCCTCGTAACCTGGAGATTGTATGGTTCAGTTTATCCTCATAACCTGGAGTATTTTCTCAACTCGTTTAGACCCGGAGCGCAAGGGTATATTTGCACATATATAGAGTTTAGCAACTTTGTGCCTATACAGAGTTCGGCGAGGTTCGCACTTATGCAGAGTTCAGCGACTTTGTGCCTATATAGAGTTCGGCGAGATTGTAGACTCAGTAGGGATTACCCATAGCACTACGGCACTTACAGGAACCTGTTGAGTTGGCCAGCAATTTCCTTTTCCTTCTACTCTTTAAAATTTATTTTTTTTGAGTCGGTAGCTGCTTTGATTGTTACTTTGATTGTCAAGTTGACAGCTGCTTTGGCTGCTTCTCTGGTTATGAGATTGACCGCCACTTCACTGGCTCATTCGCTTGATGAGGAAACCCATTACTTGCCCCATGTGATATTTTGGGCGAAAATGATGTTTTGAGTGGCCCCCTGTGCTATTAGGATTGCCAGAGCATCATGAATGTCCTTTGACTACTTTGCTAAGTCATTCTGAATCTTGAACTAGCTCATCAATTTGTTCTTGGATTACTAGCAGTTAATTAGTCCGTTCAAACAATTCTTCGTCTTGGGCCACCTAGACCACCGTGTCCTGCATTGATCGCCCCTCACGTGTTGGCTTCTGCTTTGTCAGAATGATTGTTGAGCCTCCAATTTATACATTGCATAGCCATTACATCACATTATATGCACGGTTTGCATGTTTAAAAGGCCCATCTAACGCATGTTTTGTGATTGTAGGAATGAGAGCGGACTTCGCCCAAATAATGACCAAAAGGGGGCCATTTAGAGCCATTGGATGAAGGTTGAAGGAGGATCAAAAAAAGAAGGAAGAAGGAAGAAGGAAAGAGAAGAAAGAAAGGAAGAAAAAGAAGAAGAATACAGGTCCGACCGGTCGTGACCGGTCGGCCAAAGGAGCTAGACTGGTCAAGACCGGTCGGCCACCTTGTTTCTCCTCTTGAAGACACGCTGGACCAATGCCCAGTTTGGTCCGACCGGTCGGCCCTCTCTATGTACCCCCTAGACTGTCAAAATACAGGTCCGACCGGTCGTCCGACCGGTCGGCCACATACAAAACAGGCAGTTATTATTATGGGCTCCGAAAATTGCTGCGCACTGCGTAACCTTACGCAGTTTCTGGATGTTTCCGACGCAACCGAGCGTCCTCACTATAAAAGGACACCTAGAGCTCTTCCTAGGGTATCATAGAAGCCAAGGGACGTCGTGGGGGAGGAAGGAAGCCGTCGTGGAGTGTCTGCAACCCTCCAAACTCCAGTTTTTCTATGTTTTCTAGCTTTTTCATGAGTTTTAGTTGTAGTATGACAATGCTCGGCTAGAATCTCTCAGCTAAGGCTGAGAGGTGAAGCTTGTAGCTAATTTCATGATTGATTCAGTTTAATTCAAGTAATTTTACTTCAAGTTTGGATTTTTGCATCTTTTAGTTCCCAAAGTTGATAGTTTTTTATGTTTTATGAGAGTTCATGTGCTCCGGACATGGATTCCTTGCAATTCTTTGAGATTATCATGTTTGTTTGTTTAGATTCAAATTATAGTAATCCTTGAGCAGGCCATAGTCCATAGGCATGGCTATTACTCCGAAGGCTATGATTTCGAATTCTACATGGTTGAATGGGACTAGAACTTGGAAGTTCAACTTGAGTGGGATTGAATGTGTTTAATGCTTTATTTTCCAACTAGATGAGAGGTAGGACTTCAAATCTAGTTGTGTATCTTGCTTGGATTGATTGGATCGACATGGGATTGCTACAAGTGGATCCTTGAATGCCTTAGTGACTTTAAATTACTGTTTTCATCAAGTTACTGTTTTAGCCTAATTGCTCAATTGAACATTTTATTTATTAAAAATTGAGTTGTTGGAATAGTTTGGAACCTGTTTTCCAATTCCCTGTGGATCGACCTCAATCCTACCGAGTTTTATTACTACATCACAGCCTCACACTTGAGGCGAGTGAACAATGATTTTGATGACGATCATTTCTATCGTCTGTTCAACTGTTTTCTGTATAAATGGCATGATCTGCCCCCTGTGATTCTTTCGCCGGCTGTCAAGTGGGTGAAGCGGCACTATGGGCTATTCTCTGTGCAATTGGGGTGGCTAAGGCATCCTGGATCTCTTTCACTCACCTCGATAGATCACTTTGAGATTGGGTCAATTCGTTGATCTACTTCTAAGTCGTTAACGGTTCAACATCTTGTTTGATCGGCTCTTTGCCTTCAATTATCTACACCATCACGACTTGTGGTGGCTGCTCCTCACGAATCAGCCTTGATTTCATCTGAATGGTCTCAATGACAATCCACTCTCTTGGCTTTGTGACTGTCATAATCGGCTTGATCTGCCCCTGTCTAGGTGGTTCACTTCCAAGAGAGCCGAGAAGCTACCAACTGAGCTTGTGAACTTTTGTGGCCTCATTGCGGTAGTCTGGTTAGCAGTGGAAGTGCTGCTAACTTGTGTTGGTTGCCACTGCTTTTTTTATGGTGAATCATGCCTTGACCACAGTGGTCTTTTAATATGGAGCATTCATCGTTGTTTTCTTCATTCCTTTCGGCTGTTTGCGGCTTCGAGTTAGCTGTTAGCCAGACTTGGAAGCAGTTGGTGTTGTCACAGTGGAATGCGAGAAGTAGAATCCTCCAGTCACCAAAAAGATAAGTACAAACGACATTTCTCCTATTCTTAAGGTTAGTATTTTCGCTAACTTTCACTACACAATCACATGTCAATTAGAGCATTCTACAACTAGATATAGAAAGTACACGACCTTACCAGTCGCAATAAAAGTTAGACATAAAACTAAATGCGCAACAAGAATACACATGCTTCTGTTATCTTTTAAAACTGTAGGATTTTTTTTGAAAGTTTTGAAAACTTCGATTTCAGATGCTTTTGCCTTAAAGATGAAGGGAAGAACGTTCCTGTTGAGAGTCGCCAGTTTGGCGCCCGTGAAGGCTCCGAACATTTCTCCTTGCGGTAACCTTTCTTACGTACACATCAATGTCTACAAATGATTTATTTTAGAATGTCCATTTACTCAGAAATAACCAGAGATTCTAGTATTGTTTGATTCCCCAGCAGAGTCGCCAATTTGTTAGAACTAGAAAAACCGCTGCTCGTCAGCAGTCTTTTTCCTGTGTTTCATTATTCTGGGGAAATTCTGAGTATAGAGACATTCATAGACAATCATAAGCAATCACAAAGTGTACGCAAGAGAGATATCGCAAGGCGAATTTTATTCTAGAGATTCTGAGATCTTTTACATTCCGGGCCGTGATACTGGTCACGAGCCATTAATTACATCAATGGATGATCACCCCTGATTAAAAGGCAAAAGTAAATGAATGCATGCATCATAGATAAGTTAAATAAAGCATTAAGAGAGCATGAATGTAAATGAAACAAATCACAAACAACACAAAGATTTTATGTGGAAACCCTTGCGGGAGAAAACCACAGCACAAAGCGACAAGATTCCACTATGAATGTACTTATACAATAGATGGAATATTAGAAAAAAAGCCCGGATAGATCGAGCAAGTAATTTAAATCGTCAAGGATTATGGTCTTGAGTTCATGGTCGTATAGACCTATTTGTTTTCTTGTTATGGACTGAACCACCTTTCTTAGACGAGTCGGATGTCTATGTCCCATTTTCTTTCGGATTGCCCGGGTTAAGAGACTGTCAGGATTCGAGTGGTGGAACTCTGGGCACGCGCCTGTTACTGTGAACAGGTGACCACTGGAATACATGAACATCGAAATGTTGGTTAGCATAACCTAAAGCCCGCGTCTGTTACTGTTGAACCTCCAATTTATACATTGTATAGGCCATTCCATCACATTATGTGCATGGTTTGCATGTTTAAAAGGCCCATCTGTTGGGGCTCAAATTTACACCCATTGTAAAACAACATCTCGTGGTTCATTGACAATGATTTGGATCAATTTTGAGACCGAGAAAGCCCGAAAAATGCCAGTGCAACCCTAATCGCTTGGTAGCGATCAAAATCCGTAAGCAGCATTTCGGAGCGGAACTGGACATGCGCTTCACCGCCAAATGGTCCGGAATGCCCTAAAACCCCTAACCTGCAAGTTTCGAAGTCATCTGGTGCATATATTTACTTGCGCACCTCGAAATGCATTTCGTCTTGACCCGGAGCTGACCATAAAGGGTCCGTAAGCCTACCGCTGCCATTTCAGAGCGGAATTGGACATGCACTTCACCGCCAAATGATCCAGAATGTACTAAAACCCTTAACCTGTGAGTTTCAAAGTCATCTGCTGCATATATTTACTTGCGCACCTCGAAATGCGTTTCGACTCGGCCTAGAGCTGACCATAAAGGGTCCGTAAGCCTACAGCTACCATTTCAAAGTAGACCTGGACATGCACTTCACTACCAAATGATCTAGAATGCCCCAAAACCCTTAAATAGTAAGTTTGAAGTCATTACGGTGCGTATTTCCATGCGGGCGCTCCCCGGAACAACGTTCCTATACAACAAGCCGACCCGGAGGCTCCAAATTAGAAAGGAAGTACCAAAATTGGCAACATCTGGACCTCCACACCCCACCCCATTCATTCATGAGGTCAATCCTAGTCTAGAAGTGGCTTGGAGACAGTGAGTGCATGTCTAAAAAAGGTAGCTGTCCTTTGGAGGTCCCCCGTTGGAGCTGAAATCCTGAAATTTTTTAAATGCTGGAATCCTGAAAATTTGGCTAAGTAGTGGGAAAAGCGCCGGGCAAAGGACATGTGCCTAGCCTCCCACCACATGCGCCTACACCCTATTGATGAAAGGGAGTGATCTGAATACTTTTCCGGAAAGCGTCGAGAAATACGCCGGAAAAGGACATGCGCCCGGATCCACCACATGCGCCTGATGTATTTTCTCTACATGCGCTTGACCTGTTTTCTGCCACATGCGCCGGAAAATACCCACCGGGCCAGACCCGAACCCGATTACCCCCTATAAATATAGAGTCACTTCATTCATCAGCACGAGATCATCCCCTACCGACCTCAGAGCGATGAAAGCACCACATGCGCCTGCTTTGTTTCCCCTGGGCAGATGCCTTGGCCGGATTGGATTCCCTCACCGGAGAGGGATTTCTTCGCCGGAATCCCAAGTTCAGGAAGAAATCCTGAAAATTTTCTAAGTGCTGGGCACATGTGCCGGCTTTTTCCCCCACATGCGCCGGCATTTCTGTTGAGCTCTTAATTGTGCATATCTAACCCCAATTCATCACTCATTGTGCGATATTTTTATGATTTAAAGACTAATTGAATGCATGTTTTGTGATTGCAGGATTGATAGTGGACTCCGCCTAATTGAAGATGAAAAGAGCTTATTTGGAACTATTTGGATGAAGATTAAAGGAGGACCAAAGAAAGAAGGAAGCAAGGAAAGAAGAAAAGAAGAAAGAAAGAAGAAACTGAACCAGAAACAGGCCAAGACCAGTCGTGACCTGTCGGCCAGGAAGGTGCGACCGGTCATACGACCGGTCGGCCAGCTTCCCATACAGGCTGAACTCTCTAGACATAGGCATAACACAGTCCGACCGGTCATGACCGGTCGGCCAGAAGAACTTCTAAATCCAGAAGCTGCTGGACTATTTTTCCAGTGAGGCACGACCGGTCGTGACCGGTTGGCCAGTTACTCAGACCGGTCGTTCGACCGGTCGACCACATAAAAAAATCAGGACTTTCTATTTTCAGTCCGATTTTCTCTGCGCACTGCGTAAGTGTTACGTAAATTTTCGAATCTTCTGAAGTTGCGGAGCCTCCCCACTATAAAAGGACACCTAGGGATCATTCCTAAGGTATCTTAGAAGGGTTTAAGCAAGGTTGGAGGCGGCGGAAGTGGATTTCGGAGTTCCACAACTCCTTCTAGGTTGTTTTTACTGTTTTATGCTTTTCTTAAGTTGTTTCATGTTTCCTTGGATCATGAGCAGCTAAACCTCTTAGCTAGGGCTAAGAGGTGAAGTTTGTAGTGGATCTAAGATGTTTCAATTTGTTCTAAGTTGGTTTTAAGTTTGGAATTCATGTTTGTGAACAATGGTTTGAAGTTTATACAAGTTTTAAGCAGTTTTTTTAGTCTTATGATGACTCATGGATGTTTGGGAGAATTACTTAAGTTCTTAACTGCTTTGTATTAGTCTAGACCTGTATGATCCGAGGAATTGGAGTACGCTCTAGTACTATGATCTTCATGTAGGGACTTCCTACCAAAGTTCTACTTTTCTGGTTTTCTGAATTATGTAGGAGATTGGGCATGTGATTTGAATCAAGTTCAAATTGTAATCTAGCCTTGTCTTGTGACAGGACTTGAGGATGGTTATGATTGTGATCTGAGCCTATTGGAATTGGGACTGACCTATGCAATTGAGCATGCTCAGCCTAGCTTACATTGAGTGAATCATATGCATTGGACTTACATATGACAGATTGTCTGGTTTAACAGCTCTATAATCTGGCTAGATAGATCTTAATATCGATTCTAGTTGAGAAAGTGAGAAACCATAGCGGATTGAACATCAAGGATTGCTACAAGTGGATCCTTGAAACCCTAGTGCCTTTTTATAATTGTTTACCTTCAAATTAGTTTAAAATTGTTACTCACATCAATCTCATACAAAATCTGGTTATTAGCTCTCAATAGACACTATTGGAAGTGTTTGTGAATTCCTACACAAGTCCCTGTGACTCGACCTCGGTCTTACCGAGTTTATTACTACATCGCAACCCTACACTTGGGGAAGCGAACAAGTTTTTGGCGCCGCTGCTGGGGACTTTGACGGTTTTTCACAAATTTCTAAAATTAGTATCTATTTAGGATTTTTAGGATTTTAGGACTAACTTAGTTTGTTTTATTTGATTTTTCTTTTTGCAGGGATTTCTAGGAAGCTGAAGAAGATATAAGGATTTCAAGTACCAAATCAGGTTTTATCTTTCTAAACCTTACTCTTCTCCTTCTCCTATTCATTCCTATCATCTTCATCTCTTGTAGAGTGGGTGGAGACTCCTTTTGGATCTCTGAAAGGTAGGCCTTGTGCCACCTGGATTCCTATTGGTCGGCTCTGCCGTCTTGGATCACCTTGTGCTCAGAGATTTCTTTTTTCACCTCTACTCCTCTTTCTCCTTTTTCTGCACTTTTTCTCAAAAGATTCAAAGAGTGGGTGGGGAGTTCTCTGAACCCCTATTGACCAGGAGAAATCGGTCTCTATCCTTGCTTTTGGCTTAGCCATTGCAAGACACCTTGTGCTTCGGTCTTAGAGAAGAGTAAAGAAAGGGAGGAAGAATTCTTCTTTCTCTTTGTTTCATTTTTTTTTATTTTGCATGCCACATTGGGCTCGGGATTCCAATAACCGACTCATAAGTGAAGGAGGGATAGTAGAAGGAATTGACAGAGAACCACGTGCTAGGAGACAGCTAAACTCTCCAATTTTGTCTGAAAGTATAGCTGTGAATCAACCTAATCCGATGGCCAATCCTAATCTGGGCCAAAACCAAACTGAAACAGGGGAGAATGTGGTTGAGAATGTTCCCCGACCTAGAACATTACGTGATTTCTTGCAACCAACAAAAACGAGCACTCCCTCATGCATAATTTTTCCACAAAATGCAGGGAATGTGGATTTAAAACCGGGAGTGATCCAACTTCTCCCTAAATTCCATGGATTAGACAGTGAAAGTGCCTATCAACACCTTAAGGAGTTTGATGAGGTAATAACCACCATGCACTTTGCTAATGTGACTGATGATGTGGTGAGACTTAAATTCTTTCCTTTTACTCTTAAAGATAAAGCTAAAGGTTGGCTTCATGCATTAAGGCCAAGATCAATTGGTGCATGGACTGATATGCATAGGGAATTCATAAAAAAATTCTTCCCTACTCACAAAACAAACATGTTGAAGCGCCTTATCATGAACTTTGCCCAAAAGGAAGATGAAACCTTCTTCCAATGTTGGGAGAGGTTTAAGGACTTATTAAATGCATGTCCACATCATGGCTATGAAATTTGGCGGGTTATAAGCTTTTTCTATGAAGGACTGACTTCACCCATGTGCCAATTCGTAGAGATGATATGTAATGGGGAGTTCATGAATAAGGAGGCTGATAAAGCATGGGATTATTTGGAAGAATTGGCTGAGAATGCACAGTCTTGGGATACATCAAAACCAATAAATTCCAAGACTGGCCAACAAAAGGAAAGAGGAGGAATGTATGTCTTATCGGAAGAGGATAGCATAAGTGCACGGGTGGCTAGCCTCACAGGAAAGGTCGAAGCCAAGGAATTGAGGAAAGGAGAGACGATTAACTCCAATGACATTGAAACTGTTTGTGGAATTTGTGCCGGAAATTAACATGCAACACAAGATTGTCCCACAATTTCAGCAGTTCAGGACATCTTACAAGAACAATCAAATGCCATAAACAGTTATTAACGGCAATTTGGTGCTCCTACCTCAAACACGTTTAATGCTAGTTGGAAGAACCATCCCAACTTCAGTTGGAGGAATGGACCCACTGCGAATGCAACCCCTATCCCTCAAGCTCAACCTATACTAGGTCCATCTCTAGTCATTACTCCAAAAGTGATGCTAGAGGAGATGTTGGGTGCATTCGTATCGGTCCAAGCTGAGTATAACAAGACAAATTCTCTAAAAATAGATGGGTTCATGCAAGAGCAATTGAAATTCAATCAAAATTCAACTCAAGCCATCAATGAATTGAAACCATCAATGGCTAGAGTTGAATCTCATCTTAGTGTTAGAGAGAAGGGCACACTTCCTGCCCAACCTCTTCCTAACCCAAGAACCCAGTTTGACATACAAGATGCAAGCTCAGCCTCCCATCATACGAAGCATGTTCAAGCTATCACCACTTTGAGAAGTGGGAAAGAAATTGACAAATCTAATCCAGTGAAGGCCCCAAAGCCTAAGGATCCGAAAATTTCCAAAGAGGGTGATAGCTCAAACAACACTCCACAAGAGAAAGAACTGGAAAAGCAATACAAGCCGGTTGCCCCGTTTCCACAAAGGTTGATTTCACCTAAACCTTTAGATAAAAATCTGGAAATTCTAGAAGTCTTCAAGCAGGTGAAGATCAACATCCCGTTGTTAGATGCCATAAAACAAATACCATCTTATGCCAAATTTCTAAAGGAATTGTGTACGGTCAAAAGAAAACACAACGTTCACAACAAAGTACTTTTGACTGAGAATATGAGCACTACATCAAACAAGAGGTGCCCCAAAAATACAAGGATTCGGGTAGTCCAACCATCTTATACATCATAGGAGACTACCGGATCAAACAAGCCTTACTCGATTTGGGGGCAAGTGTGAATCTCATTCCATACTCAGTCTACGAGCAACTTGGGTTAGGTGAATTGAAACCGACCAAAACCACACTCCAACTTGCTGATAGATCCATCCGTATACCGAGAGGAATGATTGAAGATGTTCTAGTCCAAGTTGATAAATTCTACTACCCAGTAGACTTTATTGTCTTGGATACACATCCCGTGATAGGCACAGGTGCTTAAATTCCCGTCATACTTGGCCGACCATTTCTAGCTACTTCAAATGCAATTATCAATTGTAGAAACGAACTCGTACAAATGTCCTTTGGAAATATGACCCTTGAGCTTAACATATTTGATTTATGCAAACAACCACGGGAGGTTGATGATGATATCCACGAACTAAACATGATTGAATCATTCGTGGAAGATACATTCCCCTTGTCATTATCTTCCGACCCTTTGGAGGCATGTGTGGCACATTCTCATGAGATAAATGATAACATAATACAAGAGGTGGATGCCATTTTAGATACAATGCCGGTGCTTGATAATAAAAGATGGAGGGCCCTATTTGAGCCTTTGCCTGTAAACGAGAACAAGGTCCTCCCATCCAATATCAAGGCACCAACTCTCGACCTAAAACAATTACCAAGTGAGCTGAAATATGTTTATTTAAGTCGAGATGAAACATATCCAGTGGTGATTTCTTCCCACTTGGATGAGAGATGAAACATATCCAGTGGTGATTTCTTCCCACTTGGATGAGGAACAAGAGAGTAGGCTAATGGCCACTCTATTAGAGCACAAGAGTGCCATTGGATGGTCAATTGTGGATCTCAAAGGCATAGACCCACTGATTTGTACTCATCGCATACACCTTGAGGAGAATGCAAAGACATCCCAGGCAACCACAAAGATGACTAAATCCAAACATGAAGGATGTGGTTAAGGCCGAAGTGGTGAAACTATTGGATGTGGGTATTATATACCCAATATCTGATAGTCAATGGGTGAGCCCAACTCAAGTGGTACCTAAGAAATTCGGAATAACCATCATAGCCAATGCCAATAATGAACTCGTGCCAACTAGAGTCACTACCGGTTGGAGAATGTGCATTGACTATAGGAAGCTAAACACTGTCACGAGGAAAGACCACTTCCCCCTACCATTTGTTGATCAAATTTTAGAACGGTTGGCGGGTCATTCCCCCTTTTGCTTCCTTGATGGCTATTCAGGGTACAACCAAATAGAGATTGCCCATGAAAACCAAGAAAAGACTACATTCACATGTCTATTCGGCACATTCGCTTATCGACGAATGCCGTTTAGACTATGTAATGCCCCTGCCACCTTTCAGCGTTGTATGATGAGTATCTTTTCTGACATGGTGGGGACAATTCTCGAAGTCTTCATGGATGATTTTTCTGTATTTAGTTGTAGCTTTGATGAATGCCTTATGCACTTGAAATCTGTGCTAAAAAGATGTGAAGAGAAGAACCTTGTGCTGAATTGGGAGAAGTGTCACTTCATGGTTCAAAAGGGAATTATACTTGGTCACATCGTTTCACAAAATGGAATTGAGGTGGACAAAGCGAAAATTGATCTTATCTCTAACCTTCCACCACCCAAGAGCATATGAGATGTACGGTCCTTTTTGGGACACGCAGGATTTTACAGAAGGTTCATAAAGGACTTCAGTTCACTCTCTCGTCCCTTATGTAACCTACTTCAAAAGGAAAATTCATTCGAGTAGAATGAAGAATGTCGAAAGGCCTTTACCACCCTTAAAGGTATGTTGACATGTGCTCCCATAATGCAACCACCTGATTGGAGCCTTCCTTTTGAAATTATGTGCGATGCTAGCGACTATACTATTGGGGCCGTGCTAGGCCAAAGAAAAGAGAAAAAGCCATGTGTCATCTACTATGCAAGTAGAACCCTAAACTCAGCCCAAGCAAACTACACCACTACTGAAAAGGAACTTTTAGCCGTAGTTTTTGCCTTGGACAAGTTTAGGTCCTACTTGATTGGAACCAAGATCATCATATTCACTGACCATGCCGCGCTTAAGTACCTTCTCTCTAAGAAGGATGATAAACCACGGTTGTTAAGATGGATCCTTCTACTCTAGGAATTTGACATAGAAATACGTGATAAGGAGTAGAAAATGTCGTAGCTGACCATCTGTCTCGACTTGTCCTCCCTGATTCCCCTGAAACGACTGCGATCAATGACATGTTCCCTGATGAACAACTTTTTGCTGTTTCCCAATTGCCATGGTATGCGGACATTGCTAACTATCTTGCTACAGGTACAATTCCTATACATTGGAAAAAGCAAGATAAGGATAAATTCTTCACTGAGGTGCGAAGATTCCTATGGGACGACCCTTACTTATTCAAGTATTGTCCCGATCAAATCATAAGGGGATGTGTCCCAGATGATGAGAAACAAAGTATCATCTCCTTCTGTCATTCTCAGGCATGTAGTGGCCACTTTTCCGCTAAAAAGACCACAGCAAAAATTCTGCAATGTGGGTTTTATCGGCCCACTATGTTCAAAGACACACATGAGTTTTGCAAAACATGTGAACCTTGTCAGAAATTGAGAGGAATCTCCCGTAGAAATATGATGCCACTCAATCCCATCTTAATAATCGAAATTTTTTATTGTTGGGGCATCGATTTCATGAGTCCATTCCCATCTTCTTTTGGAAACACATACATCTTGCTTGCCGTTGATTATGTTTCCAAATGGGTCGAGGCCATCCCTTGCCGGAATAATGACCATAAAATGGTCATTCGCTTCTTAAAAGAGAATATTCTTTCTCGGTTTGGAACAGCTCGAGTCATCATAAGTGATGGAGGGTCTCATTTTTGTAATCGCCCTTTTGAAACTTTAATGAAGAAATATGGTGTAACACATAAGGTGAGCACTCCCTATCACCCACAAACGAGTGGACAAGCTGAGATATCCAATAGGGAGATTAAACACATTTTGGAGAAAATGGTAAACCCCGATCGCAAGGATTGGTCACTTCGACTTACCGATGCGCTTTGGGCTTACCGTACCGCTTTTAAAACCCCTATTGGAATGTCTCCCTATAGACTTGTCTATGGGAAGGCTTGTCACTTGCCTGTGGAGTTGGAACATAGGGCATATTGGGCAATTAAGAAGATGAATTTCAATTCTGACAAGGCAAGCTCGTTGCGCAAACTACAATTGAATGAACTTGCAGAAATCCGAAACGAAGCATATGAGAATGCGAGAATTTACAAGGACAAGACGAAGATGTTCCATAATAAGAATATTCTTCGCAAGACATTCACGATCAATCAAAAAGTCCTCATGTATAATTCTCGCCTACATCTATTTCTGGAAAAATTGAGATCTAGATGGACCAGTCCCTACATTGTGCAAACTGTCTATCCATATGGGACTGTCGAGCTGTTAAATCCGAGGAACGACAACATTTTTAAGGCGAATGGGCAGCGATTAAAGCCGTTCTTTGAGAAATTTCCTTCAGAAGGTATGTCCATACCTCTGAATGATCCTGTGTATCAGGATGATTGATCTCCTAGTCTGACGGAGGTATAGAGTAGTTAGGATTAGGACTTTGTTTCTTTTGTTTACCTTTGCTTAGGTTTGTTAGAAGGAGGAAGAATTCCACTTTTCACTTTTTCAGGTACTCTCATTCCTCTCTCCCTTTTAGGTTCAAATTACTCTCATGTTTTGTTTATTGCACATCTTTTATATTGAGGACAATGCAAGATTTGGTTGGGGGGTGTAGGATCACTTGGATGAATCCAGCATTTTGTAACATTTCAAGCAATTATGTGGAAATTTTTTTATTTTTTTCAAAAATTCAAAACTCTTTTGGAAAATTTCGGTTCTATGCGCTCAAGATGATATGAGCATAAGAAGAGGAGATATGAAGTGTATAAGGTTGTAAATCTTGATCTTCTCTTGCCATAATGGTTTTATATGAGAATTCCCCTAATTCTGTGATCGATAGAAAATCTGAACATTTTTACACCTAGTCCACATTACACGATTTTCATGGGTTGAAAGGATTATGTGATTTATGGATTAGCTAGACTTTGAATTAAGGTGTTGAGAAATCAAGCCGGGGTACTTTGTCCATCCTTGTCCATGGGAAAACAATGCAAGATATGGATTTCTAAAAATCCTATCTAAATTAAAAGAAAAAGGAAAAGGAAGGATGAAATTGGGAATGATGGAAAAATGGTGGAAAATTCTGATTAGGGCTACTTACTACCAACCGGGGGATGGTCTACCCGTAACCAAAGCCGGAAATGGGACGTAGTGTGAAAGTCGTCGGAAGGACGGTAAGGCAAATTCCTGTCATTGGCTTGATGTGGCTCTATGTACCTTGAGATCTATAGTCTGGTTGATCTATGAAGAAGATAATCCTAGAAACTCATGAGATGAGTTTTCACTATCCACACTAGATTGAATTTGTTCAAGTTCTTCTATTTATCAACCAATCAGCGGGAATTTCATATGAATGCTTGTCATGTCTTGGGGGTTTACGGTTTTAACTTCTGTCACCAAATATTTCTGAATCTTACACTTGTATGTCTTGGGACGTATAGAAGAATGGTTTCTGAAAGAGAGTTGAGTTTTGAAGAATGGAATTAGTTTCACGCATGTTTTGCTCAGGACTAGCAAAATGCTGGTTGGGGGGTGTGTTGAGCTCTTAATTGTGCATATTCTAACCCCAATTCATCACTCATTGTGCGAGATTTTTATGATTTAAAGACTAATTGAATGCATGTTTTGTGATTACAGGATTGAGAGTGGACTCCGCCTAATTGAAGATGAAAAGAGCTTATTTGAAACTATTTGGATGAAGATCAAAGGAGGACCAAAGAAGGAAGGAAGCAAGGAAAGAAGAAAAGAAGAAAGAAAGAAGAAACTGAACCAAAAACAGGCTAAGACCAGTCGTGACCGGTCAGCCAGGAAGGTTAGACCGGTCGTGCGACCGGTCGGCCAGCTTCCCATACAGGCTGAACTCTCTGGACATAGGCGTAACACAGTCCGACCGGTCCAGACCGGTCGGCCTAGAAGAACTTCTAAATCCAGAAGCTGCTGGACTATTTTTCTAGTGAGGCACGACCGGTCGTGACCGGTCGGCCAGTTACTCAGACCGGTCGTCCGACCGGTCGGCCACATGAAAAATCAGGACTTTCTATTTTCAATCAGATTTTCTCTGCACACTACGTAAGTGTTATGTAAATTCTCGAATCTTCTGAAGTTGCGGAGCCTCCCCACTATAAAAGGACACCTATCGTTCCTAAGGTATCTTAGAAGGGTTTAAGTAAGCTTGGAGGCGGCGGAAGTGGATTTCGGAGTTCCACAACTCCTTCGAGTTTGTTTTTACTGTTTTATGCTTTTCTTAAGTTGTTTCATGTTTCCTTGGATCATGAGCAGCTAAACCTCTTAGCTAGGGCTAAGAGGTGAAGCTTGTAGTGGATCTAAGATGTTTCAATTCTTTCTAAGTTGGTTTTAAGTTTGGAATTCATGTTTGTGAACAATGGTTTGAAGTTTATACAAGTTTTAAGTAGTTTTTCTTAGTCTTATGATGACTCATGGATGTTTGGGAGAATTACTTAAGTTCTTAACTGCTTTGTATTAGTGTAGACCTGTATGATCCGAGGAATTGGAGTACGCTCCAGTACTATGATCTTCATGTGGGGACTTCCTACCAAAGTTCTACTTTTCTGGTTTTCTAAATTATGTAGAAGACTGTGCATGTGATTTGAATCAAGTTCAAATTGTAATCTAGCCTTGTCTTGTGACAGGACTTGAGAATGGTTATGATTGTGATCTGAGCCTATTGGAATTGGGACTGACCTGTGCAATTGAGCATGCTCAGCCTAGCTTACATTGAGTGAATCATATGCATTGGACTTACATATGACAGATTGTCTGGTTTAACAGCTCTATCATCTGGCTAGATAGATCTTAATATCGATTCTAGTTGAGAAAGTGAGAAACCACAGTGGATTAAACATCAAGGATTGCTACAAGTGGATCCTTGAAACCCTAATGCCTTTTTATGATTGTTTACCTTCAAATTAGTTTAAAATTATTACTCACATCAATCTCATACAAAATCTGGTTGTTAGCTCTCAATAGACACTATTGGAAGTGTTTGTGAATTCCTATACAAGTCCCTGTGGATCGACCTCGGTCTTACCGAGTTTATTACTACATCGCAACCTTACACTTAGGGAAGCGAACAATTTCCCCATTGGAAAATCCTGAAATCCACCAAGTCTGAGATGACATGCGCCCACTATTTGGGTCCAGGCGCATGTGCACTACAACATGCGCCGGGATTGCTTCCCGTTTCTCATTTTTTTCATGAAAAATAGGGCCACATGTGCCCGGGAGATGGGACATGCGCCCATCTCCTAACAACATGCGCCTGACAGCTGGTGCAGCACCAAATGTGCTTGCACTAGCACCACATGCGCCTGTACCACCCCTTTCATGCGCCTGGACACTGGTTGGAGGGGTGGGCCTTCGATCGTGCGCCCCACCTTCGTCCGGGATCGAATTTTGATGAAATCGCCTCTCCTAGATGCACCTCGATGAGATCTATCCATCCACCGGATCATATTCTCCAACGGTCAATGATAAATGACCCAAATCAGTGTATTGGTCCAAAATGACCAACACTTAGCCAATTTGGCAACTCCGAAAATCCCCCCGAAAGAGCCGAAAACGGCCGAAACCGAGAAGAATCAAGCAGAATTGGATCGATCCCGAGAGGAAAAATTTTCTTCTACATGACATGATACACCATAATCATGCACTGCGACGAGGTTATCTGATCTTAGGACCCTCGAATACCCTAATCAAGCGGTCGGCAAGCTCGCTACTTAGTCATTTCCAGCCTTGGGAAGTGCCCTGTTGGCTCGAAAATCGACTTCTGCTAAATAAATCAAAACGCGATCGCACCGCGATCTTCGTGGACGTAATCCACCCTTGTTCAAAGACGCTTATTGATAATACTCATCGATTTCCCTAATCAAACCTCAAACAGGTCCACTACTTAGTCATTTTTTAGCCCTGACTGATGCCAGATGAAATCAACCGCGATCTCAAAGACGACGAAGCAAAGCTGAAGTACTCAGGCTATCCAACAACTGAGTTAAGCATTTACGGGGCACCGATCCCCATTATTCATAAGAAATTGGCATATGTGGGTACCCATCGGACCCTATACTTAGCCGTTTGCAGGCATCGAAAACAGCCGATCCACCCTATTGAATTGACATCCTCAAAAGATCTTGGCTCGATAAAGCCTATTTGATCCCAAACAGATCATTGAAAATACTCAGAAGAAAGAGTGTTCTCGAAGAGGAGTCGCCAGACTCCAGAAGAAATACATTTACTTTACTGTACAAAGCTCTATTCATCCCGGATAAAGGTCCGAGGCTAAACCTAAGGGGTTATGGTTACCACGAGAAACCACAAACAAAGTTCTAACTAAGCTTGAAACATCCTGCTATGGATTGCCATTATGAAAAAGACAGTCGATGCCCTACTGTTCGCTCGCCTCAAGTGTAAGGCTGCGATGTAGTAATAAATCTCGGTAAGACCAAGGTCAATCCACAGGGAAAGAGGTAAACAATTCTAAGTACTCTAATAACTAGAATCTAAGAAGTTTAAGTAGTTTTTCACATGAAATAAGAAAATCTGAAAATAAGAAGAACTAGAGCATCAAGGATCCACTTGTAGTAGTCCAATGCCAATCCATTCATCCAAGTACAACACAATTAGAATCAAAGTCCTATCTCTCATCTAATTGGAAGATATAACATTCAAGCATAAACAGTCCCACTTAAATCTGGAAATCAGATTTCTAGTTCTAATGAAGCACATAGAACTTGAACTTGTAGCCTTCGGAGTAATAGCCATGCCTATGGACTATGGCATGCTCAAGGGTTACTACAATTCGAATTCAAACAACCCAATCATGGTAATCTCAGAGAATTGCAAGGAACTCATGTCCGGAGCACACAAACTCTCACAAAACTTCTAAAAAACCAAACTTTATTCAAACTTGAACTTCAAAATCCAAAATTAAGAAAAGGGTACTTGAAATAAAAGAATTAAAGCATTGGAACCAACTACAAATTTCACCTCTAGCTCTAGCTAAGAGGTTAGCTAAGGAAAAGCATATTAAAACTAGAACTAGAACTAAGAAAAGGAAGAAAAACTAGCTGGAGGAGGCTAGGAAGCCTCCTATGACTTGAACTCCTTGCTTCCCACGTCCTTGCTTGATTTGGAATAGAAGAGAGCACCTCCTTTTATAGTGCAGCAATAGTATAGCAACATAGCAAAATTTGTTTCGCTTGGTACGGCTTAACCAATGGTTGGATTGCCTTCAAGTTTGATTTGTTGCTTCCTTGTAATGTGATCTTACTCATAGATGATTTAGATTTCCAAGATTATCCTCTGAATGGGCCCACCAATCATATCACCAACCGTCTCTCAAAATCGTGCGCTTCGGGTACCTTAAGAACCAGTCATCTTGCTTTCAACGCTCTGGAGTATACAGAGGTCGGATTGATCTCAAATTTTGAACATTGGTAGAAAACTTCCTCCTCTACATGATAGATGGATTAGATTGTCCAAAAAAATCCCAGAATATGGTCCGAGAATTAGAACACTTAGGGCTTTTATAAACTCTGCGCAGTTGGATCTTTCTGGATGGTTCATCTTTCTTCAACCGGTACGATCAAACCACACATCCTTTGATCTGAAACTTTTGTGCTTATTCACATATAGATGTGATCTAAAATATGGTCAAAGTAGATTCTTCATATCATCAATGATGGGTCACCTGGACCGGCCCCGAGTTGAACAGCGAAATCTGGAACTTTCTGGATAGTTCGTATTGTTTTGGCCACCACGGTTAATCCGTAGCTCCAATCGACACGAAACCACTTGCGTTATTTCGGCGTCGAGCTCCTCTTCGACATGGATGTGTTGGATTTCCAAATATCATCAAGATGGGCCTAGAAAACTCGTCCAAAAAATCAAACACGGAAATAGCTTGCTGCCTGCAATCTGGAAGTGAAAAATTGTATGGCCGACCGGTGTTGACCGGTCTAGACCTGTCTGGCAGGTGTCCAGGGAGTGTAGCCAACCGGTCTAGACCGGTCTTGACAGGTCGGGCCTTCTTGGCCGACCGGTCTTGACCGGTCGGACCTAGTTTTTGCAGTTTTTGTTCTTTCTTTTCTTCTCTCCTTCCTCTCTCTTTGCTTTCTTCTTTCTTTGGTCCACCTTGGACCTTCATCAAAGGCTCCTAAACATGGTCTTTTGGTCTCCAATTGGGTGAAGTTCACTCTCATTCCTACAATCACAAAACATGCATTAGATGGGCCTTTTAAACATGAAAACCATGCATATAATGTGATGTAATGGGTTGGCAAATGTATAAATTGGAGGTTCAACACCTACCCATCGACAACGGGTCCGTCGGTTGAGCTGATGAGGCAGTTGCAGATTGCTTTCCTAAGGTCACCTGTTCACAATAACAGGCGCGGGCTTTAGGTCATGCCGACCAACATTTCGATGTTTGTGTATTCCAGCGGTCACCTGTTCACAGTAACAGGCGCGGGCCCAGAGTTGCACCACTAGATTAAAAACCTCGTTCAGGAACGTTACGGAGTGCTCTCCTAAGGTCACCCGTCATAAAAATATGGGCATGGGCCTTTGGTTATGCTGACCAACATTCGAGGATCGTGTATTCCAGCGGTCACCTGCTCACAGGAACAGGCGCGGGCTCAGAGTTATACCACTTGAATGCTGACAGTCTCTCAACCCGGACAATCCGAAAGAAAATGGGACAGACATCCGACTTGTCTAAGAAATGTGGTTCAGTCCATAACAAGAAAACAAATAGGCCTATACGACCATAATCCCTGACGATTTAAATTACTTGCTCGATCTATCGGGGCTTTCTTTCTAATATTCCATCTATTGTATAACTACATTATAGTGGAATCTTGTCGCTTTGTGCTGTGGTTTTCTCCCGCAAGGGTTTACACGTAAAATCTTTGTGTTGTCTGTGGTTTGTTTCATTTACATTCATGCTCTCTTAATGCTTTATTTAACTTATCTATGATGCATGTATTCATTTACTTTTGCCTTTTAATCAAGGGTGATCATCCATTGATGTAAGTAAAGGCTCGTGACCAGTATCACAGCCTGGAATGTAAAAGATCTCAGAATTTCTCGAATAAAATTGGCCTTGCGATATTGTTGAACCTCCAATTTATACATTGCATTGCCCATTACACTACATAGTTTGCATGATTTTCATGGTTTAAAGGTCCACCTAACATGTGTTTTGTGATTGTAGAGATAAGAGTGGATTTCATCAAATTGGAGCCAAAAGATTATATTTGAAGACATTGGATGAAGTCCTAAGATGGACCAAGAAAAAAAAGAAGAAAAAGATGAAGAAAAATAAGGCTGACCGGTCGTCCGACCGGTCAGCCACATCACAGGAACAAGTAGAAGAGAGGCCGACCGGTCGGCCATGTATACTGGATCAAGGCAAAAAGAGCCCGACCGGTCATGACCGGTCGGGCATGCACGCTGGACACTGTGGACAGGTCTGTCCGACCGGTCATGACCGGTCGGCAGTACCCCCTGGAATGCATGGAAAATCAGTCCGACCGGTCACGACCGGTCGGCTCTGCGTAAGGAGTCTTTTCTAATTCAGGACCCCGAAAATTGCTGCGCAAGGCATAGGAGTTTGCGAAATCCGACGCAAGGGAGGATTGTTGCTATAAAAGGCCACCTAGGGGCTCTCCCTAAGGTATCAAAGAAGAGAAGGAACGTGAGTTTGGAGGCTGAAGGCGACTGTGGAGCGTCTGCAACATCTATCTTCGGGTTTTTCTAGTTTTATGCTTTATTTTTGAGTTTTTAGTTGTAGCATGACTATGCTCGGCTAAAACCTCTCAGCTAAGGCTGAGAGGTGAAGCTTGTAGCCAATTCTATGTTAATTTTAGTTTGATTCAAGTATTTTTCAATTTAAAGTTTGATTTTCCTTATGTTTCAGTTCAAAAGATGGTAGTTTGAGATGTCTTATCTGAGTTCATGTGCTCCGGACATGAATTCCTTTTAATTCTCTGAGATTATCACAGGTTGCTTGTTTAGATTCGAATTATAGTAATCCTTGAGCAGGCCATAGTCCATAGGCATAGCTGTTACTCCGCAGGCTATGAATTTGAATTCTACATTGATGGAATGGACTTGAACTTGGAAGTTCAACTTGAATTGGATGAATGTGTGTGAATGCTTTATTTTCCAATTGGATGAGAGATAGGACTTCAAATCTAATTGTGTTCTCTACTTGGATTGACTGAATTGACATAGGATTGCTACAAGTGGATCCTTGAAAGCCTTAGTACATTATATCTCTGATTTCTCATAAATTTCTTGTTTTAACACCATTGAATCTGAATTTCCTATATGAAGCTGAGTTGCTGGAGTGATTTGAAAGCTGTTACTATTTCCCTGTGGATCGACCTCGGTCTTACCGAGTTTTATTACTACATCGCAGCCTTACACTTGAGGCGAGCGAACAAGTTTTTGGCGCCGTTGCCGGGGAGTTTAGATAACGATTTTCAAATAATTTCAGTGGCTGTAGAAGTAGAAATAGTTAGGCGTTTTGATTTTCTTAGAACTAACAAGTTTTTCTATTTTGTAGGAGTTTTTTTTTTTTCTCTAGTTCAAGCGCATCAGGTGATACCTTTCTAACTTAGCGTCTGCAGAATTTTCTTTCAGATTTCAGTTTCCTAGAATAGGATTAGTTTCAGTTTCTGGTTGAGTGGTTTATGTCCCGTTGGGAACGTAACCATTCAAATCGTCTCCAATCCGAAGGTGGTTTAGTTGGACCATTGTCAGTCCATAGACGAGTCCGGAATTATCAAGAGCATTGTGAAAGTTTGGGGAGTATGGATCAAACACCCTTAAGGAATCCTCCCCCCCTACTCCAACCACAAACGCAAACCAGGAAGGAGTAGGAGAGAATGAGGTACATAATGTTCCTCCAATGAGATCACTACGGGATTACCTACAACCTGCTCGTACAATTACACCTTCTTGCATAGTTCTACCAGCTAACGGTGGGACCCTTGACATAAAACCGGGAGTAATCCAACTTTTACCTAAATTCCATGGGCTAGACTCTGACCGCCCATACTTACACTTGCAAGAATTCGAAGAAGTGTTGGCCACCTTGCATTATCCCAATGTTTCTGGGGATACAATCAGACTTAAACTTTTTCCCTTCACTTTGAAAGAAAGAGCCAAAGATTGGCTTCACTCTCTTAGACCATATTCGATTGGGTCATGGGTCGAGATGAACCGGGAATTCTTGAAAAAGTTCTTCCCGGCTCATAAAACAAACACTCTTCGAAGGGCCATAATGAATTTCTCAGCTAAAGAGGGTGAATCATTCTTTCAATGTTGGGAAAGGTTTAAGGAACTCATGCTTGCTTGCCCACATCATGGCTATGAGAGTTGGCGAGTTATAAATTTTTTCAATGATGGATTAAGTTCTAATATGCGCCAATTTGTGGAAATGATGTGCAATGGCGAGTTTATGAGCAAAAATCCAGATGATGCTTGGAGTTACTTGGACATGTTGGCTGAAAACGCCCAATCTTGGGATACCTCGGATAAACCCAAGAATCCCAAGCCTACTCAAGAGAAAGGAGGGATATATGTCCTTAAAGAGGAAGACGACGTAAATGCAAGGATAGCCAACCTCACAAGGAAGGTTGAGGCCATGGAACTTAGCAAAAATGGAGTTTCCAAGTCCAAGGAAGCTGTTGAAACCACATGTGGGATTTGCCTCACCGACTTACACGCTACGCAAGATTGTCCCACAATTCCTGCATTTAAGGAAGTGCTGCAAGAGACAGCCAATGCCACATATGGTTATCAACGGCCCTTCAATGGACCTGTAGGTAATACATACAATGAGAGTTGGAAGAACCACCCGAATTTCAGTTGGAAGAATGCTCCTACGGGCAATCCTACCAACTCCCAAAGAGGGCCACCCATGCAAAATATGGCCCCACCTCAATTCTCATTGGAGGATACCTTGAGAGCATTTATGCAAGGGCAAGCGCAAATAAATGAATCGAATCAGCAATTGTTCCAAGAGCTGAAAGTCTCGGTTGATGAGATTAAGGGACGCTTGAATGCTAGGGAATGGACCTTTCCGGCCCAACCTCAGCCCAATCCAAAGCAAGTACATGAAGTAAGCATCCCTAATCCTTCCAACCAAAGCATGGAGCAAGCTAAATCCATTACCACCCTTAGAAGTGGTAAACGAATTGATAAAACTATTCTGGTGAAGGCCGATGAGCCTAATGATCCGGTAAATTCTGAGGATGAAAATGGATCTAACCTAGCCCCACAACAACCGGAACGCATTTACAAGCCCATAGCACCATTCCCTTCAAGATTGGTTGCCCCAAAATCTCTCCCAAATTCTCAAGATATTCTAGAGATTTTCAGACAAGTCAAGATCAACATCCCTTTGCTTGATGCCATCAAACAAATTCCCTCTTATGCCAAGTTTCTAAAAGACCTATGCACAACAAAACGCAAATATAATGTGCAGCAAAAGGCCTTCTTAACTGAGCAAGTTAGTGCCATCCTCACTCAAAAGACTCCCCCAAAATTCAAAGATCCCGGTAGTCCCACAGTCTCATGTATCATTGGAGACTACCGGATTGAACGTGCCTTGTTAGACTTGGGGGCGAGTGTGAACTTGATCCCATACTCAGTATATGAGCAATTGGGCCTTGGTGAATTAAAACCCACCAAAACCACATTGCAACTCGCTGATAGATCTATCCGTGTACTGAGGGGGATAGTTGAGGATGTTCTAGTCCAAGTTGACAAATTCTACTACCCGGTAGATTTTATAGTCTTGGACACACAACCGGTTTTGGATGCTAGCACCCAAATACCGGTGATATTAGGCCGCCCATTTCTTGCCACATCAAACGCAATCATTAATTGCCGGAATGGGGTGATGCAACTATCTTTTGGAAACATGACACTAGAGGTAAATGTGTTTCATTTGGGCAAAAGACATAGGGATGTCGATGATGATGAGTTCTTCGATTTGAACATGCTCAAAACTTTTGAAGAAGAAGAACTCCTCCAACTTGAACCACTAGAAAGCTTGGAGACATGCTTAGCACATATCATGGATTTTGAAGATCCCATCAGTAGTGAGATTGTGCAGGCATTAAATATAGAAGACCGGTAGTTGATACTAGCCGGTGGAGGCACCACTTTGAAAAATTGCCACCAACCACATCAAGGCCTCTACCGTCTAACATCAAACCACCAAAACTTGACCTCAAACCGCTGCCATCAGAGCTTAAATATGTATATTTGGGTCAAGAGGAAACGTTCCCAGTTGTCATTGCCTCCTACCTAGAGAAAGACCAAGAGCTCAAGTTGATTGAGCTACTCAAAGAACATCGGGAAGCCATAGGTTGGACAATAGCGGATCTCAAAGGGATAGATCCTTCGGTTTGCACTCACCGTATACACCTTGAGGAAAATGTAAAAACATCTAGACAACCTCAAAGAAGGCTAAATCCAAACATGATGGAGGTTGTCAAAGCCGAGGTGTTGAAGCTATTGGATGTGGGTATTATCTACCCCATCTCAGATAGCCAATGGGTGAGTCCTACCCAAGTTGTCCCCAAGAAATCCGGTACTACCATCATTGAGAACGCCAACAACGAACTTATACCGACGAGGGTGACAACCGGTTGGCATATGTGCATTGATTATAGGAAGCTCAACACGGTCACTAGGAAAGACCACTTCCCTCTCCCGTTTATGGATCAAATTTTGGAGAGGTTGGCAGGCCATCCCTATTATTGCTTCCTAGATGGCTATTCCGGATACAACCAAATCGAGATAGCTCCGGAAGACCAAGAGAAAACCACATTTACATGCCCGTTTGGTACCTTCGCTTACCGAAGGATGCCATTCGGGTTATGTAATGCACCCACCACATTCCAACGATGCATGTTGAGTATTTTCTCAGACATGGTGGGTGAGTTTCTTGAGGTGTTCATGGATGATTTCTCTGTTTTTGGTAGTACATTTGATGAGTGTCTCGAGCACTTGAAGTTGGTCTTGATGAGGTGTGAGGAAAAACAACTTGTATTAAACTGGGAAAAATGCCATTTCATGGTACAAAGAGGAATAGTCCTTGGACACATCATCTCGTCCAATGGAATAGAGGTAGACCGGGCGAAAATTGACATAATTTCCAATCTACCACCACCCAAAAGCATACATGATGTGCGGTCCTTCCTTGGACACGCCGGTTTCTATCGAAGGTTTATAAAGGACTTTAGTCACATCTCAAGGCCTTTATGCAACCTTCTACAAAAGGAGAACCAATTTGAGTGGAGTGCCGAATGTCAATTAGCTTTTTCAAAGCTAAAAGACATCTTGACAACCGCTCCTATCATGCAACCACCAGATTGGTCCATGCCTTTTGAGTTGATGTGCGATGCGAGCGATTTTGCTATTGGGGCGGTGTTAGGCCAAAAGAAAGATAAAATACGCGAGTAGGACCTTGAATCCTGCCCAAGTTAATTATTCAACTACGGAGAAAGAGCTCCTAGCTGTCATCTTTGCCTTGGACAAATTCAGGCCATACTTAATAGGATCCAAAAGTTATTGTTTATATGGATCATGCGGCGCTGAAATACCTTCTTTCTAAGAAGGATACTAAGCCCCGTTTGCTAAGATGGATCCTACTCCTTCAAGAATTCGACCTGGAGATCAAAGATAAGAAGGGGGTAGAAAATGTGGTGGCGGATCATCTATCTCGCCTAGTCCTACCAAATTCCATTGACGAGTCACCTATTGAGGACTCATTCCCTGACGAGCAACTCTTTGTTGCTATGCATCCACCATGGTACGCTGATATAGCCAATTATCTTTCTACAGGTGCGATGCCGACTCATTGGACTGCGCAAGACAAACGTAAATTTCTAAGGGAAGTGCGCAAATTTTTCTGGGATGAACCTCTATTGTTTAAATATTGCCCAGACCAAATTATAAGGAGATGCGTCCCCGATGATGAATACAATTCAGTCATCTCCTTTTGTCATGATCAAGCATGTGGGGGTCATTTTTCAGCCAAGAAAACAACTGCAAAAATTCTGCAGTGTGGTTTTTATTGGCCCACGTTATTTAAGGACACCCACGAATTTTGCAAAGCTTGCGAGCGCTGCCAGAAGTTAGGAGGATTATCCTGTCGAAATATGATGCCCCTCACCCCAATTCAACATCTTGAAGTCTTTGACTGTTGGGGCATCGATTTCATGGGACCATTCCCCTCATCTTTTGGACATGTCTATATTCTGCTTGCCGTAGACTATGTGTCTAAATGGATAGAGGCTATCCCATGTAGAACCAACGATCATCGTACGGTTCTCAAGTTTCTCAAAGAAAATATACTTTCTAGATTTGGGACACCTCGAGCCATTATTAGTGATGGTGGTTCTCACTTTTGCAATAGACCTTTTGAAACTTTGATGAAGAAATATGGTATTAGGCACAAAGTGAGTACCCCATACCACCCACAAACAAGTGGACAAGCTGAAATCTCCAATAGGGAAATCAAGCAGATTTTAGAAAAGACGGTGAGACCGGATCGCAAGGATTGGTCCCTACGATTAGATGATGCACTTTGGGCTCACCGTACTGCCTACAAGACACCCATTGGAATGTCCCCTTATAGACTTGTCTATGGGAAAGCTTGCCACTTGCCTGTGGAGATAGAACACAAAGCCTATTGTGCAATTCAGGCCCTAAATTTTGACATAGACAAGGCTAGCTCGCTTCGCAAACTTCAATTAAATGAGCTTGATGAGATCCGGAACGATGCATATGAGAATTCGAGAATTTACAAGAGCAAGATGAAGGCCTTTCATGACAAGCACATCTTAAGGAAATCTTTCCATGAAGGACAGAAAGTGCTCTTGTATAATGCCCGACTTCATCTTTTTCTGGGAAAATTACGATCTCGATGGACCGGCCCATATATTGTTAAAGAAGTTTTTCCTCATGGGGCTGTTGAGATTGAGAATGCAGCAAATGGTGACTGTTTCAAAGTTAATGGACAATGCCTTAAACCATTTGTTGAGAAATTTGATTCAGAGGACATGTCCATCTCCCTGAATGATCCTGTCTATCAGGATGATTGATCTCCTAGTCTGATGGAGGTATAGCATAGGTAGGTTTAGTTTTGTTTTACTGTTTTAGTAGGATTTAGTTGTTGGAGTTGCAGACTTCCATGATCGCGCTCTCAGGTACTATTACTCTCACTCTCTCATATTTTACCATTGCTCTCATGTTCATGCTTATTGACTATCTTTTTACATTGAGGACAACGCAAGATTTGGTTGGGGGGTGAGATGAGATCCCTCATCTAGCATATTGTAACATTTCGAGCTTCATATGCGGCAAAATTTTTTCGAATTTTCTAACATCTCAAAACTCTTTTAGAAAATTTTATTTCTATACATTTGAGGCTATAAGTAGAAAAAAAAAGGGAGAAACGAAGTGTGTGATGTTGTAGTCTTGAATTTCTTCCAACATAATGGTTTTATATGATAGTTCCCCTATTGTTGTGATTGATAGAAAATTTGAACAACTTTACACCAAGTTCACATTACACGATTTTCATGAGTGACAGGTTTATGTGATTTGTAGATTAGCTAGACTTTGAATTAAAGGTGTTGAGCAGCCAAGCCGGGGTATTTTGTCCATCCTTGTCCATGGGAAAATAACGGAAGATATGGATTTCTAAAAATCCTATCTAATTTAAAAGAAAAAGGAAAGAAAGGATGAAATCGGGAAGGAACGAAAAATGGTGGAAAATTCCGAAAAGGGCTACCTATTACCAACCAGGGGATGGTCGAACCGTAACCAAAGCTGGAAATGGGACGTAGTGTGAAAGCCGTCGGAAGGACGGTAAGGCAAATTCCTGTCATAGGCTTGCTGTTGCTCTGTGCACCTTAAAATCCTTAGTCTACTTAATCTATGAAGAAGATGATTCCAGGAACTTGTGAGATGATCCTTCACTATGCACACTAGGTGGACTTTGTTCGAGTTCTTCTATTTATCAATCAATCAGTGGGGATTTCATGTAAAGACTTTTTATGTTTTGAGAGTCCAAGGTTCAGCTTCTAACACCTAAGTTTTCCAAATTTTACACTTATACATCTTGGAATGGATAGAAACATGATTTCTGGAAGAGCGTTGGATTTGGAGGTTTGAAACTGTTTCACGCATGTTTTGCTCGGGACTAGCAAAAAGCTGGTTGGGGGGTGTGTTGAACCTCCAATTTATACATTGCATTGCCCATTACACTACATAGTTTGCATGATTTTCATGGTTTAAAGGCCCACCTAACATGTGTTTTGTGATTGTAGAGATAAGAGTGGATTTCATCAAATTGGAGCCAAAAGATTATATTTGAAGACATTGGATGAAGTCCTAAGATGGACCAAGAAAAAAAAGAAGAAAAAGATGAAGAAAAATAAGGCTGACCGGTCGTCCGACCGGTCAGCCACATCATAGGAACAAGTAGAAGAGAGGCCGACCGGTCGTCACCGGTCGGCCATGTATACTGGATCAAGGCAAAAAGAGCCCGACCGGTCATGACCGGTCGGGCATGCACGCTGGACACTGTGGACAGGTCTGTCCGACCGGTCATGACCGGTCGGCAGTACCCCCTGGAATGCATGGAAAATCAGTCCGACCGGTCACGACCGGTCGGCTCTGCGTAAGAAGGAGTCCTTTCTAATTCGGGACCCCGAAAATTGCTGCGCAAGGCATAGGAGTTTGCGAAATCCGACGCAAGGGAGGATTGTTGCTATAAAAGGCCACCTAGGGGCTCTCCCTAAGGTATCAGAGAAGAGAAGGAACGTGAGTTTGGAGGCTGAAGGCGACTGTGGAGCGTCTGCAACATCTATCTTCGGGTTTTTCTAGTTTTATGCTTTATTTTTGAGTTTTTAGTTGTAGCATGACTATGCTCGGCTAAAACCTCTCAGCTAAGGCTGAGAGGTGAAGCTTGTAGCCAATTCTATGTTACTTTCAGTTTGATTCAAGTATTTTTCAATTCAAAGTTTGATTTTCCTTATGTTTCAGTTCAAAAGATGGTAGTTTGAGATGTCTTATCTGAGTTCATGTGCTCCAGACATGAATTCCTTTTAATTCTCTAAGATTATCACAGGTTGCTTGTTTAGATTCGAATTATAGTAATCCTTGAGCAGGCCATAGTCCATAGGCATGGCTGTTACTCCGCAGGCTATGAATTTGAATTCTACATTGATGGAATGGACATGAACTTGGAAGTTCAACTTGAATTGGATGAATGTGTGTGAATGCTTTATTTTCCAATTGGATGAGAGATAGGACTTCAAATCTAATTGTGTTCTCTACTTGGATTGACTGAATTGACATAGGATTGCTACAAGTGGATCCTTGAAAGCCTTAGTACATTATATCTCTGATTTCTCATAAATTTCTTGTTTTAACACCATTGAATCTGAATTTCCTATATAAAGCTGAGTTGCTGGAGTGATTTGAAAGCTGTTACTATTTCCCTGTGGATCGACCTCGGTCTTACCGAGTTTTATTACTACATCGCAGCCTTACACTTGAGGCGAGCGAACAGATATCTCCCGTGCGTACACTTGGTGATTGCTTATGATTGTCTCTGAATGTCTCCATACTCAGAATTTCCCCAGAATAAAGAAACACAGGAAAAAGACTGCTTACGAGCAACGATTTTTTCTTGTTCTAACAAACTGGCGACTCTGCTGGGGATTAAACCGAAAATCTCTGGTTATTTCTGAATAAATGGACATTCTAAGATAAATCATTTGCAAACACTGATGTGTACGTAAGAAAGGTTACCATAAGGAGAAATGTTTGGCGCCTTTACGGGCGCCAAACTGGCGATTCTCAACGGAAACGTTCTTCCCTTCATCTTTAAGGCAAAAGCATCTGAAATCGAAGGTTTCCAAACTTTCAAAAATCCTAAAGTTTTAGAAGATAACAAAAGCATGTGTATTCTTGTTATGCATTTAGTTTTATGTCTAACTTTTATGGTGACCGGTAAGGTCATGATGCACTTTCTATATCTAGTTGTAGAATGCTCTAATGGACATGTGATTGTGCAGTGAAAGTTAGCGAAAATACTAACCTTAAGAACAGGAGAAATGTCGTTTGTACTTATCTTTTTGGTGACTGGAGGATTCTACTTCTCACATTCCCTATGACAACGCCAACAGCTTCCAAGTCTGGCTAACAGCTAACTCGAAGCCGCAAACAGTCGAAGGGAATGAAGAAAACAATGATGAAGGCTTCATATTAGAAGACCACTGTGGTCAAGGCATGATTCACCATAAAAAAAGCAATGGTAACCAACACAAGTTAGTAGCGCTTCCACTGCTAACCAGACTACCCTAATGAGGCCACAAAAGTTCACACGCTCAGTTGGTAGCTTCCCAGCTCTCTTGGAAGAGAACCACCTAGACAGGGGGCAGATCAAGCCGACTATGACAGTCACAAAACCAAGAGAGGAGATTGTCATCGAGACCAGTCAGATGAAATCAAGGCCGATTCATGAGGAGTAGCCAACACAGGTCGTGATGGTGTAGATAATTGAAGGCGAAGAGTCGATCAAACAAGATGTTGAACCGTTAACGACTCAGAAGTAGATCAACGAATTGACCCAAGTTCAGAGTGATCTGTTGAGGTGAGTGACGGAGATCTAGGATGCCTTAGCCACCCCAATTGCACAGAGAATAGCCCGTAGTGCCGCTTCACCCACTCGACGGCCGGCAAAAGAATCGCAAGGGGCAGATTAGGCCATTTATACAGAAAACAGTTGAAGAGACGGTAGAAACGATCGTCATCAAAGTTATTCTGACAAAGCAGAAGCTGACACGTGAGGGGCGATCAATGCAGGACACAGTGGTTTAGGTGGCCCAAGATGAAGAATTGTTTGAACAGACTAATTAACCGCCAGCAATCTAAGAACAAATTGATGAGCTAGTTAAAGATTCAGAATGACCTAGCAAAGTAGTTGAAGGACATTCATGATGCTCTGACAATCTTAATAGCGCAGGGGGGGCCAATCAAAATATCAGTTTTGCCTAATATATCGCAGGGGGCAAGTAACGGGTTTCCTCATCAAGCGAATGAGCCATTGAAGTGGCAGTCAATCTCATAGCCAGAGAAGTAGCCAAAGTAGTAGTCAACTTGATAATCAAAGTAACAATCAATGCCGCTACTATAACGCCCCGATTTTCATGACTCGGGTGTTGAGCCCAAGTTCTGAAAACCCAAGTGTAAACATTCAAAAATCCACTTTGCAATATATATATATATATATATATATATATATATATATATATAAATTTAAAACGCAATGGAAGCAAATCAAGACATGTAATGTCCAATATAAATCAAACTGTATAAGTGGCGCCCATAGGGCTTATACAAATCAATTGTCTCCATATTATATTAATTAAAAAAGAAACCCAAGGAAAGAAACACTGCAAGTAGACTTGAGTCGCACCACCTTCCAACTTCCCATCCAAAGACACCTGCATCAACTGTTATGGTTCGATAGCGTTAAAATGCTATCATAGTGAGGTAAAAACCCTCCAAAATTACCAGGCATGATAGCAGTTAAGTAAAAACCAACTAAAGATAATATATTGCACAACAAGCAATTTATACAATTCCAAAAGAAGTGACATTTAAGACAATCAAATGTAACAATTTACTCACATTATAAATACCCACAAATTTTATAATGTGATAATATATTGGATCTCAAACTCTCACCAATCCTAATCCAAGGACGGTCACGTACACTCCCGCCGGAGTTTCCCAATCCAGGCAATAGAGATTCAATAAATGGACTCTCAAATACTAGACATACCTAGACGATTGAGCCTTGATTCAGCGCCTTTGATGAGTAGCTTCAGCTTCCACGAATGCCTTAGTTCCTCTTCAAGCTCCCACGATCAGCTACCAATGCATATGATGTTCCTTAGACTAGTGCCGGGTAGGTGGGAGAAGGTATTGATGTTCCATATGCCTATTACAATGCAATGGATAATGAAGGAACCATCAATTGGATCATTCAATGGCTATAAATGACTTCAAGATGAAGATTGAATGATAGGGACAGCCATGAATGCCATGCTTGAGTTCATTGTTCAAATCGAGCTTTGAATACTGAATGTAGTGCCATTAATGGCTAGGTTTGAAGGATGAACTCAAGACTATGATGAGTAAAAGAGATTAGATGAAGGCCTTAATAGCCTCTCTTAATGCTCTAGATGAGTGTGCAAGTTCTACCCTCAAAGCCCTCGAAATATGCCTTTATAGGCTCCAAGAATCGGGCTCCAACGGTTAGAAAACGGTCACGTGCGACCTGTCTAAACAGCTCAACGACCGGTCTTGACTGTGCCTTCGACCGGTCTGACGACCGGTCGTGTGACCGGTCTCCCTATATGAAAAAATCCCCTTAAGTCTCTGGACATATTTTGGTCCATTTGCGACCGGTCGTGGGAGGTCAACGACCGGTCGTGGGTAGTCAGCGACCGGTCTCATTTTAAACTATATTTCCTATTTGGTTGCTGGACAGATTTCGTCCATTTACGACCGGTCCCACGACCGGTCTTCAGCCAAATATTTTATGAGTTTTCTCTTTCAAATGCTTTCTGTCTGAGATCCTGTTTCAGCCGACCGGTCGTACGACCGGTCGTCAGGCTCAATTCCTGGCCTGAATTTGGGGTGAACTCCCTTATCTATAATGGTGCACATAGAGATGATTTTCCTATGTTTTACAACTGATTTGCACCTACATAATGGAGGTCCAAGACAGATTATCTTGACCTTAAGTTCGTGGATCAATTGGCAAACATAAAATGCGATTCGAATGCCATGGACTTGGATGTTTTGGGATCCTATAGGCTGTCTATATGCAACTTACCTGGGATCTTGTTTCAGCATGAGCTTGAGCAATTAGAGAAGCATAATCTTCAAGTCTTGATCTTCAATTCTTCGACCGGAGCTCACACGACAAGACGCGACCAACCAACACGCCAATTGACAACAAAAGATGTACTAACAATCTCCCCCTTTGTCAATTGCGTGACAAAACATCTAACCTAGACAAATCATGACTCCTTATCATGATTGACCCTTAAACAGAAAGAAATATACACCCATATACATGTCTATACAGATATACAAAATAATCTTTACAAAAGGACATGTACAGACTCGATTTTCTTCAAAATCTCCCCATCAATGCTTGCACCTACAAAGTCCTGCAAAAAGATATAATGGGACCTTCTAGGTGGGATAATTCTCCCCCTTTTTGTTAGTAATTGACAAGGGTTAGCCAGCAAAAAGATATGCCTAAGAAAGCTGCAAGGCTAGCGCCGAAAATATGTCAATCACATAAGACAGGGAAGAGATATAGAAATTGAAGCCCTGAGGAGATTTAAAGAACAAATCATGCCAGATATACAAGTAATCATGAAAGCATAGAGGGCTTATAGCCCAATCAACCAACCACCCCTCCAGATGTATATCCAGACAAACACAGAACACCAAGCATGAGCTAAAAAGGGCAAATGTGCCCAAACCATCCAACCTCCCACAGATATTCAATAAAAGATCAAAAGCTCATATAAAAAGATATAACTATAGCATCCATATATATATACCAAAATGGGCAAGCAGCCCAAATGCAAATATGTATCAATCCGTGCAAAATATACAGATAACCCATAAAAGATAGTGCATGAAATCCAGACAATGTCGTTGGTCATACAAAAAGTAACTGTGACCAAGACATGAGACTAGTAAACTGTTCCATCTCCCAGATCAGGGGGTGGAACGTCCCCACACGCTACGCGCTCCCATATCTCTATCCGCCTCTCCAACTGTACCTGGCGAGTGACAAGGGCCTCCTGCTGTACAAGTATGGTGGCCTGACCCTGCAAAATCTGGTCCCCAGTCTGCTCGAGCCGGTCAAGTTGCTGAAATATACCCTCCCTAAGTTGGCGAAGCTCAGCAATGTATGAAGGTGGATCCACGGAAGGGGATCGTCGTCGAGAAAAGGCTCTAAGAGGCGTACTGAATTGACCTGGAGCTGCTCGCGGATCGAGGGATGGATCAGAGGAAGGAGCTGATGGTGAAGTGTGCGAAGGGCCAGTGGAGGCAGGTGGAGCCTTAGGCTGGGACGGCTCGGCCGGATCCTGCTGCTGCTCCTGTAGAAGACGACTCTGGATGACTTCTTTGGTAAGCTCCATACGAGCAATAACGGTACGGTTGATAATGACAGGCTCGTGAACTTTATCAGTACTGACAATGCCAATATGCTTAGCTAATGTGCGTATGAGATGCCCAAAAGGTAGACTGGTGGAGTTTCCATCGTCTCGCAGGATGACCTGGTGAATGATGTTCATGATCCGAGTGGGAAGGCAGAGCGGATGACCCTTACCAACACAATACAGCAACCGAAAAATGGTTTCGGTGACATCCGCCTTGTTACTCATCCGCGAGTATACATTGCGGAAGAAAAGATTGTGCAAAATGCGAAAATCCCATGTCATAGAGGATGCTCGAAGTGCACCTCCTACCCATTTGGGTGTCCCATCACCACATTGGAATTGAGCAATAATAAGATTAGGTTTGGGACCCAAGGAGGAAAAATCGAAAGTATGCTCCTGAACAATAGGAACGCCAACAAATTCCGATATGGATTTCAAAGTAAAAAGGCAATTCCAATCACCAACCTCGACGTTAAAAGAGGGGGGAGAGGAAGTGACATGGACATAAGATGCATAAAATTTCCGTACAACGTCAAACTGGACCGAGCCCCCCCATGTGGAGTACGGGGCCCCAATTTATGGCATCCAACATGGAACGAACATTATAGTCGGCCAAGTCAACCAATTTGACTGATTTTTCACAAACTACCTCCTTGTCCTTGAAATCATCCCAATGGGTGGAATGGGATGAAACATTTTTCCCTAAGGATTTAGATTGAACAGGGAGAATAGAAGATGAGGCAGCCCCTTCCCTTTGGAAGCTGTTTTCTTGGTCTTTAAAGGGCGATGAGGAGGAGGCTTAGGTTTTGCCTTGGGTCGATCACTCCGCCTCAAAGGGAGCTCATCTTCGCTCTCTTGGGAAGACATGGAAGAGGCAAGAAGATCTCTAAATCACTCCTAGAGATGAAGGAAAAGGATGAAGCAAAGAAGAGTGAGAGTGAAGAGAAGAAATCCCTTACCAAATGAGTGAGAGTGAAGAGGAGTAAAGTAGAGGAGGTTAGAATCTCGAATCTTGCAACGAATCACCTCGAAATCACCTTGGAGAGCAAGAGGGGGAGCTAGAGCAGCAAGTGGAGGTGAGAAAATGGGAAGTGGCTGACCTAAAATGAGCTCCAACTAGTTTTAAAGACCCCCCCTTTCAAACGGCTGACGCACGGGCTCGCTGGACTGGTGACGCACGACCGGTCGTGACCAGTCGTGGGACGAGAAAAGGGACTCCAGCAGCATTTTCTTCACAGCCCGACCAGTCTTGACTGGTCGGATGGCGTAAGTGATTGAGTCCAGACAGGTCTGGGAGACGCCCGACCGGTCTTGACCGGTCGGCTGGCCGGTCGGCAGGCAGATTTTTTATACTTTTGACAGGAATCCTGCACTGGATTAGCTGGATAATGAGTCTGTCCTTTGGACAGACCATTATCATTTAAAACCAAGTACCCTTACCAAGGATACAACATCCACGGTCATGGTGTACCAAGGTACAACTTAACACAAAATGAGGGACCCTTAAGGTCCAGATTTATCGATAGAGGACAAGAATTGGGACTATGATCCCGAATTTTCGTAGAAAGTAATGAAAAGAGGCAAAGATCCTCAGATATACCTATAAAGATTAGAAAGAGAGGCTTAATCCTCAAATTTTTCCTGCAAAACATACACTTGTTAGATAAACTAGACACATCCAACACCAATGGACTTCTGGAGGTTCGCAAAGCGAACCGAGTCCAAAGGTTTCATTAGGATGTCAGCTAGCTGATTCTCGGTAGGCACATGTTCGAAAGATATTATGTGATCTTCAACCAATTCTCGAATAAAATGGTGCCTAATATCTATGTTCTTAGTGCGCGAGTGCTGAACTGGATTTTTCGATATATTTATGGCACTAGTATTGTTGCAAAATAGAGTCATTGTGCCTTGGTTGATCCCATAATTGGTCAAGGTTTGTTTCATCCATAATAATTAGGCACAACAACTACCAGCAGCAATGTACTCTGCTTCGGCTGTGGATAAAGAGATGGAGTTTTATTTCTTACTATGCCATGCCACAAGGCAATTTCCAACATAAAAACACCCACCGCTGGTTGATTTACGATCATCCATGTTACCAGCCCAGTCGGCATCTGAATACCCTGCAATATCTGTAGATGAATCAAAAGGGTACCAAAGATCGTATTTGGTAGTGCATCCAACAAACCGGATGATTCGTTTAACAGTGGTAAGGTGAGATTCTTTGGGATCAGCCTGAAACCGAGAACAAGCACCTACACTAAAAGCAATATCTGGTCTACTAGCAGTGAGATAAAGAAGACTACCAATCATGCTTCTATAAAGATGTTGATCTATACTTTTCCTTGCAAGGTCTTTTGATAGTTTAACAGTGGTGCTCATAGGTGTAGTGTAGAAACGACCAGAGTCTAAGCCAAATCTCTTAACAAGGTCTTTAGCATATTTGGCTTGAGTAATTAATATACCTGATGCAAGTTGTTTTACTTGAAGCCCTAGAAACATGTTAAGTTCTCCTACCATACTCATCTCAAATTCAGATGTCATTAATTTAGCAAAGTAGATGGACATTTTCTCACATGTGGATCCAAAAACAATGTCATCCACATAAATCTGGGCAATCAACACAAAATTCTTGACTTCTCTAATAAATAGAGTTTTGTCAACGCTCCCCCTAGCAAAATCATGGTCTACAAGAAAATGAGTTAAGCGTTCATACCATGCACGGGGTGCTTGCTTGAGTCCGTAAAGCGCCTTTTTCAACCGGTACACTTTGTGAGGATACTTAGGATCAATGAATCCTTTTAGTTGTTCAACATACACTTCCTCATCAAGAATACCATTCAAGAAGGCGCTCTTTACATCCATTTGAAATAGTTTGAACTTTAACGCACAAGCAACAGCCATAAGAATTCTAATAGACTCGAGTCTGGCTACAGGGGCAAATGTTTCATCAAAATCAATGCCTTCAATTTGTGAATATCCCTGAGCCACTAACCGAGCCTTATTTCGTATTACATTCCCAGATTCATCGAATTTATTCTTGAAAATCCATTTGGTTCCAATAACATTTTTCCTTTTCGGCCTTGTCGACCAGATACCACACTTCATTTCTAATGAATTGTTAAAGCTCTTCCTGCATTGCAAGGATCCAGAATTCATCATTTAGAGCTTCATCAGCATTTTTTGGTTCTATTTTTGATGTGAAACACAGGTGACTATTGACTGCCTCCAACTGTCTCCTGGTTTTGACACCAATGCTAGGATCCCCAATGATTTGATTGAGGGGGTGATCCTTGACAATTTGTACATCACCAGGAGCAGTGGGGGCATTTAGAGATGAGGGTTGTTTATCAGATTTACCTATCTCGCATATGCCCTCATCTTCTTCTTCATCACCTGGAGACACAGATTTATCCAAGCTATCATCCACAGTCACATTGATTGACTCTTGAACTGATGAGGTTCGAAGGTTGTAGACACAAAAAGCTCTACTATTTAATGAGTATCCTAAGAAGATACCCTCATCACTTTTGGAGTCAAACTTTCCCAAATTTTCTCAGTCTCTCAGAATATAGCATGTACTACCAAAGACCTTAAAGTATTTTACATTTAGTGTCTTTCCACACCACAGTTCATAAGCTGTTTTGTTTAAACCTGCCCTTAAATAAACTCGATTAATAATATAGCAGGCAGTGTTTACATCTTCGGCCCACAGATTTTGAGTAAGATTTTTATTATTAAGCATAGCTGTAGCCATATCCAACAACACTCTATTTTTCCTTTCGGCAACCCCATTTTGTTGAGGTGTTTTGGGTGTTGAGAACTCATGACGAATACCCAATTCATCACATAATGTCGTCAAACGATGATCTTCAAATTCACCGCCGTGATCACTCCTGATTCTTGCTACCATGTATCCTTTCTCATTGTGAAGTCGCTTCACTTATTTTTGGAATTCACCAAAAGTGTCAGATTTTTCTCTTAGGAAGGCGATCTATGTGAATCTAGAGTAATCATCAACAACTACAAAGAAGTATCGTTTTCCACCTTGGCTAAGTACTCTGGTAGGACCAACTAGGTCCATGTGCATCATTTCAAATGGTTTTGATGTGACCAGGATAGAGGTTCTCTTGTGTGCAACCTTGATTTGTTTACTTTTTGGCATGCGACGCACACGGCATTTGGTCTTTTACCCATCTTGGGTAGACCTCTTACCAAATTTTTCTGACTCAGTTTAAACAGATTTCTATAATGTACATGACCGAGTCGATGGTGCCATAGTTCTGTTTCATCCTGAACGACCACGTGACACATGGTGGAGGAGCTTGAATTGTTGTGATTTTCAATGACATAGCAGTTGTCTCCTATGCGTAGACCTTTCATGACTAATTTTCCTGTGGAGTTCAGGATCTTGCACATATCTTTGGAGAAGCTTACTGAGTGCTCTTCATCACAAATCTGTGAGATACTCAGTAAGTTGTGTTTAAGGCCATCAACATACAGCACATTTTCAATTTCGGGCAAACCTGGCCCTGTGATGGTTCATTTACCAATAATTTTAGCTATGCTCCCATCACCAAATGTGACAGACCCACCATCAAATTTGTCATATGCACAAAATTGAGATCTATCACTTGTCATGTGTCTAGAGCAACCACTATCCAAGTACCATCTAGGGGTATTCCCAGCTTTTAAGGCAGTATGAATGACCAAACACTTATTCTTTACAACCCATTTAGTTGTTGTCCTTTTATGAGAGGTGTTCTTATGGTGAGATTCTCTAGTTTTCTTGGGAGAATCAGATTTTTCTTTTTCACACAAGAGGAGCAGTTTTCAAATTCAGCATTTTAATTTGCTCCAACAGTTCATCCATCCTCTTGTCCTTCTTAGGAAGAGCAGGATAATTCTTTCGAATGTTTCCCCTCTTTGGTGAAGAATGCATGGGAGGATTCCAATTAGCTTGGACATTTTTCCCGGTCGGTACAAATTTACCTTTCAAGTTTCTGACCGGATTTTTGAATACCAAGCACTCAAATTTTAAGTGGCCAATGTCTCCACAAGCATGGCAGACAGGAGATGCTCTAGTTTTACTCCCTGATGCACCATGATCTTTTCTTATAATCGGATGGACTGAGGTAGTTTTTGAAGTGTGACTGTCATAGCCCAAACCTCTTCTGTCCCTTGGTGATCTTACAACACCTAGGAGTTTTTCAAGGTTTTCTTCTCCTCGGGCGAACCGTCTTCTAGAGTCAACGACTTGACACTTAAGACGATCAATTTCAGTGTTCGCCTCTTTGAGTTCTTTCTCAAGTCTAGCATGCTTGTCTAGAGATTCACCACTTATGAGCTTTTTCTTTTCTTATTCAAGCTCATCATTCTTCCTTTTCAGCTCTTCTAGATCTTGATCCATCTTTTGATTCTCTATTTTCAATCCGTCAAGATTTTTTATCAGTTTGTCATTTTCAGCCTTCATTTGGCCCAACTTTTTTATGGTATTTATATTTTCAACGTATAGTTCGTTATATACCTCCTGAAGGCCTTCCTCCTCATTCTCATCATCACTCAAGGAATCATTTTCAGTGTTAGAGGATTCATGATCATCAATGTCTCCGGTGATATTTGCAATGGGCTCAATTTGAGGCACAATATCAGTAATGGAGGCCATTAAAATTCTGATTGAACCTTGCTCCTCCTCACTTTGGTATAGGACTGATTCTGATTCTGATTCTTCAGTCTCATCCCATTTAGCCGCCATTGCCTTTTTCTTGGCTTTATTATTGGTGCACTTGGATGCAATGTGACCAAATCCTCTACACTTGTAGCATTGAGGATCTTTTGACTTAACAAATTTTCCTTTGTTGTTCTTAGAGTGAAAAGGTTTACCCTTCTGGTAGGGTTTCCTTTTAGAAGTATTTCCCCTAGTTTTGAAGAACTTTTGAAATTTCTTGGCCATAAGTGCCATTTCTTCTAAGTCTGGATCTTCCTCACTTCCACATTCAGATTCTTGTTTCTTGTGAGAAGATTTCAGGGCTTGTACTTTTGGATTTGGAGGGAGTTTTGAAACCTAGCTCATAGGTTTGAAGGGACCCTAGTAATTCTTCAACTTTCATGGTATTTAGGTCCCTACATTCTTCTATGGTAGTAACTTTGGAAGAGAACCGTTCCGGTAGGGATCTCAGAATTTTCCTACATAGTCTATGCTCCGGAACAGGATCCCCCAAGCCCCACATTTCATTTGTGATCTTGTTCAATTTGGTATAGAAATCAGTAAATGTTTCGTGCTCCTCCATAGTAATGTTTTCAAATTGTGTAGAGAGGCGTTGAAGTTTTGAGTTTTTAACAATGCTTGTTCCTTCATGAGTAACTTCAAGAATGTCCCATGCCTGCTTACTTGTTGTGCAATTTTGAATCCGGCCAAATTCATCTTTAGATACTGAAGAAAAAATGGCATTCAGGCTTTTGGCATTATGAACACGTTGAGCTTTATTATAATCGGTCCACATCGCCTTATCTCTTGGCTTGAGGACATCCGGTTCACCTTCCTTACATATAGTGTCCATTGGGGGTTTATATCCAATATCAATCATGTCTCTAACATCGGAATCAATAGATTCCAAGAAGATGCACATTCAGGCTTTCCAGTATGGATAGTTTGACCCATCAAAGAAGGGAGGCTTAGTAACGGATGAAGAGTCCTCTCTAGACATATTTTCAAGTTCTCTTAGGATCTTACTCCGGGTTTTTAAACCTGAGCGGAGGAACCCGCTCTGATACCAATTGAAATTGCGGTTTTACCGCTTACAGAGATACTTGGAGATATGCCTAATGTCCTAGAGGGGGGTGAATAGGACTTTATAAATTCCAATTACAATTTAAAAACTAATCAAGTCAATCTTATCAACTAAGATTATCACAATAACATTTAATGCATTTATATGAGCAATTTGTAAGCAAGGACTATCATAGGCATTTCATCAAATAGTTAGCATTCATGATTGACTAAACCATTTAACACATAGCAATCATTCAATCTCACAATGCACAACGATTTATAGTGGTTCGGTTTCCCTACTCCACTCCCGGTTCACGATCTCAACCTATGAGACCACCGGATTTCACTATAGTCTTGGTTTTAAATCAGGTTAACCATCAACCTTGACATCCTTTAATCTAGGACTGCGTTTACCATCTGCCGATAGCCCAATCCAGGGTCTTGACGAGTTTGGATCTCAAACTCTCTCCAATCCTAATCCAAGGACGGTCACGTACACTCCCGCCGGAGTTTCCCAATCCAGGGAATAGAGATTCAATAAATTGACTCTCAAATACTACACATACCTAGACGATTGAGCCCCGATACAGCGCCTTTGATGAGTAGCTTTAGCTTCCACAAATGCCTTAGCTCCTCTCCAAGCTCCCACGATCAGCTACCAATGCATATGATGTTCCTAGACTAGTGTCGGGTAGGTGGGAGAAGGTATTGATGTTCCATATGCCTATTACAATGCAATGGATAATGAAGGAACCATCAATTGGATCATTCAATGACTATGAATGACTTCAACATGAAGATTAAATGATAGGGACAGCCATGAATGCCATGCTTGAGTTCATTGTTCAAACCGTGCTTTGAATACTCAATGTAGTGCCATTAATGGCTAGGTTTGAAGGATGAACTCAAGACTATGATGAACAAAAGATATTAGATGAAGGCCTTAATAGCCTCTCTTAATGCTCTAGATGGGTGTGCAAGTTCTACCCTCAAAGCCCTCGAAATATGTCTTTATAGGCTCCAAGAATCGAGCTCCAACAGATAGAAAACGGTCACGTGCGACTTGTCTAAACAGCTCAACGACCGGTCTTCACTGTGCCTCCGACCGGTCTGACAACCGGTCGTGCGACCGGTCTCCCTATATGAAAAAATCCCCTGAAGTCTCTGGACATATTTTGGTCCATTTGCGACCGGTCGTGCGACCGATCGTGGGAGGTCAACGACCGGTCGTGGGTAGTCAGTGACCGGTCTCACTTTAAACTATATTTCCCATTTGGATGCTGGACAGATTTCGTCCATTTACGACCGGTCTTGAGAGACCAGCGACCGGTCCTCAGACCGGTCTTCAGCTAGATATTTTATGAGTTTTCTCTTTCAAATGCTTTCTGTCTGAGATCCTGTTTCAGCCGACCGGTCGTACGACCGGTCGTCAAGCTCAATTCTTGGCCTAAATTTGGGGTGAACTCCCTTATCTATAATGGTGCACATAGAGATGATTTTCCTATGCTTTACAACTGATTTGCACCTACATAATGGAGGTCCAAGACTGATCATCTTGACCTTAAGTCCGTGGATCAATTGGCAAACATAAAATACGATTCGAATGCCATGGATTTGGATGTTTTAGGATACTATAGGCTATCTACATGCAACTTACCTGGGATCTTGTTTTAGTATGAGCTTGAGCAATGGAAGAAGCATAATCTTCAAGTCTTGATCTTCAATTCTTCGACCGGGGCTCACACGACAAGACGCGACCAACCAACTGTTCACTCGCCTCAAGTGTAAGGCTGCGATGTAGTAATAAATCTCGGTAAGACCGAGGTCGATCCACAGGGAAAGAGTAACAGCTTCCTAATTACTCCAGCAACTCAGTTTAATAGAGTAAATTCAAATTCAATGGGATGTTTAATTAAAACAGTAACTTAATGAAAAATCAGAGATATAATGTACTAAGGCTTTCAAGGATCCACTTGTAGCAATCCTATGTCAATTCAGTCAATCCAAGTAGAGAACACAACTAGATTTGAAGTCCTATCTCTCATCTAGTTGGAAAATGAAGCATTCACACACATTCATCCAATTCAAGTTGAACTTCCAAGTTCAAGTCCATTCAATCAATGTAGAATTCAAATTCATAGCCTGCGGAGTAACAGCCATGCCTATGGACTATGGCCTGCTCAAGGATTACTATAATTCGAATCTAAACAAGCAACCTGTGATAATCTCAGAGAATTAAAAGGAATTCATGTCCGGAGCACATAAACTCAGATAAGACATCTCAAACTACCACCTATTGGACTGAAACATAAGAAAAATCAACTTTGAATTGAAAAATACTTAAATCAAACTGAAATTAACATAGAACTGGCTACAAGCTTCACCTCTCAGCCTTAGCTGAGAGGTTTTAGCCGAGCATAGTCATGCTACAACTAAAAACTCAAAAATAAAGCATAAAACTAGAAAAACCCGAAGATAGATGTTGCAGACGCTCCACAGTCGCCTTCAGCCTCCAAACTCACGTTCCTTCTCCTCTCTGATACCTTAGGGAGAGCCCCTAGGTGGCCTTTTATAGCAACAATCCTCCCTTGCGTCGGATTCTGCGAAATCCTACGCCTTGCGCAGCAATTTTCGGAGTCCCGAATTAGAAAGGATTCTTCTTACGCAGGGCCGACCGGTCGTGACCGGTCGGCCTTGCTTTTCAAATACTCCAGAGAGCACAGTCGACCGGTCATGACCGGTCGGTGTGGACTGTCCATTGTTCCAGCGTGCATGCCCGACCGGTCATGACCGGTCGGGCTGATTTATCCTTCATCCAGTGCCTATAGCCGACCGGTCATGACCGGTCGGGCTGATTTTCTGCAATGTGTCCAACCTTCCTGGCCGACCGGTCAAGACCGGTCGGCCTCCTTCCATTTACTTCTTTTATGTGGCTGACCGGTCAGACGACTGGTCAGCCTTGTTTTTCTTCCACTTTTTCTTCTTTTCTTCATTCTCTTTTCTCCCTTTTTCTTCTTCTTTCTTTGGTCCATCCTAGGACTTCATGCAATGTCTTTAAATACATTCTTTTGGCTCCAATTTGATGAAATCCACTCTCATCCCTACAATCACAGAAACACGTGTTAGGTGGGCCTTTAAACCATGAAAATCATGCAAACTATGTAGTGTAATGGGCAATGCAATGTATAAATTGGAGGTTCAACACACTCCCCAACCAGCTTTTTGCTAGTCCCGGGCAAAACATGCGTGAAAATAATTTCAAACCTCCAAATCCAACTCCCCTTCAGAACCCATGATTCTATCCATCCCAAGATGTATAAGTGAAGAATTTGGCAAAATTAGGTGCTAGAAGCTGAACCTTGGACTCTCAAAACATAAGAAGTGTCTACATGTAATTCCCGCTGATTGATTGATAAATAGAAGAACTCGAACAAATTCCACCTAATGTGCATAGTGAAAGATCATCTCATGAGTTCCTGGAATCATCTTCTTCATAGATTAAGTAGACGAAGGATTTTAAGGTGTACAGAGCAACAGCAAGCCTATGACAGGAATTTGCCTTACTGTCCTTCCGACGGCTTTCACACTACGTCCCATTTCCGGCTTTGGTTACGGTTCGACCATCCCCCGGTTGGTAATAGGTAGCCCTTTTCGGAATTTTCCACCATTTTTCTTTCCTTCCCGATTTCATCCTTTCTTTCCTTTTTTTTTTAAATTAGATAGGATTTTTTTTGAAATCCATATCTTCTGTTATTTTCCCATGGACAAGGATGGACAAAATACCCCGGCTTGGCTGCTCAACACCTTTAAACCAAAGTCTAGCTAATCCACAAATCACATAAACCTGTTACTCATGAAAATCGTGTAATGTGAACTTGGTGTAAAGGTGTTCAAATTTTCTATCAATCATAACAATAGGGGAATTAACATATAAAACCATTATGTTGGAAGAAATTCAAGACTACAACATCACACACTTCGTATCTCCTCTTCTTATACTCATAGCATCTCAAATGTATAGAAACAAGATTTTCTAAAAGAGTTTTGGGATATTAGAAAATTCAAAAAAAATTTGTGCATATGGAGCTCGAAATGTTGCAATACGCTAGATGAAGAAGCTCATCTCACCCCCCAACCAAATCTTGCATTGTCCGCAATGTAAAAAGATCGTCAATTAGCATGAACATGAGAGCAATGGTAAACAATGAGAGAGTGAGAACAATAGTACCTGATAGAGTGATCATGGAATTCTCCAACCCAACAACTAAAACCTATTAAAACAGTAAAACAAAACTACACCTACCTATGCTATACCTCCATCAGACGAGGAGATCAATCATCCTGATAGACAGGATCATTCAGGGAGATGGACATGTCCTCTGAATCAAATTTCTCAACAAATGGTTTAAGGCGTTGTCCATTAACTTTGAAACAGTCACCATTCGCTGCATTCTCAATCTCAACAGCCCCATGAGGAAAAACTTCTTTAACAAGATATGGGCCGGTCCATCGAGATCGTAATTTTCCCGGAAAAAGATGAAGTCGGGCATTATACAAGAGCACTTTCTGTCCTTCATGGAAAGATTTCCTTAAGATGTGCTTGTCATGAAAGGCCTTCATCTTGCTCTTGTAAATTCTCGAATTCTCGTATGCATCGTTCCGGATCTCATCAAGCTCATTTAATTGAAGTTTGCGAAGCGAGCTAGCCTTGTCAATGTCAAAATTTAGAGCCCGAATTGCCCAATAGGCTTTGTGTTCTATCTCCACAGGCAAATGGCAAGCCTTCCCATAGACAAGTCTATAAGGGGACATTCTAATGGGTGTCTTGTAGGCAGTAAGGTGAGCCTAAAGTGCATCATCTAATCTTAGGGACCAATCCTTGCGACCCGGTCTCACCGTCTTTTCCAAAATTTGCTTGATTTCCCTATTGGAGATTTCAGTTTGCCCACTTGTTTGTGGGTGGTATGGGGTACTCACTTTGTGCCTAATACCATATTTCTTCATCAAGGTTTCAAAAAGGTCTATTGCAAAAGTGAGAATCACCATCACTAATAATGGTTCGAGGCGTCCCAAATCTAGAAAGTATGTTTTCTTTGAGAAACTTGAGAACCGTACGATGATCGTTGGTTCTACATGGGATAGCCTCTATCCATTTAGACACATAATCTACGGCCAACAGAATATAGATATGTCCAAAAGATGAGGGGAATGGTCCCATGAAATCGATGCCCCAACAGTCAAAGACTTCAAGATGTTGAATTGGGGTGAGAGGCATCATATTGCGACGGGATAATCCTCCTAACTTCTGGCAGCGCTCGCATGCTTTGCAAAACTCGTGGGTATCTTTAAATAATGTGGGCCAATAAAAACCACACTGCAGAATTTTTGCAGTTGTTTTCTTGGCTGAAAAATGACCCCCACATGCTTGATCATGACAAAAGGAGATGACTGAATTGTGTTCATCATCGGGGACGCATCTCCTTATAATTTGGTCTGGGTAATATTTAAACAATAGAGGTTCATCCCAGAAAAATCTGCGCACTTCCCTTAGAAATTTACGTTTGTCTTGCGCAGTCCAATGAGTCGGCATCGCACCTGTGGAAAGATAATTGGCTATATCAGCGTACCATGGTGGATGCGTAGCAACAAAGAGTTGCTCATCAGGGAATGAGTCCTCAATAGGTGACTCGTCAATGGAATTTGGTAGGACTAGACGGGATAGATGATCCGCCACCACATTTTCTACCCCTTTCTTATCTTTGATCTCCAAATCGAATTCTTGAAGGAGTAGGATCCATCTTAGCAAATGGGGCTTAGCATCCTTCTTGGAAAGAAGGTATTTCAGCGCCGCATGATCTGTATAAACAATAACTTTGGATCCTATTAAATATGGCCTGAATTTGTCCAAGGCAAAAATGACAGCTAGGAGCTCTTTCTCCGTAGTCGAATAGTTAACTTGGGTAGGATTCAAGGTCCTACTTGCGTAGTAGATGACATGGGGCTTTTTATCCTTCTTTTGGCCTAACACCGCTCCAATAGCAAAATCGCTTGCATCGCACATCAACTCAAAAGGAGTGGACCAATCTGGTGGTTGCATGATAGGAGCGGTTGTTAACATGTCTTTTAGCTTTGAAAAAGCTAATTGACATTCGGCACTCCACTCAAATTGGTTTTCCTTTTGTAGAAGGTTGCATAAAGGCCTTGAGATGTGACTAAAGTCCTTTATAAACCTTCGATAGAAACCGGCGTGTCTAAGGAAGGACCGCACATCGCGTATGCTTTTGGGTGGTGGTAGATTGGAAATTATGTCAATTTTCGCCCGGTCTACTTCTATTCCATTGGACGAGATGATATGTCCAAGGACTATTCCTCTTTGTACCATGAAATGGCACTTTTCCCAGTTTAATACAAGTTGCTTTTCTTCACACCTCCTCAAGACCAACTTCAAGTGCTCGAGACACTCATCAAAAGTACAACAAAAAACAGAAAAGTCATCCATGAACACCTCAAGAAACTCACCCACCATGTCCGAGAAAATACTCAACATGCATCGTTGGAATGTGGCGGGTGCATTGCATAACCCGAATGGCATCCTTCGGTAAGCGAAGGTACCAAACGGGCATGTAAATGTGGTTTTCTCTTGGTCTTCCGGAGCTATCTCAATTTGGTTGTATCCGGAATAGCCATCTAGGAAGCAATAATAGGGATGGCCTGCCAACCTCTCCAAGATTTGATCCATAAATGGGAGAGGGAAGTGGTCTTTCCTAGTAACCGTGTTGAGCTTCCTATAATCAATGCACATACGCCAACCGGTAGTCACCCTAGTCGGTATAAGCTCGTTGTTGGTGTTTTCGATGATGGTAATACCGGATTTCTTGGGGACAACTTGGGTGGGGCTCACCCATTGGCTATCTGAGATGGGGTAGATGATACCCACATCCAATAGCTTTAACACCTCGGCTTTGACAACCTCCATCATGTTTGGATTTAGCCTTCTTTGAGGTTGTCTAGATGTTTTTGCATTTTCCTTAAGGTGTATACGGTGAGTGCAAACCGAAGGATCTATCCCTTTGAGATCCGCTATTGTCCAACCTATGGCTTCCCGATGTTCTTTGAGTAGCTCAATCAACTTGAGCTCTTGGTCTTTCTCTAGGTGGGAGGTAATGACAACTGGGAACGTTTCCTCTTGACCCAAATATACGTATTTAAGCTCTGATGGCAGCGGTTTGAGGTCAAGCTTTGGTGGTTTGATGTTAGACGGTAGAGGCCTTGATATGGTTGGTGGCAATTTTTCAAAGTGGTGCCTCCACTGGCTAGTATCAACTACCGGTCTTTCTATATTTAATGCCTGCACAATCTCACTACTGATGGGATCTTCGGAATCCATGATATGTGCTAAGCATGTCTCCAAGCTTTCTAGTGGTTCAAGTTGGAAGAGTTCTTCTTCTTCAAAAGTTTCGAGCATGTTCACATCGAAGAACTCATCATCATCGACATCCCTATGTCTTTTGCCCAAATGAAACACATTTACCTCTAGTGTCATGTTTCCAAAAGATATTTGCATCACCCCATTCCGGCAATTGATGATTGCGTTTGATGTGGCAAGGAATGGGCGGCCTAATATCACCGGTATTTGGGTGCTAGCATCCAAAACCGGTTGTGTGTCCAAGACTATAAAATCTATCGGGTAGTAGAATTTGTCAACTTGGACTAGAACATCCTCAACTATCCCCCTTGGTACACAGATAGATCTATCAGCGAGTTGCAATGTGGTTTTGGTGGGTTTTAATTCACCAAGGCCCAATTGCTCATATACCAAGTATGGGATCAAGTTTACACTCGCCCCCAAGTCTAACAAGGGACGTTCAATCCGGTAGTCTCCAATGATACATGAGACTGTGGGACTACCGAGATCTTTGAATTTTGGGGGAGTCTTTTGAGTGAGGATGGCACTAACTTGCTCAGTTAAGAAGGCCTTTTGCTGCACATTATATTTGCGTTTTGTTGTGCATAGGTCTTTTAGAAACTTAGCATAAGAGGGAATTTGTTTGATGGCATCAAGCAAAGGGATATTGATCTTGACTTGTCTGAAAATCTCTAGAATATCTTGAGAATTTGGGAGAGATTTTGGGGCAACCAATCTCGATGGGAATGGTGCTATGGGCTTGTAAATGCGTTCCGGTTGTTGTGGGGCTAAGTTAGATCCATTTTCACCCTCAGAATTTACCGGATCATTAGGCTCATCGGCCTTCACCGGAATAGTTTTGTCAATTTGTTTACCACTTCTAAGGGTGGTAATGGATTTAGCTTGCTCCATGTTTTGGTTGGACGGATTAGGGATGCTTACTTCATGTACTTGCTTTGGATTGGGCTGAGGTTGGGCCGGAAAGGTCCCTTCCCTAGCATTCAAGCGTCCCTTAATCTCATCAACCGAGACTTTCAGCTCTTGGAACAATTGCTGATTTGATTCATTTATTTGCGCTTGCCCTTGCATAAATGCTCTCAAGGTATCCTCCAATGAGAATTGAGGTGGGGCCATATTTTGCATGGGTGGCCCTCTTTGGGAGTTGGTAGGATTGCCTGTTGGGGCATTCTTCCAACTGAAATTCGGGTGGTTCTTCCAACTCTCATTGTATGTATTACCTACCGGTCCATTGAAGGGCCGTTGATAACCATATGTGGCATTGGCTGTCTCTTGCAGCACTTCTTTAAATGCAGGAATTGTGGGACAATCTTGCGTGGCGTGTAAGTCGGTGAGACAAATCCCACATGTGGTTTCAACAGCTTCCTTGGACTTGGAAACTCCATTTTTGCTAAGTTCCATGGCCTCAACCTTCCTTGTGAGGTTGGCTATCCTTGCATTTACGTCGTCTTCCTCTTTAAGGACATATATCCCTCCTTTCTCTTGAGTAGGCTTGGGATTCTTGGGTTTATCCGAGGTGTCCTAAGATTGGGCGTTTTCAGCCAACATGTCCAAGTAACTCCAAGCATCATCTGGATTTTTACTCATAAACTCGCCATTGCACATCATTTCCACAAATTGGCGCATATTAGAACTTAATCCATCATTGAAAAAATTTATAATTCGCCAACTCTCATAGCCATGATGTGGGCAAGCAAGCAGGAGTTCCTTAAATCTTTCCCAACATTGAAAGAATGATTCGCCCTCTTTAGCTGAGAAATTCATTATGGCCCTTCGAAGAGTGTTTGTCCTATGAGCTGGGAAGAACTTTTTCAAGAATTCCCGGTTCATCTCAACCCATGACCCAATCGAATATGGTCTAAGAGAGTGAAGCCAATCTTTGGCTCTTTCTTTCAAGGTGAAGGGAAAAAGTTTAAGTCTGATTGTATCCCCAGAAACATTGGGATAATGCAAGGTGGCCAACACTTCTTCGAATTCTTGCAAGTGTAAGTATGGGCGGTCAGAGTCTAGCCCATGGAATTTAGGTAAAAGTTGGATTACTCCCGGTTTTATGTCAAGGGTCCCACCGTTAGCTGGTAGAACTATGCAAGAAGGTGTAATTGTACGAGCAGGTTGTAGGTAATCCCGTAGTGATCTCATTGGAGGAACATTATGTACCTCATTCTCTCCTACTCCTTCCTGATTTGCGTTTGTGGTTGGAGTAGGGGGGGAGGATTCCTTAAGGGTGTTTGATCCATACTCCCCAAACTTTCACGATGCTCTTGATAATTCCGGACTTGTCTATGGACTGACAATGGTCCAACTAAACCACCTTCAGATTGAAGACGATTTGAATGATTACGTTCCCAACGGGACATAAACCACTCAACCAGAAACTGAAACTAATCCTATTTTAGAAAACTAAAATCTGAAACTGAAAGAAAATTCTGCAGAAGCTAAGTTAGAAGGGTATCACCTGATGCGCTTGAACTAGAGAAAAACTCCTACAAAACAAAAAAACTTGTTAGTTCTAAGAAAATCAAAAAGCCTAACTATTTCTACTTCTACAGCTGCTGAAATTATTTGAAAACCGTTATCTAATTTCCCCGGCAGCGGCGCCAAAAACTTGTTCACTCGCCTCAAGTGTAAGGCTGCGATGTAGTAATAAATCTCGGTAAGACCGAGGTCGATCCACAGGGAAAGAGTAACAGCTTCCTAATTACTCCAGCAACTCAGTTTAATAGAGTAAATTCAAATTCAATGGGATGTTTAATTAAAACAGTAACTTAATAAAAAATCAGAGATATAATGTACTAAGGCTTTCAAGGATCCACTTGTAGCAATCCTATGTCAATTTAGTCAATCCAAGTAGAGAACACAACTAGATTTGAAGTCCTATCTCTCATCTAGTTGGAAAATGAAGCATTCACACACATTCATCCAATTCAAGTTGAACTTCCAAGTTCAAGTCCATTCAATCAATGTAGAATTCAAATTCATAGCCTGCGGAGTAACAGCCATGCCTATGGACTATGGCCTGCTCAAGGATTACTATAATTCGAATCTAAACAAGCAACCTGTGATAATCTCAGAGAATTAAAAGGAATTCATGTCCGGAGCACATAAACTCAGATAAGACATCTCAAACTACCACCTATTGGACTGAAACATAAGAAAAATCAACTTTGAATTGAAAAATACTTAAATCAAACTGAAATTAACATAGAACTGGCTACAAGCTTCACCTCTCAGCCTTAGCTGAGAGGTTTTAGCCGAGCATAGTCATGCTACAACTAAAAACTCAAAAATAAAGCATAAAACTAGAAAAACCCGAAGATAGATGTTGCAGACGCTCCACAGTCGCCTTCAGCCTCCAAACTCACATTCCTTCTCCTCTCTGATACCTTAGGGAGAGCCCCTAGGTGACCTTTTATAGCAACAATCCTCCCTTGCGTCGGATTCTGCGAAATCCTACGCCTTGCGCAGCAATTTTCGGAGTCCCGAATTAGAAAGGATTCTTCTTACGCAGGGCCGACCGGTCGTGACCGGTCGGCCTTGCTTTTCAAATACTCCAGAGAGCACAGTCGACCGGTCATGACCGGTCGGTGTGGACTGTCCATTGTTCCAGCGTGCATGCCCGACCGGTCATGACCGGTCGGGCTGATTTATCCTTCATCCAGTGCCTATAGCCGACCGGTCATGACCGGTCGGGCTGATTTTCTGCAATGTGTCCAACCTTCCTGGCCGACCGGTCAAGACCGGTCGGCCTCCTTCCATTTACTTCTTTTATGTGGCTGACCGGTCAGACGACCGGTCAGACGACCGGTCAGCCTTGTTTTTCTTCCACTTTTTCTTCTTTTCTTCATTCTCTTTTCTCCCTTTTTCTTCTTCTTTCTTTGGTCCATCCTAGGACTTCATGCAATGTCTTCAAATACATTCTTTTGGCTCCAATTTGATGAAATCCACTCTCATCCCTACAATCACAGAAACACGTGTTAGGTGGGCCTTTAAACCATGAAAATCATGCAAACTATGTAGTGTAATGGGCAATGCAATGTATCAATTGGAGGTTCAACACCAACACGCCAATTGACAACAAAAGATGTACTAACAATAAGAATGTTGATGTGATAGGGGATGTAGTTGCACTTTTAGAGTGTATCGGCATATAATGTTAGCCAAGAGAAGGATGTGGAAACAACACTTTGTTGTGCTAAGAAATCAATTCATATTTCCACACCTTTATGGATCATGCATACCAAACTCTACCAATCCTGGGATGATCCATACTTGCAATATGAATACCAGGAAAATCTGAATGGAGACATATTTTTTCTAACAAATATGGTGATGTCTCCTCTTATACATGTGGTGAAAATATTAAGGAACCCGTTGAAATTCTTTTTTGGGATTTTCAGTGGCTTATCTGGATCATTCACGCACATGTATTTTGTAAAGCAGGATATTGGATGACTTTATTGCAAAACCTTTGATCCATCTACTGATTCTGCTTGATTTTATGCTTTTGGATGAGTGGTTGGGATTAACCTCCTAGTCTGATGGAGGATGATTTTAAATTGCTTTCCTGGATGATATCCCATTAGGATATGCATTGATCAGTAGATTTTGTTGTGAAGTAATCCATCTTCAAAAGCTAATCTTACCATGAAATATATTCCTCAGGTGATATCTCTCTTTCTCACTCCCTTTGTTTTGTCATTGCTTTGCATTCATCATATATTTTCTTACATTGTGGACAATGTAAAGTTTTGGTTGGGGGGTGAGCGATTCCTTAGATGAATCTGTTAGTGCACTTTTCTGTGGCATACTAGTGCACCTTGTTTGTCAATCACTTACGTCAGTGAGTCTAGTGTCAGTTGAGCTTAATGAAGACGAAGACCGAAGACTCAAGTGGCCCGGCGACATCAAGGAAGAAGAAACAGGTAAAAGTGATGCCTTGATGTGCCTTAACCTTGACCAAAACCCAACCCTTTAAACCTCTTTGATGACCTTGACCATGTTAGGAAACCTTTTAGTCATCATAGATTAGCCCTAGGTGTCCCAAAAGTGCACCCAAACCTTGGCCAATGCGAGAGGGTTGAGAAATGTGGGTCAGCAAACCAATCTGGCTGAACCCAGGCCTGGCCGACCGGTCAAGACCGGTCTGACTGGGATCCACCTTGGACAGCAACCTACTGGAGTACAGGCCATTGGGGGCCGACTGGTCTTGACCGGTCGACTGGGCCTGTCCGACCGGTCTCGACCGGTCAGGCAGCTCTCTCCACTTAGGCAGCAGCCCCTGTCCACCTTCAGGCCTATGGCCGACCGGTCCAGACCGGTCGTGGACCCCTGGCCGACCGGTCACGACCGGTCGGCACTATCCATTTTCTGCCCATTTTGTATCCGTTGCACACTTTTCTATATAAGGGCTTGGCTTGTTTTGAGGGGCAATAAGAGGGATTTCGAGAGGAGTGAAGCCACCATTTGTTGGAGACCATTTGAGGCTCATTCCCAACCTATGCAAGGCATCTTCCTTGTGCTTTAACACAAGATTGGAGCATTCCAAGGTCATGAAGAAGATGACCTCCATCCCCTATTGATCTCTAGAGTTTGGAACCTTCTTGATTGGCAAATCCTTGTCCAAAACTCTAAGATGAGATCGTTGTAGGAGAGAACCTCTAGGCAACCCATTCCCATCAGTTGTAGAGTTCTCATACCTATTCTCCTATCACCTTGGGCATCTCAAAGGCATCACATGCAAGGTGTTTGATCAAGTGTGGCTGAGGCATTGGCGACGCAACTACAACACGATCGTGGGAGCAAGGGAAGCTGATTGAAGCACGGGAGAGCGGAGATCAAGCAACCCAAACCGGCACTGAACAAGGGGCTCATTCGACAAGTAAGGTTGTCCTTTTTGAGAGTCCATTTAGAGTTTGTTTGTCAAACTCGATCTAGGGACGTTAGCCGTTCCTTGGCCCATTAGCCGGGCCTAAACTAAGTCTCCAAGGGGGAGCCTCTGACACGGGAGTGAACGTGCGTCGGGTTGAGAGTTAGCTTATGTTTAAAACTCCGTTCGGGTTGAGAGTTAGCCCTTTGTCCAAAACTCCGGTTATGGTTGAGAGGTAAACCGGTAAAACCTCCGTGTAAAGGTTGAGAGGTGAACCTCATTTAAAACCTCCAATAGTGAATGCCGGTGTGCTCAAAGGAGTTGAGTACTTGAACTGAGAGTGGGGTAGACCCAAAGTCGAACCATTATACATGCTTGTGTTTGTGATTGTTTTGAGCATATTGATATCTTAGCATTGGAAGTTTAATTGTTCAATTATGAATGCTTGATAGGAATGTACGCTAGGCACTGGATTGGCACATCCACACACAAGATGTACTTTCACTAAGTGTGTAGACTTGAGCTCATTAATCCATCCTTATATGTCTACATAGTTTGCATAGGTTAGGAGCTTGATTAGTTAAATCATTTATTTACCTGTGCATGCTTAGACTAGGATTGTTTATTGCTTAACCATATGCTAGTCTTGTGATTGGACTCACTTAGGCTTGGAAGCCGAAGTGTTCTTGCTTACTTAGTTTAATTTGTTGAATTGTGCAAGTAGGCGAAAAGAATTTCAAAAAAGGATCTAATTGTTCACTCCCCAAGTGTAGGGTTGCGATGTACTAATAATTCGGAAAGACCAAGTATCGTTCCCACAGAGATTTATGAATGGGTATTCTCAGAATTTGTCTAAAATAACTAATAATTAAGATTTTATTAAGAACTAAAGCTATAAAATAATGATTTGGGTTTAAATAGTGAATGTGTAAGGTAATATCAATCTAAAAAGGCACTAGAGCGCCAAGGATCCACTTTTGATAAGTTTCAATGCATCAACACAACTAGGTCTCTCATAACTCAATCGGAATCGAATATTCATATCTCTATCCGATCGGAATATAGAGCGGTTTAATCAACAATTATCCAAAATAAGTGTTTATTCATTGATTTGATTCCCACAACCATGCTCAGGCCTTGGGCACACTCAATTGTGTAGGCCAAGCCTCTTTCCAATCTAATTGAGACTCACAACCATAGCCTTCATCAAATCCTGTCACTAGACTTGATTACAACTAATGATTAGAACTCTAATTAAATCAAAATCAATCACCAAACAACTATTTCAGATTACTACAAAAGATAAGAAATTTAGTTGAATGAGTTCCCACATGAAAATCAGGCCATTGCATACAAGGCAATCAAAGAATCTACCATGCCCAGAGTCGATGATAGATCAATGAACTACACAAGCATAAACAATGCTCAGAAACTAAATTACTAAGTTAGGATCACTAAGAATCACATGAGCCCGGAGTCATCAAGAGATCAAAGTAAAAACCCAACTAGTACTTGATTCAAACTCACATTAACTAAAATTCATCAATTAAATCATAAAAAGGAAACCTAGGTTGCATCAATCCATCAAAAACGAATCAAAAGCTTTACCTCTTAGCCCTAGCTAAGAGGTTTTAGTTCATCTCTAACATCCTTGAACTAAAAAGCCTCAATAACATAAAAACTACTAAAACAGGAAGAAAACTAAGAAAACTGGAAGTAGAATCCGTCTCCTAAGCAATCCCCACGTCCTAGCATGCCCTGGTATGAAGGGAAGAAGTCCTTTTATAGCTTGGAGGTGTCCATTGCGTAAGAAACTTCCAAATTGTGCAAGGAATTACGAACTTGCGCAGAGAATTTCGGTGCCCAATTTAGAAACTCTGTTTTGCATATGTACGACCGGTCGCACGACCGGTCGGACTGGCTTGGCCAACCGGTCGGGCTTGTCTATTGTCAATCCAGGGAGTGCTGAAAGGGGTGCGACCCGTTGGCCGACCGGTCTTGACCGGTCGGACCGTGTAATTCGTCCTCTAGTGGCTTCCAATGATGTGGCGACCGGTCCTGACCGGTCGGGCTTCCTTGGCCGACCGGTCGTCCGACCGGTCTAGGCCCTTTTTTCTTCTTTATTTATTTCTTTCTTTTTCCGCTATGCTTTCTTCTTTCACCCTTTCATGCTTAGTCTTGTGATCTTCAATGTATATAAAGTGCTCCTATTTGGCCTTGAATTAGTGAAATCTCCATCTTGTCCTACAATCACAAATCATACATTACATTAGTCCTTTAAACATGTGAACCGTGCATAATGAGTGATGAATTAGGGTTAGAATATGCACAATTAAGAGCTCAACACACCCCCCAACCAGGATTTTGCTAGTCCCGAGCAAAACATGCGTGAAACAAGTTTCATTCTCCAAAACCCAACTCTCTTTCAGAAACTATTCTTCTATACATTCCAAGACACATAAGCGTAAAAAGAAATTAGGTGATAAAGGTTGAAACCTTAAACTCTCAAAACATAATAAGTGTTTATATGAAATTCCCGCTGATTGATTGATAAATAGAAGAACTTGAACAAATTCAACCTAGTGTGCATAGTGAAAGTTCATCTCATGAGTTTCCGGGATTATCTTCTTCATAGATCAACTAAACTATAGATATTAAGGTGTATAGAGTAACAACAAGCCTATGACAGGAATTTGCCTTACCGTCCTTCCGACGGCTTTCACACTACGTCCTATTTCCGGCTTTGGTTACGGGTAGACCATCCCCCGGTTGGTAGTAGGTAGCCCTAATCGGAATTTTCCACCATTTTTGCATCATTCCCAATTTCATCATTCCTTTCCTTTTTCTTTTACATTAGATAGGATTTTTAGAAATCCATATCTTTCGTTATTTTCCCATGGACAAGTATGGACAAAGTATCTCAGCTTGGTTTCTCCATACCTTAAATCAAGGTCTAGTCAATCTACAAATCACATAACCCTTTCAAATCATGAAAATCGTGTAATGTGAACTAGGTGCAAAAGGTGTTCAAATTTTCTATCAATCATAAAAATAGGTGAATTCACATATAAAACCATTATATTAAGAGAAATTCAAAGCTTGCAACATCCCTCACTTCGTATCTCCTTTTCTTATACTTATATCATCTCGAATGCATAGAATCAAAGTTTTCCAAAAGAGTTTTGAATTTTAGAAAAATCAAAAAATTTCTACATCGTTGCTTGAAATGTCACAAAAGCTAGCAGATTCATCTAAGGAATCTCTCTCACCCCCAACCAAAACTTTACATTGTCCTCAATGTAAGAATGTATACAATGAATGCAACACATGAGAGCAATGCCAAAACCAAAAGAGAGTGAGAAAGAGAGATATCACCTGAAGCATATATCGCATGGCAAGATTAGCTTTTTGTTGAACCTCCAATTTATACATTGCATTGCTCATTATACAACAAGGTTTGCATGATTTTCATGGTTTAAAGGCCCACCTAACACATGTTTTTGTGATTGTAGGGATGAGAGCGGATTTCATCCAATTGGAGCCTAACAAAGGTTATTTGAAGACATTGGAGGAAGTCCTAAGATGGACCAAAGAAAGAAGAAGAAAGAGGGAGAAAAGAGGATGAAGAAAAGAAGAAAAAGTGTAAGGAAAACAAGGCAGACCGGTCGTCCGACCGGTCAGCCACATCAAAGGAGCAAGTTAAAGACATGCTGACCAGTCAAGACTGGTCGGCCATGCACACTGTATGAAGGCTGATCATATTGATGAAGGGCCGACCGGTCATGACCGGTCGGCCAAGGCTCTCTGAATAAGATGGAAACAAAGCCCGACCGGTCATGACCGGTCGGGCATGCACGCTGGACTGTGGACAGGTCTGTCCGACCGGTCTTGACCGGTCGACAGCACTCCCTGGACTGTTTTTAGAAGCTAGTCCGACCGGTCATGACCGGTCGGCGGTGCTCTCTGGAAGGTGTAAAACATCAGTCCGACCGGTCGTGACCGGTCGGCTCTGCGTAAGATCAGTCCTTTCTAAATCAGGACTCCGAAAAACACTGCGCAATGCGTAGCCTTTCGCAGAATTCGACGCAAGGGAGATTGTTTGCTATAAAAGGACACCTAGGGGCTCTTCCTAGGTTATCAGAGAGGCTAAGGAACGTGGGTTTGGAAAGCGAAGGCGATCGTGGAGGGGCTGCAACTCTCCTATTCGGGTTTTCCTGTTTTTATGCTTTATTTCAGAGTTTTTAGTTGTAGCATGACTATGCTCGGCTAAAACCTCTCAGCTAAGGCTGAGAGGTGAAGCTTGTAGCTAATTCTATGTTGGTTTCAGTTTAATTCAAGTAATTTACATTCAAGTTTGGATTTTTACATGATTTAGTTCCAAAAAGTGGTAGTTTGAGACGTCTTATCTGAGTTTATGTGCTCCGGACATGAATTCCTTTTAATTCTCTGAGATTATCATGTTTGTTTATCTAAATTCGGATTATAGTAATCCTTGAGCAGGCCATAGTCCAGAGGCATGGCTGTTACTCCGCAGGCTATAGTTTTGAGTTTTGTATTGATTGAATGGAACTAGAACTTGGAAGTTCAACTTGAATGTGATGGAATGTGTGTGAATGCTTTATTCTCCAACTAGATGAGAGATAGGACTTCGATTCTAGTTGTGTTATCTACTTGGATTGACTGAATTGACATAGGATTGCTATAACTGGATCCTTGAAAGCCTTAGTACTTTATATCTCTGATTTTTCGTTAAATTCCTGTTTTAAGTAAACATTCAATTAAATCTGATTTCTTTTAAAAACTGAGTTGCTGGAGTGATTTGGTAGCTTTTACTATTTCCCTGTGGATCGACCTCGGTCTTACCGAGATTTATTACTACATCGCAGCCTTACACTTGAGGCGAGCGAACAAGTTTTTGGCGCCGCTGCCGGGGAATTAGATAACGGTTTCCAAATAATTTCAGTGGCTGTAGAAGTAGAAATAGATAGGCTTCTTGATTTTCTTAGAACTAACTAATTCTTTCTGTTTTGTAGGAATTCTTCTTTAGTTCAAAAGCATCAGGTGATATTTTTCTAACTTAGTCTTTTTAGTTTTTTTTAGATTACTCTCAGATTTCAGATTTTTAGGATAGGATTAGTTTCAGTTTCTGGTTGAGTGGTTTATGTCCCGTTGGGAACGTAATCACTCAAATCGTCTCCAATCTGAAGGTGGTTTAGTTGGACCATTGTCAGTCCATAGACGAGTCCGGAATTATCAAGAGCATTGTAAAAGTTTGGGGAGTATGGATCAAACACCTTTAAGGAATCCTCCCCCCTACTCCAACTACAAACGCAAATCAGGAAGGAGTAGGAGATAATGAGGTACATAATGTTCCTCCAATGAGATCACTACGGGATTACCTACAACCTGCTCGTACAATTACACCTTCTTGCATAGTTCTACTAGCTAACGGTGGGACCCTTGACATAAAATCCGGTAGTAATTCAACTTTTACCTAAATTCCATGGGCTAGACTCTGACCGCCCATACTTACACTTGCAAGAATTCGAAGAAGTGTTGGCCACCTTGCATTATCCCAATGTTTCTGAGGATACAATCAGACTTAAACTTTTTCCCTTCACTTTGAAAGAAAGAGCCAAAGATTGGCTTCACTCTCTTAGACCACATTCGATTGGGTCATGGGTTGAGATGAACCGGGAATTCCTGAAAAAGTTCTTCCCGGCTCATAAAACAAACACTCTTCGAGGGGCCATAATGAATTTCTCAGCTAAAGAGGGTGAATCATTCTTTCAATGTTGGGAAAGATTTAAGGAACTCCTGCTTGCTTGCCCACATCATGGCTATGAGAGTTGGCGAGTTATAAATTTTTTCAATGATGGATTAAGTTCCAATATGCGCCAATTTGTGGAAATGATGTGCAATGACGAGTTTATGAGTAAAAATCCAGATGATGCTTGGAGTTACTTGGACATGTTGGCTGAAAACGCCCAATCTTGGGATACCTCGGATAAACCCAAGAACCCCAAGCCCACTCAAGAGAAAGGAGGGATATATGTCCTTAAAGAGGAAGATGATGTGAATGCAAGGATAGCCAACCTCACAAGGAAGGTTGAGGCCATGGAACTTAGCAAAAGTGGAGTTCCCAAGTCCAAGGAAGCTGTTGAAACCACATGTGGGATTTGCCTCACTGACTTACACGCTACGCAAGATTGTCCCACAATTCCTGCATTTAAGGAAGTGCTACAAGAGACAGCCAATGCCACATATGGTTATCAACTGGCCCTTCAATGGACCGGTAGGTAATACTGTACAATGAGAGTTGGAAGAACCACCCAAATTTCAGTTGGAAGAATGCTCCTACGGGCAATCCTACCAACTCTCAAAGAGGGCCACCCATGCAAAATATGGCCCCACCTCAATTCTCATTGGAGGATACCTTGAAAATGTTTATGCAAGGGCAAGCGCAAATAAATGAATCGAATCAGCAAATGTTCCAAGAGCTGAAAGTCTCGGTTGATGAGATTAAGGGACGTTTGAATGCTAGGGAAGGGACCTTTCCGGCCCAACCTCAGCCCAATCCAAAGCAAGTACATGAAGTGAGCATCCCTAATCCTTCCAACCAAAACATAGAGCAAGCTAAATCCATTACCACCCTTAGAAGTGGTAAACAAATTGACAAGACTATTCCGGTGAAGGCCGATAAGCCTAATGATCCGGTAAATTCTGAGGATGAAAATGGATCTAACTTAGCTCCACAACAACCGGAACGCATTTACAAGCCCGTAGCACCATTCCCTTCGAGATTGGTTGCCCCAAAATCTCTCCCAAACTCTTAAGATATTCTAGAGATTTTCAGACAAGTCAAGATCAATATCCCTTTACTTGACGCCATCAAACAAATCCCCTCTTATGCCAAGTTTCTAAAAGACCTATGCACAACAAAACGCAAATATAATGTGCAGCAAAAGGCCTTCTTAACTGAGCAAGTTAGTGCCATCCTCACTCAAAAGACCCCCCCCCCCCCCCCAAAATTCAAAGATCCCGGTAGTCCCACCGTCTCATGTATCATTGGAGACTACCGGATTGAACGTGCCTTGTTAGACTTGGGGGCAAGTGTGAACTTGATCCCATACTCGGTATATGAGCAATTGGGTCTTGGTGAATTAAAACCCACCAAAACCACGTTGCAACTCGCTGATAGATCTATTCGTGTACCGAGGGGGATAGTTGAGGATGTTCTAGTCCAAGTTGACAAATTCTACTACCCGGTAGATTTTATAGTCTTGGACACACAACCGGTTTTGGATGCTAGCACCCAAATACCGGTAATCCTAGGCCGCCCATTCCTTGCCACATCAAACGCAATCATCAATTGCCGGAATGGGGTGATGCAACTATCTTTTGGAAACATGACACTAGAGGTGAATGTGTTTCACTTGGGCAAAAGACATAGGGATGTCGATGATGATGAGTTCTTCGATGTGAACATGCTCGAAACTTTTGAAGAAGAAGAACTCCTCCAACTTGAACCACTAGAAAGCATGGAGACATGCTTAGCACATTTCATGGATTCTAACGACCCCATTATTAGTGAGATTGTGCATGCATTAAATATAGAAAGACCGGTAGTTGATACTAGCCGGTGAGGCCCCATTTTGAAAAATTGCCACCAACCACATCAAGGCCTCTACCGTCTAACATCAAACCACCAAAGCTTGACCTGAAACCATTGCCATCGGAGCTTAAATACGTATATTTGGGTTAAGAAGAAACTTTCCCAGTTGTCATAGCCTCCCACCTTGAGAAGGACCAAGAGCTCAAGTTGATTGAGTTACTCAAAGAACATAGGGAAGCCATAGGTTGGACAATAGCGGATCTCAAAGGGATAGAGCCTTCGGTTTGCACGCACCGAATACACCTTGAAGAAAATGCAAAAACGACTAGACAACCTCAAAGACGGCTAAATCCAAACATGATGGAGGTTGTCAAAGCCGAGGTGTTAAAGCTATTGGATGTGGGTATCATCTACCCCATCTCAGATAGCCAATGGGTGAGTCCTACCCAAGTTGTCCCTAAGAAATCCGGTATTACCATCATTGAAAACGCCAATAACGAGCTTATACCGACTAGGGTGACCACCGGTTGGCGTATGTGCATTGATTATAGGAAGCTCAACACGGTTACTAGGAAAGACCACTTCCCTCTCCCATTTATGGATCAAATTTTGGAAAGGTTGGTAGGTCATTCCTATTATTGCTTCCTAGATGGCTATTCCGGATACAACCAAATTGAGATAGCTCCGGAAGACCAAGAGAAAACCACGTTTACATGCCCGTTTGGTACCTTCGCTTACCGAAGGATGCCATTCGGGTTATGCAATGCACCCGCCACATTCCAATGATGCATGTTGAGTATTTTCTCAGACATGGTGGGTGAGTTTCTTGAGGTATTCATGGATGACTTTTCTGTTTTTGGTTGTACATTTGATGAGTGTCTCGAGCACTTGAAGTTGGTCTTGATGAGGTGTGAGGAAAAGCAACTTGTGTTAAACTGGGAAAAGTGCCATTTCATGGTACAAAGAGGAATAGTCCTTGGACACATCATCTCGTCCATTGGAATAGAGGTAGACCGGGCGAAAATTGACATAATTTCCAATCTACCACCACCCAAAAGCATACGCGATGTGCGGTCCTTCCTTGGACACGCCGGTTTCTATCGAAGGTTTATAAAGGACTTTAGTCACATCTCAAGGCCTTTATGTAACCTTCTACAAAAGGAGAACCAATTTGAGTGGAGAGCCGAATGTCAATTAGCTTTTTCAAAGCTAAAAGACATGTTGACAACCGCTCCTATCATGCAACCGCCAGATTGGTCCATGCCTTTTGAGTTGATGTGCGATGCGAGCGACTTTGCTATTGGGGCGGTGTTAGGCCAAAAGAAAGATAAAAAGCCCCATGTCATTTACTACGCAAGTAGGACCTTGAATCCTGCCCAAGTTAATTATTCGACTACGGAGAAAGAGCTCCTAGCTGTCATTTTTGCCTTGGACAAATTTAGGCCATACTTAATAGGATCCAAAGTTATTGTGTATACGGATCATGCGGCGCTGAAATACCTTCTTTCTAAGAAGGATGCTAAGCCCCGCTTGCTTAGATGGATCCTACTCCTTCAAGAATTCGACTTGGAGATCAAAGATAAGAAGGGGGTAGAAAATGTGGTGGCAGATCATCTATCCCGCCTAGTCCTACCAAATTCCATTGACGAGTCACCTATTGAGGACTCATTCCCTGATGAGCAACTCTTTGTTGCTATGCATCCACCATGGTACGCTGATATAGCCAATTATCTTTCCACAGGTGTGATGCCGACTCATTGGACTGCGCAAGACAAACGTAAATTTCTAAGGGAAGTGCGCAGATTTTTCTGGGATGAACCTCTATTGTTTAAATATTGCCTAGACCAAATTATAAGGAGATGCGTCCCTGATGATGAACACAATTCAGTCATCTCCTTTGGTCATGATCAAGCATGTGGGGGTCATTTTTCAGCCAAGAAAACAACTGTAAAAATTCTGCAATGTGGTTTTTATTGGCCTACGTTATTTAAGGACACCCACGAGTTTTGCAAAGCGTGCGAGCGCTGCCAGAAGTTAGGAGGATTATCCCGTCGAAATATGATGCCTCTCACCCCAATTCAACATCTTGAAGTCTTTGACTGCTGGGGCATTGATTTCATGGGACCATTCCCCTCATCTTTTGGGCATGTCTATATTCTTCTTGCCGTAGACTATGTGTCTAAATGGATAGAGGCTATCCCATGTAGAACCAACGATCATCGTACGGTTCTCAAGTTCCTCAAAGAAAACATACTTTCTAGATTTGGGACGCCTCGAGCCATTATTAGTGATGGTGGTTCTCACTTTTGCAATAGACCTTTTGAAACTTTGATGAAGAAATATGGTATTAGGCACAAAGTGAGTACCCCATACCACCCACAAACAAGTGGGCAAGCTGAAATCTCCAATAGGGAAATCAAGCAGATTTTGGAAAAGACGGTGAGACCGGATCGCAAGGATTGGTCCCTAAGATTAGATGATGCACTTTGGGCTCACCGTACTGCCTACAAGACACCCATTGGAATGTCCCCTTATAGACTTGTCTATGGAAAGCTTGCCACTTGCCTGTGGAGATAGAACACAAAGCCTATTGGGCAATTCGGGCTCTAAATTTTGACATTGACAAGGCTAGCTCGCTTCGCAAACTTCAATTAAATGAGCTTGATGAGATCCGGAACGATGCATATGAGAATTTGAGAATTTACAAGAGCAAGATGAAGGCCTTTCATGACAAGCACATCTTAAGGAAATCTTTCCATGAAGGACAGAAAGTGCTCTTGTATAATGCCCGACTTCATCTTTTTCTGGGAAAATTACGATCTCGATGGACCGGCCCATATATCGTCAAAGAAGTTTTCCCTCATGGGGCTGTTGAAATTGAGAATGCAGCGAATGGTGACTGTTTCAAAGTTAATGGACAACGCCTTAAACCATTTGTTGAAAAATTTGATTCAGAGGACATGTCCATCTCCCTGAATGATCCTGTCTATCAGGATGATTGATCTCCTAGTCTGATGGAGGTATAGCATAGGTAGGTTTAGTTTTATTTTCCTGCTTTCATAGGTTTTAATTGATTTGAAGAATTCCATGATCGCTCACTCAGGTACTATTGTTCTCTCTCTCTCGTTGTTTACCATTGCTCTCATGTTCATGCTAATTGACTATCTTTTTACATTGAGGGCAATGCAAGATTTGGTTGGGGGGTGAGATGTGATCCCTCATCTAGCATATTGCAACATTTCGAGCTTCATATGCATAAATTTTTTTCGAATTTTCTAACATCTCAAAAATCTTTTAGAAAATCTTGTTTCTATACATTTGAGATGCTATGAGTATAAGAGGAGGAGATATGAAGTGTGCGATGTTGTCGTCTTGAATTTCTTCCAACATAATGGTTTTATATGTTAATTCCCCTATTGTTATGATTGATAGAAAATTTGAACACCTTTACACCAAGTTCACATTACACGATTTTCATGAGTGACAGGTTTATGTGATTTGTGGATTAGCTAGACTTTGATATAAAGGTGTTGAGAAACCAAGCCGGGGTATTTTGTCCATCCTTGTCCATGGGAAAATAATGAAAGATATGGATTTTTAAAAATCCTATCTAATTTAAAAGAAAAAGGAAAGAAAGGATGAAATCGGGAATGAAGGAAAAATGGTGGAAAATTTCGAAAAGGGCTACCTATTACCAACCGGGGGATGGTCGAACCGTAACCAAAGCCGGAAATGGGACGTAGTGTGAAAGCCGTCGGAAGGACGGTAAGGCAAATTCCTGTCATAGGCTTGCTGTTGCTCTGTGCACCTTAAAATCCTTGGTTTACTTAATCTATGAAGAAGAGGATTCCAGGAACTCATGAGATGAACTCTCACTATGCACACTAGGTTGAATTTGTTCGAGTTCTTCTATTTATCAATCAATCAGTAGGAATTTCATGTAGCCACTTTTTATGTTTTGAGAGTCCAAGGTTTCAGCTTCTATCATCTAATTTTTCCAAATTTTATGCTAATACATCTTGGAATGGATAGAAACATGATTTCTGGAAGGGAGTTGGATTTGGAGGTTTGAAATTGTTTCACGCATGTTTTGCTCGGGACTAGCAAAAAGCTGGTTGGGGGGTGTGTTGAACCTCCAATTTATACATTGCATTGCTCATTATACAACAAGGTTTGCATGATTTTCATGGTTTAAAGGCCCACCTAACACATGTTTTTGTGATTGTAGGGATGAGAGCGGATTTCATCCAATTGGAGCCTAACAAAGGTTATTTGAAGACATTGGAGGAAGTCCTAAGATGGACCAAAGAAAGAAGAAGAAAGAGGGAGAAAAGAGGATGAAGAAAAGAAGAAAAAGTGGAAGGAAAACAAGGCAGACCGGTCGTCCGACCGGTCAGCCACATCAAAGGAGCAAGTTAAAGACATGCTGACCGGTCAAGACCGGTCGGCCATGCACACTGTATGAAGGCTGATCATATTGATGAAGGGCCGACCGGTCATGACCGGTCGGCCAGGCTCTCTGAATAAGATGGAAATAAAGCCCGACCGGTCATGACCGGTCGGGCATGCACGCTGGACTGTGGACAGGTCTGTCCGACCGGTCTTGACCGGTCGGCAGCACTCCCTGGACTGTTTTTAGAAGCTAGTCCGACCGGTCATGACCGGTCGACGGTGCTCTCTGGAAGGTGTAAAACATCAGTCCGACCGGTCGTGACCGGTCGGCTCTGCGTAAGATCAGTCCTTTCTAAATCAGGACTCCGAAAAACACTGAGCAATGCGTAGCCTTTCGCAGAATTCGACGCAAGGGAGATTGTTTGCTATAAAAGGACACCTAGGGGCTCTTCCTAGGTTATCAGAGAGGCTAAGGAACGTGGGTTTGGAAAGCGAAGGCGATCGTGGAGCGGCTGCAACTCTCCTATTCGGGTTTTCCTGTTTTTATGCTTTATTTCAGAGTTTTTAGTTGTAGCATGACTATGCTCGGCTAAAACCTCTCAGCTAAGGCTGAGAGGTGAAGCTTGTAGCTAATTCTATGTTGGTTTCAGTTTAATTCAAGTAATTTACATTCAAGTTTGGATTTTTACATGATTTAGTTCCAAAAAGTGGTAGTTTGAGACGTCTTATCTGAGTTTATGTGCTCCGGACATGAATTCCTTTTAATTCTCTGAGATTATCATGTTTGTTTATCTAAATTCGGATTATAGTAATCCTTGAGCAGGCCATAGTCCAGAGGCATGGCTGTTACTCCGCAGGCTATAGTTTTGAGTTTTGTATTGATTGAATGGAACTAGAACTTGGAAGTTCAACTTGAATGTGATGGAATGTGTGTGAATGCTTTATTCTCCAACTAGATGAGAGATAGGACTTCGATTCTAGTTGTGTTATCTACTTGGATTGACTGAATTGACATAGGATTGCTACAAGTGGATCCTTGAAAGCCTTAGTACTTTATATCTCTGATTTTTCGTTAAATTCCTGTTTTAAGTAAACATTCAATTAAATCTGATTTCTTTTAAAAACTGAGTTGCTGGAGTGATTTGGTAGCTTTTACTATTTCCCTATGGATCGACCTCGGTCTTACCGAGATTTATTACTACATCGCAGCCTTACACTTGAGGCGAGCGAACACTTTTGGAGATGGATTTACTTCACAACTAAATCAACTGATCAAAGCAAATCCTAATGGGAAGGTATTCTAGAAAATCATCCTCCGTCAGACTAGGAGGTTAATCCCAACAACTCATCCAAAAGCATAAAGTCAAGCAGAATCATTAGATGGATCAAAAGGTTTCGTAGTAACGTCATCCAATATCCTGCTTTACAATATACATGTGTGTGAGTGATCGAGATAAGCCACTCAAAATCCCAAAAAGGAATTTCAGTGGGTTCCTTAATATTTTCACCACATGTATAAGAGGAGACACCATCATTTTTATCAGAAAAAATATGTCTCCATTCAGATTTTCCTGGGCATTGATATTGCAAGTAAGGATCATCCCAGGGTTGGTGGAGTTCAGTGTGCATGATCCATAAAGGCGTGGAAATATGAATTGATTTCTCAGTACAACAAGGTATTGTTTCCACATCCTTCTCTTGGCTAACGTCATATGCCGATACCGACTTGAAAGTGTGACCATATCCCTTATCATATCATCGTTATCATCACGGGAGTGAGTCACTTCTTCGTCTAAAGGACCGGAGTAAAAAGGTGAGAGGGACTCATTTTCCACAATAAAATTGATCATGTTTATTTCGTGGACCTCCTCATCTTCATCCTCTTGTTGGTTGTCAATATTGAAAGCATTCAACTCAATCGTCATATTGCCAAAAGACATTTGTATGACCCCACTCCTACAATTGATGATAGCGTTTGATGTAGCTAGGAATGGGCAGCCAAGTATGAAAAGAATATGAGGGCCAATCTTAACCATGAGTTGTGTGTCCAAGACAATAAAGTCTGCCGGGGAGTAGACTTTGTCAACTTGGACAAGGATGTCCTCAATCACACCTCTCGGAATACGAATCGATCGGTCAGCAAGTTGAAATGTGGTTTTGGTGGGTTTTAATTCACCAAAAACCCAATTGTTCATAGACCGAAAAGGGAATTAAGTTCACACTTGCCCCTAGATCGCGTAAAGCATGTTTTACCTGGTAGTCTCCAATTATGCATGATATTGTCGGACAACCGGGGTCTTTGTATTTCTTAGGCATCCCGTGATTTATAATGGCACTTACATTCTCTGTCAAAAATGCCTTCTTTTGCACATGTATTTTTCTTTTCATCGTGCAAAGGTCTTTTAAAAATTTAGCATATGACGGTATTTGTTTAATGGCATCCAACAATGGGATGTTGATTTTAACTTGCTTGAAAACCTCCAAAAATTCCTGATATTTATCTTGAGGTTTGGCTGAAATCAAGCGTTGGGGGAATGGAGCAACGGGCCTATATTCTTTCAATGGCTCTTTTTCATTCATGGCGGTGCTAGGTCCATCATCCTCTTTGAAAGATACCGGATCATTAGGCGTTGAAACCTCACCGGATCAGATTTTTCAATAATTTTACCACTTCTAAGGGTGGTGATGGCCTTAGCATGTTCCATGTGTTGGTTAGAAGAACTAGGCACCCTTATTTCGCATTGTGGTTTTGGATTTGGTATGGGTTGGGCTGGAAGAATTCCTTCCCTTGCGTTTAAGCGAGCCTTGATTTCCTCCACCGAATTTTTAAGCTCAAGCATTATCGTATGGTTGGATTGATTTATTTGAGCTTGACCTCCCATGAATGCTTTCAAAGTATCCTCTATAGGCATTTGAGGTGGGGCCATAGGAATTTGCATTGGGGGCCCCCTTTGAGGATTATTTTGATTAGCCGTGTTTCTATTCGCCCAATTGAAGTTAGGGTTGTTTCTCCAACTAGAATTGTTCGTGTTTGAATTTGGAGTACTAAAAGGTCGTTGATAACTATTCAAAGCATTCGATTGTTCAAATAAAAGTTCTTAAAACGCATAGATTGTTGGACAATCCGGCGTTTGATGCACATTGGAAGCACAAATACCACAAATAGTTTCAACAGCCCCCCTTTGCTGGGTTGTGTCCACTTTCTTTAGTTCCATCTCCTCGACCTTTCTTGTGAGTTTAACCACTCCAGAACCTAGATCATCTTGCTCATTTAAAACATAAATTTCTCCCTTTTCCTTGGCTTGGGGTTATTTTGAATTTGTTGGCTTAGATGTATCCCATACTTGTGTGTTTTCAGCCAACATGTCAAAATAGTCCCAAGCTTCCTCCGTTTCCTTGTTCATGAACTCCCCATTGCACATCATCTCCACAAATTGGCACATGGTTGAGTTTAATCCATCATAGAAGAAACTAATCAACCTCCACCGTTCATAGCCATGATGTGGGCATGCGTTTAATAACTCATTATACCTTTCCCAACATTGGAAAAAGGTTTCTTCTTCTTTTTGGGTGAAGTTCATTATGGCCCTTCTTAGTGCATTGGTTCGATGAGTAGGGAAGAATTTTTTAAGAAACTCCCTAGTCATCTCAGCCCATGTCCCAATAGACCTTGGCCTTAAGGAATGTAGCCATGATTTGGCCTTCTCTTTCAAGGAAAAAGGGAACAATTTAAGTTTTATAGTATCCTTGGTCACATTGTCATAGTTTATTGTGGCAATAACCTCTTCGAACTCCTTAATGTGTAGATACACGCTCTCAGAGTTGAGTCCATGGAATCTAGGAAGAAGTTGGATCAACCCCGGTTTAAAATCAATGTCTCCCACCTTTGAGGGAAAATTATGCAAGAGGGAGTACTCGTCCTAGCTGGTTGTAAATAGTCACGTAAAGTTTTAGGTTGAGGTACATCCCCCACTTCATTCTCATCCAATTCAGTAAGGTTTGGGGATTGATTTTGATGTTGATTAGCCCCTTGATTTGGTTGATTTTCATCCATCTTTCTAGTAATTTCAGGAAAATTTTGACGTTTTCTAACACGAGGTTCTCTATTAATCCCTTGAACAATTACTCCGTCACGATTGAGTCGGTTATTAAAATCCTGAGCCCAATGTGGCATGCAAATCCAAAAAGAATGAAACAAAAAGGAAAAAGAATTCTTCCTTCCTTTCTTTACTCTTCTCTAAGACCGAAGCACAAGGTGTCTTGCAATGGCTAAGCCAGAAGCAAGGATAGAGACCGATTTCTCCTGGTCAATAGGGGTTCAGAGAACTCCCCACCCACTCTTTGAGTCTTTTGAGAAAAGTGCAGAAAAAGAAGAAAGAGGAATAGGTTTGAAAAGAGAAATCTCTGAGCACAAGGTGATCTAAGACTGGCAGTGCCGACCAATAGGAATCAAGGCGGCACAAGGCCAACCTATTTGAGATCCAAAATGAGTCTCCACCCACTCTACAAGAGATGAATATGGTAGGAATGAGTAGGAGAAGAAGAAGAGTAAGGTTAGAATGATAAAACCTGATTTGTGACTTAAGATGCCTACTTCTTCTTCAATTCCTAAAAATCCCTGAATTAGACCTATGTTAGAATCCTACAAAAATCAAAACAAAGTAAGTTAGTAATTAGAGAAAAATCTACCCTAGAAAGCAAAACAAATCCTAAACCTATCTTAACACAATCTCAACTAAAAGTTATTTCAGAAAATTCTAAAAATACCGCATAGAAATCCCCGGCAACGCCGCCAAAAACTTGTTCACTCCCCAAGTGTAGGGTTGTGATGTAGTAATAATTCAGAAAGATCGAGTATCATTCCCACAGAGATTTATGAATGTGTATTCTCAGAATTTGTCTAAAATAACTAATAATTAAGATTTTGTTAAGAACTAAAGCTAAAAAATAATGATTTGGGTTTAAATAGTGAATGTGTAAGGTAATATCAATCTAAAAAGGCACTAAAGCTCCAAGGATCCACTTTTGATAAGTTTCAATGCATCAACACAACTAGGTCTCTCATAACTCAATCGGAATCGAATTCATATCTCTATCCGATCAGAATATAGAGCGGTTCAATCAGCAATTATCCAAAACAAGTGTTTATTCATTGATTTGATTCCCACAACCATGCTCAGGCCTTGGGCACCCTCAATTGTGTAGGTCAAGCCTCTTTCCAATCTAGTTGAGACTCACAACCATAGCCTTCATCAAATCCTGTCACTAGACTTGATTACACCTAATGATTAGAACTCTAATTAAATAAAAATCAATCAGCAAACAGCTATTTCAGATTATAATAAAAAGATAAGAACTTTAGTTAAATGAGTTCCCACATGAAAATCAGGCCATTGCATACAAGGCAATCAAAGAATCTACCATGCCTGGAGTCTATGATAGATCAATGCTCAGAAGTCTATGAACTACACAAGCATAAACAATGCTCAGAAGTTAAATTACTAAGTTAGGATCACTAAGAATCACATGAGCCCGGAGTCATCAAGAGATCAAAGTAAAAACCCAACTAGTACTTGATTCAAACTCACATTAACTAAAATGCATCAATTAAATCATAAAAAGGAAACCTAGGTTGCATCAATCCATCAAAAATGAATCAAAAGCTTCACCTCTTAGCCCTAGCTAAGAGGTTTTAGTTCATCTCTAACATCCTTGAACTAAAAAGCCTTAAAAATATAAAAACTACTAAAACAGGAAGAAAACTAAGAAAACTTGAAGTAGAATCTGTCTCCTAAGCAATCCCCACATCCTAGCATGCCCTGGTATGAAGGGAAGAAGTCCTTTTATAGCTTGGAGGTGTCTATTGCGTAAGAAACTTCCAAATTGCGTAAGGAATTACGCACTTGCGCAGAGAATTTCGGCGCCCGATTTAGAAACTCTGTTTTGCATATGTACGACCGGTCGCACGACCGGTCAGGACTGGCCTTGCAGACCAATCACGACTGGTCGGGCTTGTCTAGTTGTCAGTTCAGGGAGTGCTGAAAGGGGTGCGACCCGTTGGCCGACCGGTCGGACCGTGTAATTCGTCCTCCAGTGGCTTCCAATGATGTGGCCGACCGATCCTGACCGGTCGGGCTTCCTTGGTCGACCGGTCGTCCGACCGGTCTAGGCCCTTTTTTCTTCTTTATTTCTTTCTTTCTTTCTCCGCTATGCTTTCTTCTTTCACCCTTTTATGCTTAGTCTTGTGATCTTCAATGTATATAAAGTGCTCCTATTTGGCCGTTGAATTAGTGAAATCTCCATCTTGTCCTACAATCACAAATCATGCATTACATTAGTCCTTTAAACATGTAAACCGTGCATAATGAGTGATGAATTGGGGTCAGAATATGCACAATTAAGAGCTCAACACTAATCACCCCCTCCTATAGGTTTAGCCATAATTCTAGTTGCTCTTTAAGGTTCCGTACATACGTAGGTGTCGTATTAGACTACCAACATACTTTCAGAATCCACTAGCTTTTGTGACATTTCGAGTAATGATGTAGAAATTTTTTAATTTTTCTAAAATTCGAAAATGTTTTGGAAAACTTTAGTTCTATGCATTCGAGATGATATGAGTATAAGAAGAAGAGATAAGAAGTGAGTGATGTTACAAGCTTTGAACTTCTCTTAATATAATGGTTTTATATGTGAATTCCCCTATTTATGTGATGTGATAGAAAATTTGAACACTTTTACACCTAGTTCACATTACACTGATTTTCATAGGTTGAAAGGATTATGTGATTTGTGGATTGGCTAGACTTAGATTTGAGGTGTTGAGGAACCATGCCAGGGTGCTTTGTCCATCCTTATCCATGGGAAAATAACGAAAGATACGGATTTCTAAAAATCCTATCTAATGTAAAAGACAAAGGAAAAGGAAGGATGAAAATTGGGAATGATGAAGAATATGGTGGAAAATTCTGAAAAGGGCTACCTATTACCAACCGGGGGATGGTCTACCCGTAACCAAAGCCGAAAATGGGAAGTAGTGTGAAAGTCGTCGGAAGGACGGTAAGACAAATTCCTATCATAGGCTTGTTGTTGTTCTGTGCTCCTTGAGATCTATAGTTTAGTTGATCTATGAAGAAGATAATCCTGAAAACTCATGAGACGAACTATCACTATGCACACTAGGTTGAATTTGTTCAAGTTCTTCTATTTATCAATCAATCAGCGGGAATGTCATATGGACACTTATTATGTTTTGAGAGTTTAAGGTTTCAACCTCTATCACCTAATTTTTCTGACTTTTACACTTGTGTGTCTTGGGATGTATAGAAGAATAGTTTCTGAAGGAGAGTTGGGTTTTGGAGAATGAAACTTGTTCCACGCATGTTTTGCTCGGGACTAGCAAAATGCTAGTTGGGGGGTGTGTTGAGCTCTTAATTATGCATATTCTAACCCTAATTCATCACTCATTATTCATGGTTTTCATGATTTAAAGACTAATCTAATGCATGGATTTGTGATTGCAGGAATAAGAGAGAGGATTTATCAATTGAAGACTTAAAGAGGCTATTTACAAGCATTTAAGATCATAAGACCAAGCGTGAAAGGGTGGAAGAAAGAAACAAAGGAGAGAAGAAAAGAAGGCAGAAGAATACACTACAGACCGGTCATCCGACCGGTCGTCCATAGCCCAGGACCGGTCGTCCGACCAGTCTGAACACTCAACAAAAGGGGACTCTACTACAAATCTCACTGGACCATTCACGACCGGTCGTGCGACCGGTCAGTCCACTGCTCAGACCGGTCTTCCGACCGGTCCTTGAATTAAAACTGCGGGTTAGAATTTAGGAAAACTCTCTGGACAGATTTTGTGTTTTTTAGACCGGTCATGCGACCGGTCATCCATAGGCTCAGACTGGTCGTCCGACCGATCGGCAACGTAACAGAGTGTCTGTGAAGCTCCGATTTTCTCTGCGCAATTGCATAATTCCTTGCGCGATCTGGAATCTTCCGCGCCAATCTATAAATAGGACTTCTCCTCTTCATACCCAGGCATGCTAGGACGTGGGGATCATCAAGGAAGCTTAGGAGACGGATTCTACTTCAAGTTTTTCTAGTTTTTCTTCCAGTTTTAGTAGTTTTTATGTTTTTGAGGCTTTTAGTTCAAGGATGTTAGAGATGAGCTAAAACCTCTTAGCTAGGGCTAAGAGGTGAAGCTTTTGATTTGTTTTTTATGGATTGATACAACCTAGGTTTCCTTTTTATGTTTTAATTGAAGAATTTAGTTTACTATGAGTTTGAATCAAGTACTAGTTCAGTTTTACTTTGATCTCTTGATGACTCCGAGCTCATGTGATTCTTAGTGATTCTAAACTTAGTAGCTTATCTTCTGAGCATTGGTTATGCTTGTGTAGTTCATTGATCTATCATCGACTCCGGGCATGGTAGACCCTTTGATTGCCTTGTGTACAATGGCATGATCTTCATGTGGGAACTCATTCAACTTAAGTTCTTATCTTTTGTTATAATCTGAAATAGTTGTTTGCTGATTGATTTTGATTTAATTAGAGTTCTAATCATTGGTTATAGTCAAGTCTAGTGACAGGATTTGATGAAAGCTATGGTTGTGAATCTCAACTAGATTGGAAAGAGGGTTGGCCTATACAATTGAGTGTGCCCAATGCCTGAGCATGGTTATGGGACTCGAATCAATGAACAAGCAACTGTTTTAGATAATTGTTGATTGGACCGCTCTATATTCCGATCGGATAGAGATATGAATTCGATTCCGATTGTGTTGTGAGAGACCTAGTTGTGTTGATGGCTTGAAACTTATCAAAAGTGGATCCTTGGCGCTCTAGTGCCTTTTTAGATTGATATTACCTTTCATAAATCATCATTTTGAAAGTACGTCGGTAGTCTAACACGACACCTACGTATGTTCAGAAGCTTAAAGACCAACTAGAATTATGGCTAAACCTATAGGAGGGGGTGATTAAGACCTTTTTGAAATTCTTTTCGCCTACTTACACAATTCAACAAATTAAACTAAGGAAGCAAGAACACTTCGGCTTCCAAGCCTAAGTGGGTCCAATCACAAGACTAGCATATAGTTAAGCAATAAATAATCCTAGTCTAAGCATGCATAGGTAAATAAATGATTTAACTAATCAAGCTCCCAACCTATGCAACCTATGTAGACTTATGAGAGTGGATCAATGAGCTCAAGTCTACACACCTAGTGAAAGTACATCTTGTGTGTGGATGTGCTAATCTAGTGCCTAGCATACATTCCTATCAAGCATTCATAATTAAACAATTAAACATCCAATGCTACGATATCAATGAGCTCAAAACAATCACAAACACAAGCATGTATAGTGGTTCGACTTTGGGTCTACCCCACTCCCAGTTCAAGTACTCAACTCCTTTGAGCACACCGGCATTCACTATCGGAGGTTTTAAATGAGGTTCACCTCTCAACCTTTACACGAAGGTTTTATCGGTTCACCTCTCAATCATAACCGGAGTTTTGGACAAAAGGCTAACTCTCAACCCAAACGGAGTTTTGGACATAGGCTAACTCTCAACCCGATGCACGTTCACTCCCGTGTCGAAGGCTCCCCCTTGGAGACTTAGTTTAGGCCCGGCTAACGGGCCAAGGAACGGCTAACGTCTCTAGATTGAGTTTGACAAACAAACTCTAAATGGACTCTCAATAAAGACAACCTTACTTGTCGGATAAGCCCCTTGTTTAGCGTCGGTTCGGGTTGCTTGATCTCCGCTCTCCCGTGCTTCAATCACCTTCCCTTGCTCCCACGATCGTGTTGCTATTGCGTCGCCAATGCCTCAGCCACACTTGATCAAACACTTTGCATGTGATGCCTTTGAGATGCCCAAGGTGATAGGAGGATGGTTGAATCTCCTACATCAGATATGTGGCTTGTTCTACCTAGGAGATTCACCTATAGGGTCTTCTAGAGGTCTTGAACAAGTGATATGCCTATATGGTATAGTGTCTCACCTCTAGAATTGAGAGAGGAATCAAGTCATCTCTTAGTTTGCATTTAAATGCCCTCACTTGTGTTTAAACATAAGGGATATTACTTGAAACTCCTCCTCTTTGAGGCCCCAAAAGATGTACAAAAGGTGTGTGTAATAGGCTCTCAAAACCCTCTATACAATGCCCAAAAATCGAGCTCCATATATATAGAAAATGAGCTCCAACAGGCAAAACGGCTAGTTGCCAACCTGTCCCGACCGATCGGCCAAAAGCCAAGCAAGACAGTGCACTTGCTGTCTTAGAGGGGAGGCTGCCCGACCGGTCAAGACCGGTCGGCCCCAATGGCCTGCACACTACATGACTCTGGACTGTCTGTCTGACCGGTCTTGACCGGTCGGTCCAGTCCAGCCGACCAGTCGTGACCGGTCGGACAGGCCTGGGTTCAGCCAGTCTGATTGCTGACCCATGCATTCTTCAATCCGCTAACTTAAGCCAAGATTTAGGTGATGTTTTGGGATACCTAGGGCCAATCTATGATGACTAAAGGTTCCCTAATATGGTCAAGGTCATCAAAGAAGTTAGGGGTTGGGTTTTGGTCAAGGTTAAGGCACCAAGGCATCACTTTTACCTGATTCTTCTTCCTTGATGCAGCAAGGCCACTTGAGTCTTCGGTCTTCGTCTTCATTAGACTCAACCGACACTAGACTCACTGATGTAAGTGATTGACAAACAAGGTGCACTAGTATGCCACAGAAAAGTGCACTAACACATTTTACTTCAAATTACTATTTTCCTGCTTTAGTTCTTAATAGGATCTTAATTATAAGTTATTTTTAGACAAATCCTGAGAATATCCATACATAAATCTCTGTGGGAACGATACTCGGTCTTTCCGAATTATTAATACTTCGCAACCCTATACTTAGGGAGTGAACAAACAGCTTCCACATATCTTTGATCTTCTTTCCTCCATCGACAATGGGAACGCGATGGACGGTCTTCACTCGAGGCCCAGACCGCTCAGGAGACGGTTCAAAATCACTCTCTAGGAACAGAGTGCCTGGATAGACTCGTCCGACTCGCTAGACTCTAATCATAGCCTCCCCGACCACCAGTCGATGGGGTCCCTACTATAGTGTTATCCACCCTCACTTCGCCACCACCCTCTCTGTCAGCCTCATCACCACCATCACCCCCTTCATCATTGCCATCACCAGCATCAGCAACATCATCATCTCCACCAACATCTTCATCCTCACCAACATCACCAGCCTCACCGTCATCGTCATTGTCATCGTCACCAATATCATAACGCTCTCTCTGTGCCTCTGACACAGGACCGAGAAGCAGAGAATCTTCACCCTCTCGTAGTGTAATCCGATGTCCGTAAGCAATCCACCCTTCAAGTGTATGCTCAGGTTTTTCGTGATCGATAATTACGTTCAGAGAGGTCATGAATTTCTGCACGCCCGGAGTAGCCAGTTGATGAAGCCGCTCTGATACATAGCCCAGGCCGTCAGCGGGAGTAGGATTGACTGATCGGAGGGGAGATAAAGATAGGGTTAGCTACGTGCAAATTGTTTTAAATTAAGGAGTATTGGTGAGCCCACCACCTTATCCATCCATATGTAGCACCAGGAGTATACTCTGTGCCCGAAACAATGAAAGAGCAACCCGATCTGGTAAGCAAGTGTTGCCGCCACATCCATTTCCAATGGATCGGCCCCGTACCATAAGCTCGTTGTTCTCTCGTCATTGGCTCAAGCATCTCAGGAACCCCTTGGTCATAACCAAATTATCAGGCAAATCTGTTCGGACAGTATGGCTCTCTCCAGAACTCAGCTCCCTCCCGCAAAGGCAATGAACTCGGACGAATAGATATTAGAAAAGAATGCTCATAGGAGCCAAGACGCTCATCATCATCGAGCAAAAATGGGTCTTCATTGCTAGTACCCGAGAAGAGAAAGAAGTCGACGTCATCATGACGAGCTATCTTTGCCTCGATAGTCGCTAAGTTTTCGTTGTTCATCTTCCGCTTCTGAAAGGCATGCAATGGGACCGACTCTCTCCGAATGAAGTCTTTGAGTTCCATGCCATAAACCCACGGAAAGTACACCCCGAGCCAGCCCGAGAAGTAATGCCACCCGCAGAAGGATGAGTTTAGTCCATAGGATGCGAAACCCTTATTGCTGATGACACCACCAAAGGCCCGATATATCGAGCACAAAACTGTCGAGGCTAATGCATAACGGTGATCGTTGGCTAGACTCCCTGCTATAGCAAAACAGGAAACCCTCACATTGTCTGCCTACTTAGAGCTCGGAAGGGCTATGCAGCATAGCCAATATGTTAGAAATCCAGCAAGCTCGCAGGTAGGGGATAACTTGTTCGGCCTCAAAAATTTTATCTTCATCTTGGCCTCCAAAGTCAGCTTATCTCTGCGGCCTTCATCATGTGGGGCATAGTTCAAACTGAAAGAGAAAAGAAATCATCAGTAAAAAGAAGAAGATGGAACGAAATATAGAAGTGCGATTCAAGTAAAGAAACTCACTACAGACCATGACTGAAGTAAATCAGCCAATCTTCAAACAACACTTTATCTTTAGAGCCCAGTAATTGCGGAAGCTCCACAAATAACTGTTCGCTCGCCTCAAGTGTAAGGCTGCGATGTAGTAATAAAACTCGGTAAGACCGAGGTCGATCCACAGGGAAATAGTAAAAGCTACCAAATTACTCCAACAACTCAGTTTTTAAAAGAAATCAGATTTAATTGAATGTTTACTTAAAACAGGAACTTAATGGAAAATCAAAGATAATAAGTACTAAGGCTTTCAAGGATCCACTTGTAGCAATCCTATGTCAATTCAGTCAATCCAAGTAGAAAACACAACTAGATTTGAAGTCCTATCTCTCATCTAGTTGGAGAATAAAGCATTCACACACATTCCATCACATTCAAGTTGAACTTTCAATTTCTAGTTCCATTCAATCAATACAAAACTCAAAACTATAGCCTGCGGAGTAACAGCCATGCCTCTGGACTATGGCCTGCTCAAGGATTACTATAATCCGAATTTAGATAAACAAACATGATAATCTCAGAGAATTAAAAGGAATTCATGTCCGGAGCACATAAACTCAGATAAAACATCTCAAACTACCATTATTTGGAACTAAATCATGTAAAAATCCGAACTTGAATGTAAATTACTTGAATTAAACTGAAATCAACATAGAATTAGCGACAAGCTTCACCTCTCAGCCTTAGCTGAGAGGTTCTAGCCGAGCATTGTCATGCTACAACTAAAAACTCTGAAATAAAGCATAAAAACAGGAAAACCCGAATAGGAGAGTTGCAGCCGCTCCACGATCGCCTTCACTCTCCAAACTCACGTTCCTTAGCCTCTCTGATACCCTAGGGAGAGCCCCTAGGTGTCCTTTTATAGCAATCCACCTCCCTTGCGTCGGATTCTGCGATAGATTATGCATTGCGCAGTGTTTTTCGGAGTCCTGATTTAGAAAGGACTTATCTTACGCAAAGCCGACCGGTCGTGACCGGTCGGACTGATGTTTTACACATTCCAGGGGAGTGCTACCGACCGGTCAAGACCGGTCGGACAGACCTGTCCAACCTTCCAGCGTGCATACCCGACCGGTCATGACCGGTCGGGCTTTGTTTTTTGGCTTTGTCCAGTATATACAGCCGACCGGTCAAGACCGGTCGGGCTCCAATGTCCAGCTTCCAGTGTTCATGGCCGACCGGTCAAGACCGGTCGGCCTGTCTTCTCTTTGATCAGGCTTCATGGCCGACCGGTCATGACCAGTCGGCCTTCTTCCATTTGCTTCTTTTTCTCTTCTTTTTCTCATTTTTCTTCTTCTCTCTCTTCTCTTTGCTTTCTTCTTTCTTTGGTCTTCTTTCATCCTTCATCCAAAAGCTACAAATGTATTCTTTTGGCTCGTAATTGAATGAAGTCCGCTCTCATCCCTATAATTACAAAACACGTGTTAGGTGGGCCTTTAAACCATGAAAATCATGCAAACCTTGTCGTGTAATGGGCAATGCAATGTATAAATTTGAGGTTCAACACACCCCCCAACCAGCTTTTTGCTAGTCCCGAGCAAAACATGCGTGAAACAATTTCAAACCTCCAAACCCAACTCTCTTCCAGAATCCATGTTTCTATCCATTCCAAGATGCAGAAGTATAAAATTTGGAGAAATTAGGTGATAGAAGCTGAACCTTGGACTCTCAAAACATAAGAAGTGTTTACATGAAGTTCCTGCTGATTGATTGATAAATAGAAGAACTCGAACAAATTCAACCTAGTGTGTATAGTGAAAATTCATCTCATGAGTTCCTGGGATCATCTTCTTCATAGATTAGGTAAACCAATGATTTTAAAGTGCACAGAGCAACAGCAAGCCTATGACAGGAATTTGCCTTACCGTCCTTCCGACGGCTTTCACACTACGTCCCATTTCCGGCTTTGGTTACGGTTCGACCATCCCCCGGTTGGTAATAGGTAGCCCTTTTCGGAATTTTCCACCATTTTTCTTTCCGTCCCGATTTCATCCTTTCTTTCCTTTTTCTTTTAAATTAGATAGGATTTTTAGAAATCCATATCTCCTGTTATTTTCCCATGGACAAGGATGGACAAAATACCCCGGCTTGGCTGCTCAACACCTTTAATCAAAGTCTAGCTAATCCACAAATTACATAAACCTGTCACTCATGAAAATTGTGTAATGTGAACTTGGTGTAAAGGTGTTCAAATTTTCTATCAATCATAACAATAGGGGAATTAACATATAAAACCATTATGTTGGAAGAAATTCAAGACGACAACATCGCACACTTCATATCTCCTCCTCTTATACTCATAGCATCTCAAATGTATAGAAACAAGATTTTCTAAAAGATTTTTGAGATGCTAGAAAGTTCAAAAAAAATTTATGCATATGAAGCTCGAAATGTTGCAATATTCTAGATGAGGGATCTCATCTCACCCCCCAAACAAATCTTGCATTGTCCTCAATGTAAAAAGATAGTCAATTAGCATGAACATGAGAGCAATGGTAAACAACGAGAGAGAGAGAACAATAGTACCTGAGAGAGCGATCATGGAATTCTTCAAATCAATTAAAACCTATGAAAGCAGGAAAACAAAACTAAACCTACCTATGCTATACCTCCATCAGACTAGGAGATCAATCATCCTGATAGACAGGATCATTCAGGGAGATGGACATGTCCTCTGAATCAAATTTTTCAACAAATGGTTTAAGGCGTTGTCCATTAACTTTGAAACAGTCACCATTCGCTGCATTCTCAATTTCAACAGCCCCATGAGGGAAAACTTCTTTGACAATATATGGGCCGGTCCATCGAGATCGTAATTTTCCCGGAAAAAGATGAAGTCGGGCATTATACAAGAGCACTTTCTGTCCTTCATGGAAAGATTTCCTTAAGATGTGCTTGTCATGAAAGGCCTTCATCTTGATCTTGTAAATTCTCGAATTCTCATATGCATCGTTCCGGATCTCATCAAGCTCATTTAATTGAAGTTTGCGAAGCGAGCTAGCCTTGTCAATGTCAAAATTTAAAGCCCGAATTGCCCAATAGGCTTTGTGTTCTATCTCCACAGGCAAGTGGCAAGCTTTCCCATAGACAAGTCTATAAGGGGACATTCCAATGGGTGTCTTGTAGGCAGTACGGTGAGCCCAAAGTGCATCATCTAATGTTAGGGACCAATCCTTGCGATCCGGTCTCACCGTCTTTTCTAAAATCTGCTTGATTTCCCTATTAGAGATTTCAGCTTGCCCACTTGTTTGTGGGTGGTATGGGGTGCTCACTTTGTGCCTAATACCATATTTCTTCATCAAAGTTTCAAAAGGTCTATTGCAAAAGTGAGAACCACCATCACTAATAATGGCTCGAGGCGTCCCAAATCTAGAAAGTATGTTTTCTTTAAGGAACTTGAGAACCGTACGATGATCATTGGTTCTACATGGGATAGCCTCTATCCATTTAGACACATAGTCTACGGCAAGCAGAATATAGACATGCCCAAAAGATGAGGGGAATGGTCCCATGAAATTGATGCCCCAACAGTCAAAGACTTCAAGATGTTGAACTGGGGTGAGAGGCATCATATTTTGATGGGATAATCCTCCTAGCTTCTGGCAGCGCTCGCACGCTTTGCAAAACTCGTGGGTGTCCTTAAATAACGTGGGCCAATAAAAACCACATTGCAGAATTTTTGCAGTTGTTTTCTTGGCTGAAAAATGACCCCCACATGCTTGATCATGACAAAAGGAGATGACTGAATTGTGTTCATCATCGGGGACGCATCTCCTTATAATTTGGTCTGGGCAATATTTAAACAATAGAGGTTCATCCCAGAAAAATCTGCGCACTTCCCTTAGAAATTTACTTTTGTCTTGCGCAGTCCAATGAGTCGGCATCGCACCTGTGGAAAGATAATTAGCTATATCAGCGTACCATGGTGGATGCATAGCAACAAAGAGTTGCTCATCAGGGAATGAGTCCTCAATAGGTGACTCGTCAATGGAATTTGGTAGGACTAGTCGGGATAGATGATCCGCCACCACATTTTCTACCCCCTTCTTATCTTTGATCTCCAAGTTGAATTCTTGAAGGAGTAAGATCCATCTTAACAAACGGGGCTTAGCAACCTTCTTAGAAAGAAGGTATTTCAGCGCCGCATGATCCGTATAAACAATAACTTTGGATCCTATTAAGTATGGCCTGAATTTGTCCAAGGCAAAAATGACAGCTAGGAGCTCTTTCTCCGTAGTCGAATAATTAACTTGGGCAGGATTCAAGGTCCTACTTGCGTAGTAGATGACATGGGGCTTTTTATCTTTCTTTTGGCCTAACACCACCCCAATAGCAAAATCGCTCGCATCGCACATCAACTCAAAAGGAATGGACCAATCTGGTGGTTGCATGATAGGAGCAGTTGTCAACATGTCTTTTAGCTTTGAAAAAGCTAATTGACATTCGGCACTCCACTCAAATTGGTTCTCCTTTTGTAGAAGGTTGCATAAAGGCCTTGAGATGTGACTAAAGTCCTTTATAAACCTTCGATAAAAACCGGCATGTCCAAGGAAGGACCGCACATCGCGTATGCTTTTGGGTGGTGGTAGATTGAAAATTATATCAACTTTTGCCCGGTCTACCTCTATTCCATTGGACGAGATGATATGTCCAAGGACTATTCCTCTTTGTACCATGAAATGACACTTTTCCCAGTTTAGTACAAGTTGCTTCTCCTCACACCTCATCAAGACCAACTTCAAGTGCTTGAGACACTCATCAAATGTACAACAAAAAACCGAAAAGTCATCCATGAATACCTCAAGAAACTCACCCACCATATCTGAGAAAATACTCAACATGCATCGTTGGAATGTGGCGGGTGCATTGCATAACCCGAATGGCATCCTTCGGTAAGCGAAGGTACCAAACGGGCATGTAAATGTGGTTTTCTCTTGGTCTTCCGGAGTTATCTCAATTTGGTTGTATCCGGAATAGCCATCTAGGAAGCAATAATAGGAATGACCTGCCAACCTCTCCAAAATTTGATCCATAAATGGGAGAGGGAAGTGGTCTTTCCTAGTAACCGTGTTGAGCTTCCTATAATCAATGCACATACGCCAACCGGTGGTCACCCTAGTCGGTATAAGCTCATTGTTGGCGTTCTCAATGATGGTAATACCGGATTTCTTGGGGACAACTTGGGTAGGACTCACCCATTGGCTATCTGAGATGGGGTAGATAATACCCACATCCAATAGCTTCAACACCTCGGCTTTGACAACCTCCATCATGTTTGGATTTAGCCGTCTTTGAGGTTGTCTAGTCGTTTTCGCATTTTCTTCAAGGTGTATTCGGTGCGTGCAAACCGAAGGATCTATCCCTTTGAGATCCGCTATTGTCCAACCTATGGCTTCCCTATGTTCTTTGAGTAACTCAATCAACTTGGTCCTTCTCAAGGTGGGAGGCAATGACAACTGGGAAAGTTTCCTCTTGACCCAAATATACGTATTTAACCTCGGATGGCAATGGTTTCATGTCAAGCTTTGGTGGTTTGATGTTAGATGGTAGAGGTCTTGATGTGGTTGGTGGTAATTTCTCAAAATGGGGCCTCCACCGACTAATATCTACCACCGGTCTTTCTATATTTAATGCCTGCACAATCTCACTAATGATGGGATCTTCAGAATCCATGAAATGGGCTAAGCATGTCTCCAAGCTTTCTAGTGGCTCAAGTTGGAGGAGTTCTTCTTCTTCAAAAGTTTCGAGCATGTTCACATCGAAGAACTCATCATCATCGACATCCCTATGTCTTTTGCCCAAATGAAACACATTCACTTCTAGTGTCATGTTTCCAAAAGATAGTTGCATCACCCCATTCCGGCAATTGATGATTGCGTTTGATGTGGCAAGGAATGGGCGGCCTAGGATTACCGGTATTTGGGTGCTAGCATCCAAAACTGGTTGTGTGTCCAAGACTATAAAATCTACCGGGTAGTAGCATTTGTCAACTTGGACTAGAACATCCTCAACTATCCCCCTCGGTACACGAATAGATCTATCAGCGAGTTGCAACATGGTTTTGGTAGGTTTTAATTCACCAAGACCCAATTGCTCATATACCGAGTATGGGATCAAGTTCACACTTGCCCCCAAATCTAACAAGGCACGTTCAATCCGGTAGTCTCCAATGATACATGAGACGGTGGGACTACCGGGATCTTTGAATTTTGGGGGGGTCTTTTGAGTGAGGATGGCACTCACTTGCTCAGTTAAGAAGGCCTTTTGCTGCACATTATATTTGCTTTTTATTGTGCATAGGTCTTTTAGAAACTTGGCATAAGAGGGAATTTGTTTGATGGCATCAAGCAAAGGGATATTGATCTTGACTTGTCTGAAAATCTCTAGAATATCTTGAGAATTTGGGAGAGATTTTGGGGCAACCAATCTCGAAGGGAATGGTGCTACGGGCTTGTAAATGCGTTCCGGTTGTTGTGGGGCTAAGTTAGATCCATTTTCATCCTCAGAATTTACCGGATCATTAGGCTCATCGGCCTTCACCGGAATAGTTTTGTCAATTGGTTTACCACTTCTAAGGGTGGTAATGGATTTAGCTTGCTCCATGTTTTGGTTGGGAGGATTAGGGATGCTCACTTCATGTACTTGCTTTGGATTGGGCTGAGGTTGGGCCGGAAAGGTCCCTTCCCTAGCATTCAAGCGTCCCTTAATCTCATCAACCGAGACTTTCAGCTCTTGGAACATTTGCTGATTCGATTCATTTATTTGCGCTTGCCCTTGCATAAACATTTTCAAGGTATCCTCCAATGAGAATTGAGGTGGGGCCATATTTTGCATGGGTGGCCCTCTTTGGGAGTTGGTAGGATTGCCCGTAGGAGCATTCTTCCAACTGAAATTTGGGTGGTTCTTCCAACTCTCATTGTACGTATTACCTACCGGTCCATTGAAGGGCCGTTGATAACCATATGTGGCATTGGCTGTCTCTTGTAGCACTTCCTTAAATGCAGGAATTGTGGGACAATCTTGCGTAGCGTGTAAGTCGGTGAGGCAAATCCCACATGTAGTTTCAACAGCTTCCTTGGACTTGGGAACTCCACTTTTGCTAAGTTCCATGGCTTCAACCTTCCTTGTGAGGTTGGCTATCCTTGCATTCACGTCGTCTTCCTCTTTAAGGACATAGATCCCTCCTTTCTCTTGAGTGGGCTTGGGGTTCTTGGGTTTATCTGAGGTATCCCAAGATTGGGCGTTTTCAGCCAACATGTCCAAGTAACTCCAAGCATCATCTGGATTTTTACTCATAAACTCGCCATTGCACATCATTTCCACAAATTGGCGCATATTGGAACTTAATCCATCATTGAAAAAATTTATAACTCGCCAACTCTCATAGCCATGATGTGGGCAAGCAAGCAGGAGTTCCTTAAATCTTTCCCAACATTGAAAGAAAGATTCACCTTCTTTAGCCGAAAAGTTCATTATGGCCCTTCGAAGGGTGTTCATTTTATGAGCCGGAAAGAACTTTTTCAAGAATTCCCGGTTCATCTCAACCCATGACCCAATCGAGCGTGGTCTAAGAGAGTGAAGCCAATCTTTGGCTCTTTCTTTCAAAGTGAAGGGAAAAAGTTTAAGTCTGATTGTATCCTTAGAAACATTGGGATAATGCAAGGTGGCCAACACTTCTTCGAATTCTTGCAAGTGTAATTATGGGCGGTCAGAGTCTAGCCCATGGAATTTAGGTAAAAGTTGAATTACACCCGGTTTTATGTCAAGGGTCCCACCGTTAGCTGGTAGAACTATGCAAGAAGGTGTAATTGCACGGGCAGGTTGTAGGTAATCCCATAGTGATCTCATTGGAGGAACATTATGTACCTCATTCTCTCCTACTCCTTCCTGATTTGCGTTTGTAGTTGGAGTAGGGGGGGAGGATTCCTTACAGGTGTTTGATCCATACTCCCCAAACTTTCACAATGCTCTTGATAATTCCGGACTCGTCTATGGACTGACAATGGTCCAACTAAACCACCTTCAGATTGGAGACGATTTGAGTGATTACGTTCCCAACGGGACATAAACCACTCAACCAGAAACTGAAACTAATCCTCCTAGAAATCTGAAATCTGAGAGTAATCTAAAAAAAACTAAAAAAAAAAAAAAACTAAGTTAGAAAAATATCACCTGATGCGCTTGAACTAAAGAAGAATTCCTACAAAACAGAAAGAATTAGTTAGTTCTAAGAAAATCAGGAAGCCTATCTATTTCTACTTCTACAGCCACTGAATTATTTGAAAACCGTTATCTAATTTCCCGGGCAACGGCGCCAAAAACTTGTTCGCTCGCCTCAAGTGTAAGGCTGTGATGTAGTAATAAAACTCGGTAAGACCGAGGTCGATCCACAGGGAAATAGTAAAAGCTACCAAATCACTCCAGCAACTTAGTTTTTAAAAGAAATCAGATTTAATTGAATGTTTACTTAAAACAGGAACTTAATGGAAAATCAGAGATAATAAGTACTAAGGCTTTCAAGGATCCACTTGTAGCAATCCTATGTCAATTCAGTCAATCCAAGTAGAAAACACAACTAGATTTGAAGTCCTATCTCTCATCTAGTTGGAGAATAAAGCATTCACACACATTCCGTCACATTCAAGTTGAACTTCCAATTTCTAGTTCCATTCAATCAATACAAAACTCAAAACTATAGCCTGCGGAGTAATAGCCATGCCTCTGGACTATGGCCTGCTCAAGGATTACTATAATCTGAATTTAGATAAACAAACATGATAATCTCAGAGAATTAAAAGGAATTCATGTCCGGAGCACATAAACTCAGATAAAACATCTCAAACTACCATTATTTGGAACTAAATCATGTAAAAATCCGAACTTGAATGTAAATTACTTGAATTAAACTGAAATCGACATAGAATTAGCTACAAGCTTCACCTCTCAGCCTTAGCTGAGAGGTTCTAGCCGAGCATTGTCATGCTACAACTAAAAACTCTGAAATAAAGCATAAAAACAGGAAAACCCGAATAGGAGAGTTGCAGCCGCTCCACGATCGCCTTCACTCTCCAAACTCACGTTCCTTAGCCTCTCTGATACCCTAGGGAGAGCCCCTAGGTGTCCTTTTATAGCAATCCACCTCCCTTGCGTCGGATTCTGCGATAGATTACTCATTGCGCAGTGTTTTTCGGAGTCCTGATTTAGAAAGGACTTATCTTACGCAAAGCCGACCGGTCGTGACTGGTCGGACTGATGTTTTACACATTCCAGGGAGTGCTACCGACCGGTTAAGACCGGTCGGACAGACCTGTCCAACCTTCCAGCGTGCATACCCGACCGGTCATGACCGGTCGGGCTTTGTTTTTTGGCTTTGTCCAGTATATACGGCCGACCGGTCAAGACCGGTCGGGCTCCAATGTCCAGCTTCCAGTGTTCATGGCCGACCGGTCAAGACCGGTCGGCCTGTCTTCTCTTTGATCAGGCTTCATGGCCGACCGGTCATGACCAGTCGGCCTTCTTCCATTTGCTTCTTTTTCTCTTCTTTTTCTCCTTTTTCTTCTTCTCTCTCTTCTCTTTGCTTTCTTCTTTCTTTGGTCTTCTTTCATCCTTCATCCAAAAGCTACAAATGTATTCTTTTAGCTCGTAATTGAATGAAGTCCGCTCTCATCCCTATAATTACAAAACACGTGTTAGGTGGGCCTTTAAACCATGAAAATCATGCAAACCTTGTCGTGTAATGGGCAATGCAATGTATAAATTTGAGGTTCAACAATAACTCATAGCAGGCTTCAGAATAAAAGCCTTCATCGACGCCCTTCTTCTTTTTGGACAGTTCATCATCACTGGGTGTCCATTCATCGTAAATTCGGCCGCGTATGGGGAGACCTGCTATCCGGTACAGGTCCCAAAGGGATAAACTCTGTTAGTGCACTTTTTCATGGCATACTAGTGCACCTTGTTTGTCAATCACTTAGGTCAGTGAGTCTAGTGTTGGTTGAGCTTAATGAAGATGAAGACCGAAGACTCGAGTGGCCCTGCTGCATCAAGGAAGAAGAAACAGGTAAAAGTGATGCCTTGATGTGCCTTAACCTTGACCAATACCCGACCCTTTAACCTCTTTGATGACCTTGACCATATTAGGAAACATTTAGTCATCATAGATTGGCCCTAGGGGTCACAAAAGATCACCCAAACCTTGGCCAATGAGAGTGTATTGTGAAATAGTTGGGTCAGCAAACAATCTGGCTCAACCCAGGCCTATCCAACTTGTCTCGGCCGGTCGGCTAGACTGGACCGACCGGTCAAGACCGGTCAGACTGGCTGCCAGTCTAGACAGTGTTCGCTTCCCCAAGTGTAGGGTTGCGATGTAGTAATAATCTCGGTAAGACTGAGGTCGATCCACAGGGACTTATGTAGGATTTCACAAACACATCCAAAAGTGTCTATTGAAAGCTAATAACCAGATTTTTTTTGTATGATTTTGATGTGAGTAACAAAACTGAATTAAATTGAAAGTAAATAATTATAAAAAGGCACTAGGGGTTCAAGGATCCACTTGTAGCAATCCTTGATGTTCAATCCGCTGTGGGTTTTCATTCTCTCAACTAGAATCGACATTAAGGTCTATCTAGTCGGATGATAGAGCTGTTAAACAAAACAATCTGTATTATGTAAGTTCGATGCATCAGATTCACTCAATGTAGGCTGAGCTAAGCATGCTCAATTGCATAGGTCATTCCCCTTTCCAAACAGTCCAATTCATAATCATAACCATCCTCAAGTCCTGTCACAAGACAAGGCTAGATCATGATTTGAACTAGATTCAAATCACATGCACAGTCCCTTACATAACCCAGAAAATCAGAAAAATAGAACTTTGGTAGGAAGTCCCTTCATGAAGATCATAGTCCTAGAGCGCACTCCGATTCCTCGGATCATACAGGTCTAGACTGATACAAACCAAATAAGAAATTAAGTAATTCTCCCAAACATCCATGAGTCATCATAAGACTAAGAAAAACTACTTAAAAACTTGTATAAACTTCAAACCAATGTTCATAACATGAATTCCATACTTAAAACCAACTAACTACGAATTGAAACATCTTGGATCCACTACAAGCTTCACCTCTTAGCCCTAGCTAAGAGGTTTAGCTGCTCATGATCTAAGGAAACATGAAACAACTAAAAAGTTCATAAAAACAGCAAAACAACTAGAGGGAGTTGTGGAACTCCGAGATTCACTTCCGCCGCCTCCAAGCTTGCTTCAACCCTTCTTAGATACCCTAGGAACGATCCCTAGGTGTCCTTTTATAGTCTGGAGGCTCCGCAACTTCAGAAGAATCGAGAAACTGCGTAAGAGTTACGCAGTGCGTAGAAGAAATCGGGCCAGGAATAGAAGTTCTGATTTTTCACATTAGCCGATCGGTCTGGACCAGTCGGACTGGGCTGGCCGACCGGTCACGACCGGTCTGGCCTCTTTTGGCAATAGGTCCAGCAACCATACCCGACCGGTTAAGACCGGTCGGGCTTATTCAACAATGTTCCAGCAGGTATGGTCGACCGGTCAAGACCGGTCGATAGTCTTTATTAAAGCTCCAGCGTGCATGGCTGACCGGTCTAGACTGGTCAGGCTCCCTTGGCCGACCGGTCTAGACCGGTCGGCTTCTGTTGCTTCTTCTTTTCTTCCTTTCTTTCTTCTACTCTCTTCTTTCTTTGCTTCTTTCTTTGCTTCCTTCTTCCTTCGGCCCACCTTGGGTCTTCATCCAAGGATCTAAATAAGTTCTTTTCATCTTCAATTGGGCGGAGTCCACTCTCAAACCTGCAATCACAAAACATGCATTAGATTAGTCTATAAACCATGCAAACCTCGCACAATGAGTGATGAATTGGGGTTAGAATATGCACAATTAAGAGCTCAACACACCCCCCAACCAGCATTTTGCTAGTCCCGAGCAAAACATGCGTGAAGCTAATCCCATTCTTCAAAACTCAAATCTCTTTCAGAAACCCTTCTTCTATACGTTCCAAGACATACAAGCGTAAGATTCAGAATTATTAGGCGACAAGGGCTGAAACCGTAAGCTCTTAAAACATAATAAGCATTCATATGAAATTCCTGCTGATTGGTTGATAAATAGAAGAACTTGAACAAATTCACCCTAGTGTGGACAGTGAAAAATTCATCTCATGAGTTTCTAGGATTATCTTCTTCATAGATCAACCAGACTTATAGATCTCAAGGTATATAGAGCCACATCAAGCCAATGATAGGAATTTTCCTTACCGTCCTTCCGACGACTTTCACACTACGTCCCATTTTCGGCTTTGGTTACGGGTAGACCATCCCCCGGTTGGTAGTAGGTAGCCCTAATCGGAATTTTCCACCATTTTTCCATCATTCCCAATTTCATCCTTCCTTTTCCTTTTTCTTTTAATTTAGATAGGATTTTTAGAAATCCATATCCAGCATTGTTTTCCCATGGACAAGGATGGACAAAGTACCCCGGCCTGATTTCTCAATACCTTAATTCAAAGTCTAGCTAATCGATAAATCACATAGTCCCTTCAACCCATGAAAATCGTGTAATGTGAACTAGGTGTAAAAGTGTTCAGATTTTCTATCAATCACAGAAATAGGGGAATTCACATATAAAACCATTATGCTATGAGAGATTTCAGACATACAGCCCCATACACTTCATTTCTCCTCCTCTTATGCTCATATCATCTGGAATGCATAGAACCGATGTTTTCCAAAAGAGTTTCGAATTTTTGAAAAATAAAAAAATTTCCACATAATTGCTTGAAATGTTGCAAAACGCTGGATTCATCCAAGTAATCCTACACCCCCCAACCAAATCTTGCATTGTCCTCAATGTAAAAGATGTGCAATGAGCAAAACATGAGAGCAATTTGAAAAAGAAAAGTGAGTGAGGAGTGATAGTACCTGAGAGAGTGAAAATTGGAATTCCTCCTCCTTCTAACAAACCTAAGCAAAAGTAAACCAAAGCAACAAAATCCTAATCCTAACTACTCTATACCTCCGTCAGACTAGGAGATCAATCATCCTGATACACAGGATCATTCAGGGGTATGGACATACCTTCTGAAGGAAATTTCTCAAAGAACGGCTTTAATCGCTGCCCATTTACCTAAAAAATATTGCCGTTCCTCGGATTCAATAGCTCGACAGTCCCATATGGATAGACAGTTTGCACAATGTAGGGACCGGTCCATCGAGATCTCAATTTTCCCGAAAATAGATGTAAGCGAGAATTATACATGAGGACTTTTTGATTGATCATGAATGTCTTGCGAAGAATATTCTTATCATAGAATATCTTTGTCTTGTCCTTGTAAATTCTCGCATTCTCATAAGCTTCATTCTGGATTTCCGCAAGTTCATTCAATTGTAGTTTGCGTAACGAGCTTGCCTTGTCAGAATTGAAATTCATCTTCTTAATAGCCCAATATGCCCTATGTTCCAACTCCACAGGCAAGTGACAAGCCTTCCCATAGACAAGTCTATAGGGAGACATTCCAATAAGGGATTTTGAAAGCAGTACGGTAAGCCCAAAGCGCATCGGTAAGCCGAAGCGACCAATCCTTGCGATCGGGGTTCACTGTTTTCTCTAAAATGTGTTTAATCTCCCTATTGGATATCTCAGCTTGTCCACTAGTTTGTGGGTGATAGGGAGTGCTCACTTTGTGTGTTACGCCATATTTCTTCATTAAGGTTTCAAAAGGGCGATTGCAAAAGTGAGACCCTCCATCACTTATGATGACTCGAGGCGTTCCAAACCGGGAAAGAATATTTTCTTTTAAAAATTGAATGACCGTTTTATGGTCATTATTCCGGCAAGGGATGGCCTTGACCCATTTGGAAACATAATCGACGGCAAGCAAGATGTATAAGTTTCCAAAAGAAGATGGGAATGGGCCCATGAAATCGATGCCCCAACAATAAAAAATTTCGATTATTAAGATGGAATTGAGTGGCATCATATTTCTATGGGATATTCCTCCTAATTTCTGACAAGGTTCACATGCTTTGCAAAACTCATGTGTATCTTTGAACATGGTGGGCCAATAAAACCCACATTGCAGAATTTTCGCTGTGGTCTTTTTAGCCGAAAACTGGCCACCACATGCCTGAGAATGACAGAAGGAGATGATACTTTGTTGTTACTCATCTGGCACACATCTCCTTATGATTTGATCGGGACAATACTTGAATAAGTATGGGTCGTCTGTTCGCTCGCCTCAAGTGTAAGGCTGCGATGTAGTAATAAAACTCGGTAAGACCGAGGTCGATCCACAGGGAAATAGAAATAAGCTTCCAAACTACTCCAGCAACTCAGTTTATGGAAGGAATTCAGATTCAATTGGGTATTTAATTAAAAATAACAACTTAATGAAAAATCAGAGATATAAAGTACTAAGGCTTTCGAGGATCCACTTGTAGCAATCCTATGTCAATTCAGTCAATCCAAGTAGAGAACACAGCTAGATTTGAAGTCCTATCTCTCATCTAGTTGGAAAATAAAACATTCACACACATTTAATCCAAATCAAGTTGAACTTCCAAGTTCTAGTCCATTCAATCAATGTAGAATTCAAATCCATAGCCTGCGGAGTAACAGCCATGCCTATGGACTATGGCCTGCTCAAGGATTACTATAATTCGAATCTAAACAAACAACCTGTGATAATCTCAGAGAATTGCAAGGAATTCATGTCCTGAGTACATGAACTCTCATAAAACATCTCAAACTACCACTTTTGGAACTGAAACATAAGAAAAATCCAAACTTGAATTGAAAAATACTTGAATTAAACTGAATCCAACATAGAATTAGCCACAAGCTTCACCTCTCAGCCTTAACTGAGAGGTTCTAGCCGAGCATTGTCATGCTGCAACTAAAATCTCTAAATAAAAGCATAAAAACAGAAAAACCCGAATAGGAGAGTTGCAGACGCTCCACGATCGCTTTCCCTCCTTAGAACCTCGTTCCTTAGCTTCTCTGATATCCTAAGAAGAGCCCCTAGGTGTCCTTTTATAGCAATAAACCTCCCTTGCGTCGGATTCTGCGAAAGATTACGCATTGTGCAGCGTTTTTCGGAGTCTAGATTTAGAAAGGACTCTTCCTACGCAGGGCCGACCGGTCGTGACCGGTCGGCCTGGCTTTTCAAACAGTCCAGGGAGTGCTAGCCGACCGGTCAAGACCGGTCGGACAGACCTGCCATTGATCCAGTGTGCATACCCGACCGGTCATGACCGGTCGGGCTTTGTTTTCACCTTGTCCAGAGAGTATGGCCGACCGGTCATGACCGGTCGGCCCTTCATCAATGTGATCAGCTTTCATGGCCGACCGGTCTTGACCGGTCGGCCTTCTTTTTCTTCAACTTTTTCTTCTTTTCTTCATTCTCTTTTCTCCCTCTTTCTTCTTCTTTCTTTGGTCCATCTTAGGACTTCCTCCAATGTCTTCAAATAACCCTTGTTAAGCTCCAATTGGATGAAGTCTGCTCTCATCCCTACAATCATAAAAACATGTGTTAGATGAGCCTTTAAATCATGGAAATCATGCAAACCATGTTATGTAATGGCCAATGTAATGTATAAATTGGAGGTTCAACACACCCCCCAACCAGCTTTTTGCTAGTCCCGAGCAAAACATGCAGTGAAACAATTTCAAACCTCCAAACCCAACTCTCCTTCAGAACCCATGATTCTATCCATTCCAAGATGTATAAGTGAAAATTTTGGAAAAATTAGGTGCTAGAAGCTGAAACCTTGGATTCTCAAAACATAAGAAGTGCCTACATGAAACTCCCACTGATTGATTGATAAATAGAAGGACTCGAACAACTTCAACCTAGTGTGCATAGTGAAAGTTCATCTCATGAGTTCCTGGGATTATCTTCTTCATAGATCAACTAAACTATAGATTTCAAGGTGCACCAAGTAACAACAAGCCTATGACAGGAATTTGTCTTACCGTCCTTCCGACGGCTTTCACACTACGTCCCATTTCCGGCTTTGGTTACGGTTCGACCATCCCCCGGTTGGTAATAGGTAGCCCTTTTCGAATTTTCCACCATTTTTCTTTCCTTCCCAATTTCATCCTTTCTTTCCTTTTTCTTTTAAATTAGATAGGATTTTAAGAAATCCATATCTTTCATTATTTTCCCATGGACAAGGATGGACAAAATACCCCGGCTTGGCTGCTCAACACCTTTAAGTCAAAGTCTACTAATCCACAAATCACATAAACCTGTCAGCTCATGAAAATCGTGTAATGTGAACTTGGTGTAAAGGTGTTCAAATTTTTCTATCAATCACAACAATAGGGGAACTATCATATAAAACCATTATGTTGGGAGAATTTTAAGACCTCCAACGTCACACACTTCGTATCTCCTCTTCTTATACTCATAGCATCTCAAATGTATAAAAACAAGATTTTCTAAAAGAGTTTTGAGATGTTAGAAAATTCGAAAAAAATTTACGCATATGAAGCTCGAAATGTTGCAATATGCTAGATGAAGAATCTCATCTCACCCCCCAACTAAATCTTGCATTGTCCTCAATGTAAAAGATATGCAATTAGTATGAACATGAGAGCAATGGTAAACAATGAGAGAGTGAGAATCAACAGTACCTGAGAGAGCGATCATGGGAGTCTCCAACCCAACAACTAAACCTACTAAAATAGTAAAATGAAAGAAAAACCTACCTATACCTCCATCAGACTAGGAGATCAATCATCCTGATAGACAGGATCAATCAGAGTGATGGACGTGTCCTCTGAATCGAATTTCTCAACAAATGGTTTAAGGCGTTGTCCATTAACTTTAAAACGGTTACCATTCGCTGCATTCTCAATCTCAACAGCCCCATGAGGAAAAATTTCTTTGATAATATATGGGCCGGTCCATCGAGATCGTAATTTGCCCGGAAAAAGGTGAAGTCGGGAATTATACAAGAGTACTTTCTGTCCTTCATGGAAAGATTTCCTGAAGATGTGCTTGTCATGGAAGGCCTTCATCTTACTCTTGTAAATTCTCGAGTTCTCATATGCATCATTCCGGATTTCATCAAGCTCATTTAATTGGAGTTTGCGAAGCGAGCTAGCCTTGTCCATGTCAAAATTTAAAGCCCGAATTGCCCAATAGGCTTTGTGTTCTAGCTCCACAGGCAAGTGGCAAGCTTTCCCATAGACAAGTCTATAAGGAGACATTCCAATGGGTGTCTTGTAGGCGGTACGGTGAGCCCAAAGTGCATCATCTAATCTTAGGGACCAATCCTTGCGATCCGGTCTCACCGTCTTTTCCAAAATCTGCTTGATTTCCCTTTTGAAAATTTCAGCTTGCCCACTTGTTTGTGGGTGGTATGGGGTACTCACTTTGTGCCTAATACCATATTTCTTCATTAAAGTTTCGAAAGGTCTATTGCAAAAGTAAGAACCACCATCACTAATGATGGCTCGAGGCGTCCCAAATCTAGAAAGTATGTTTTCTTTGAGGAACTTGAGAACCGTATGATGATCGTTGGTTCTACATGGGATAGCCTCTATCCATTTAGACACATAGTCTACAGCAAGCAAGATATAGACATGTCTAAAAGAAGAGGGAAATGGTCCCATGAAATCAATGCCCTAACAGTCAAAGACTTCAAGATGTTGAATTGGGTTGAGAGGCATCATATTTCGACGGGATAATCCTCCTAACTTCTGGCAGTGCTCGCACGCTTTGCAAAACTCATGGGTGTCCTTGAATAGCGTGGGCCAATAAAAACCACACTGCAGAATTTTCACAGTTGTTTTCTTGGCTGAAAAATGACCCCCACATGCTTGATCATGACAAAAGGAGATGACTGAATTATGTTCATCATCGGGGACGCATCTCCTTATAATTTGGTCTGGGCAATATTTAAAAAATAGAGGTTCATCCCAGAAAAATCTGCGCACTTCCCTTAGAAATTTACGTTTGTCTTGCGCAGTCTAATGAATCGGCATCGCACCTGTGGAAAGGTAATTGGCTATATTAGCGTACCATGGTGGGTGCACAGCAACAAAGAGTTGCTCATCAGGGAATGAGTCTTCAATAGGTGACTCGTCAATGGAATTTGGTAGGACTAGGCGGGATAGATGATCCGCCACCACATTTTCTACCCCCTTCTTGTCTTTGATCTCCAAGTCGAATTCTTGAAGGAGTAGGATCCATCTAAGCAAACGGGGCTTAGCATCCTTCTTAGAAAGAAGGTATTTCAGCACCGCATGATCCGTATAAACAATGACTTTGGATCCTATTAAGTATGGCTTGATTTGTCCAAGGCGAAAATGACAGCTAGGAGCTCTTTCTCCATAGTCGAATAATTAACTTGGGCAGGATTCAAGGTCCTACTTGCGTAGTAGATGACATGGGGCTTTTTATCCTTCTTTTGGCCTAACACCGCCCCAATAGCAAAATCGCTCGCATCGCACATCAACTGAAAAGGAATGGACCAATCTGGTGGTTTTATGATAGGAGCAGTTGTCAACATGTCCTTTAGCTTTGAAAAAGCTAATTGACATTCGACACTCCACTCAAATTGGTTCTCCTTTTGTAGAAGGTTGCATAAAGGTCTCGAGATATGACTAAAATCCTTTATGAACCTTCTATAGAAACCGGCGTGTCCAAGGAAGGACCGCACATCGCGTATGCTTTTGGGTGGTGGTAGATTGGAAATTATGTCGATTTTTGCCCGGTCTACCTCTATTCCATTGGACGAGATGATATGTCCAAGGACTATTCCTCTTTGTACCATGAAATGACACTTTTCCCAGTTTAATACAAGTTGCTTCTCCTCACACCTCATCAAGACCAACTTCAAGTGCTTGAGACACTCATCAAATGTACAACCAAAAACAGAAAAGTCATCCATGAATACCTCAAGAAACTCACCCACCATATCCGAGAAAATACTCAACATGCATCGTTGGAATGTGGCGGGTGCATTGCATAACCCGAATGGCATCCTTCGGTAAGCGAAGGTACCAAACGGGCATGTAAATGTAGTTTTCTCTTGGTCTTCCGGAGCTATCTCAATCTGGTTGTATCCGGAATAGCCATCTAGGAAGCAATAATAGGAATGACCTGCCAACCTCTCCAAAATTTGATCCATAAATGGGAGAGGGAAGTGGTCTTTCCTAGTAACCGTGTTGAGCTTCCTATAATCAATGCACATACGCCAACCGGTGGTCACCCTAGTCGGTATAAGCTCATTGTTGGCGTTCTCAATGATGGTAATACCGGATTTCTTGGGGACAACTTGGGTAGGACTCACCCATTGGCTATCTGAGATGGGGTAGATAATACCCACATCCAATAGCTTTAACACCTCAGCTTTGACAACCTCCATCATGTTTGGATTTAGCCGTCTTTGAGGTTGTCTAGTCATTTTTGCATTTTCTTCAAGGTGTATTCGGTGCGTGCAAACCGAAGGATCTATCCCTTTGAGATCCGCTATTGTCCAACCTATGGCTTCCCTATGTTCTTTGAGTAACTCAATCAACTTGAGCTCTTGGTCTTTTTCTAGGTGGGAGGCAATGACAACTGGGAATGTTTCCTCTTGACCCAAATATACATATTTAAGCTCGGATGGCAATGGTTTGAGGTCAAGCTTTGGTGGTTTAATGTTAGACGGTAGAGGCCTTGATGTGGTTGGTGGTAATTTCTCAAAATGGGGCCTCCACCGGCTAATATCAGCTACTGGTTTTTCTATATTTAATGCCTGCACAATCTCACTAATGATGGGGTCTTCAGAATCCATGAAATGTGCTAAGCATGTCTCCAAGCTTTCTAGTGGTTCAAGTTGGAGGAGTTCTTCTTCTTCAAAAGTTTCAAGCATGTTTACTTCGAAGAACTCATCATCATCTACATCCCTATGTCTTTTGCCCAAGTGAAACACATTCACCTCTAGTGTCATGTTTCCAAAAGATAGTTGCATCACCCCATTCCGGCAATTGATGATTGCGTTTGATGTGGCAAGGAATGGGCGGCCTAGTATTACCGGTATTTGGGTGCTAGCATCTACAACCGGTTGTGTGTCCAAGACTATAAAATCTACTGGGTAGTAGAATTTGTCAACTTGGACTAGAACATCCTCAACTATCCCCCTCGGTACACGGATAGATCTATCAGCGAGTTGCAACGTGGTTTTGGTGGGTTTTAATTCACCAAGACCCAATTGCTCATATACCGAGTATGGGATCAAGTTCACACTCGCCCCCAAGTCTAACAAGGCACGTTCAATCCGGTAGTCTCCAATGATACATGAGACGGTGGGACTACCGGGATCTTTGAATTTGGGGGGGGGTCTTTTGAGTGAGGATGGCACTCACTTGCTGTGTTAAGAAGGCCTTTTGCTGCACATTATATTTGCGTTTTGTTGTGCATAGGTCTTTTAAAAACTTGGCATAAGAGGGTGTTATAGACAAAATAATGGAGACCAGCTCAGCTATTAAAAATTGTACACGGACGCCCATTTGACTCTCGAGATCATCTGATCGAGAGTCGCAGATTGGGAAGGTACGGAAGAACCCATTAGACTCTCGAGATCATCTAATCGAGAGTCGCAGATCGAGTAAGTGCGGGATGCCCATCCGACTTTCGAGATCATATGCTCGAGAGTCGTAGGATGGATAAATACGGAGCACCTATTCGCAAGGCTTCGAGCTCCCCTATCCGATGGTCAGATAAAGCGAAGCAAAGATTCCCTTCTTGAACAGCGAGCAGACCTTCTCACAAGTCGTTGAAAGGTGTTACGTCAAAATGAGCGAGCACTTGGACTCGTGACCAGGTTCCAACATGCGAACAGCTTTTCTGCGGCTACATCTCTTAACCTTCAATACCAGCACCCGATTCCTGTCGGGCAGTTTGTTCAATCCCTCTGCGATGCCAGGCAGGGCTACACCCAGTTCGGTGGTTTCCGTCTTGTCTGCGTCTCCTTCCTTTTCGCTGGCTATGACTCCAACTACGGTTTCCAGCTCTACATGAGTGATCAGCGCTATTACTACGCCTACCAGTAGCCCGTATAGGTTGGTTTTTAGGCTTACCTTCCCTAGTGGTTCCGGATCTCAAGGGATTGTCATCAAGGAACGTTATTGCCGAAATAAGTCATTGGGTTGGATCTCGTCTCTAAAGATGCGGATCTTATCCCATGAAATCGGCGAGATCTCAGTATCGTATACTAGATCAACGGGATCTCGATATCTTGCGTAACAGATTGAACCGCTCCAGATCTATATAAAGGGACGACTCCATTATGGAAAAGGTACACAATATTCAATCTCTGTCCCGTTTTGCCTGGCTACTCTTCTTCTTACTTTGGCCTAACTTAAGCATCGGAGGGCTAACGGCTGGACCCCAGCCACCCTTAGTTGCTGTCTGTCTTCTTTCAGGTTTGGCGGAGAAAATCCCTGTTGGAGGGAAGGTGAACGTCCGGAGGATCCTGTTACGAAATCTGACATTAACAGTTTAGCGCCGTCTGTGGGAACGACTTGATCGTCAAAATCAATCGTTCCTCCGACAAAAAATCCTTTGGCGATGCCTCCTAAAAAGGTCGTTCATCCTTCGACTTCAAGGCAGGCACCACCTCCGCCCGATGAGACGGAATCCGTACCTGCTCTTCCACCCACGTCGATGAATATCCCTCAAGGAGCCCCGAATATGCCATCAACAAATCCATTATTGGAGGCCTCTGGAAATCAAGACGATGTCTTGCGTTTCCTCGGAAACACTCTTCTGACTCTAAATGCCGGAGTTCAAGCCCTGTCGAATCGGCTTGACTAGCATTTCCCTGAACCGCAAGGACCACCCTCCGAAGGTTTACCACCGCAACCCATACCGGTGGCTTCCAGACATTCTATGGACGAACCACAGGTCCCACCACTTGGCAGCCATCCCCCTGTGCCGTCTCCACATTCTATACATTCTAGCTCGTCTCGACAACCTCAACCACAGGGTTCCACCGCCGAAACATCAAGCTATACCCTACCATGGGAAGGAGATCTCAAAAGAATCTATGATCATTTTGATGTCATGGAACAGCGATACCAGGCAAATCGGCCATCTGCAGTTATGGCGGCGATACATCAGTCCGAGTCCCCCTTCACCAGCGAGGTGATGGAAGCCCCGTTACCCAGAAAGTATCGAACGCCTGTTATCACCCCGTACACAGGTATTGGCGACCCTCTTGAACATCTGGAAACATACAGATTCCTCATGGAGTTGGAGGGACATGGTTCAGAAATCATGTGTAGGGCTTTTTCCCTAACATTGAAGGAGGCAGCCCGTACGTGGTTCTGAGGATTAAAGCCTCGTTCCATCAGCTCCTTTTCTTAGTTATCAGAGATATTCCTTTCTCAATTCATGGGAAGCATCCGCGTCAAGAAGCCAGCTTCCCATCTAATGAATCTAAAACAGCAGCATGAGGAAACGATAAAAGAGTTCACAGTACGATTCACCGCTGAAGCCGTTCAAACTGAAGGTTATACCGAGGAAAAAGGGCTCGCAGCCCTCATAGTAGGGATAACGAGCGAGAAATTCAGGTTTTCCTTGGATAAAAGCCCACCGAAAACTATGGCAGAATTCCAAGCCAAAGCTCAGAAGTACATCAATGTAGAAGAAGTCGCATTGACACGCCATGGGGGACAGGGTAAGAAACGCAAGCCAGAGGGAACCTCTTCTGCAGATAAAAAATATCGTCGTGACCAACGTGATCGTTCTCCCAAGAAATCTTACTCCGGTAAATATCATAACTACACTCCTCTTAATCGGTCTCATGAAAAGGTTCTAATGGAGATTAAACACAAGCCATATGTAAAGTGGCCTGCAAAGATCAAATCCGATCCCGAGAAGAGAGACAAGAGCAAGTTCTGTTACTTCCATAAAGATCACGGGCATAGGACCCAGGACTGCATCTCTCTACGAGACCATATCGAAGCCCTTATTCGAAAAGGCCATCTCCAGGATTATGTTGCTCATAAAAATCAATCTCCAGAAAGGGCGAAGACCTCATCTCGCCAAAAGGAACCGCCTCATCATCAAACTGACCAAGAGGACGCTGAGCCCACGGGAGAAATCCGCACCATCGTCGGAGGACCAGCTTGCGGGGGTGACTCTCAACCTTCAAGAAAAGCATACGCCCGAAAGGCATCCAGAGAACCTCAGCAAATCTATTGGCTGGAACAGACGTCTAGCTCGTCAAAAACCAGCCATCCTCCAATTTCCTTCACTCTCGAAGATGCAAAGGGAATTCACTTCCCTCACGAAGACTCCATCGTAGTCACATTGAAGGTATCGAATTATTTGACTCATCGAATTATGGTGGATACAGGTAGCTCAGCTGATATTCTATACTTGGAGGCCTTCAACAAAATGGCACTTGCCAGAAGCCTTCTTAAGCCAGTATCGACCCCCCTCGTCGGCTTCGGAGGTGAGTTAGTGACGCCTGAAGGAAGCATTGATCTCCCAGTTACTTTTGGACAGAGTCCAGCGAAGACCACCGTCTTCATAAACTTCCTTGTCGTGGATCGAAAATCAGCGTATAACGCCATTTTGGGGCGGCCATCTCTTACTAAGGTTGGAGCGGCCTTGCATCCTTCATATTTGTGTGTTAAATTTCTACCCCAAATGGTATCGGAGTCGTGCGAGGAAGTCAGTAGGAGGCACGGTCTTGCTATCAGATTGCTCTCCAAGATCGAAAGAAGGCTCAAGCAATACCCGTCATAGAGATAGCACCAGGTTCACCCAACTTACCCTCCAACACCTCGTTGGATCCGAGAGAAAGTGCTCTTAAATCGGGAACTCTAGGGGAAGATACAGTGGCGATTCACTTAGCCAAAGACGACTTGTCCAGGGTCGTATACATTGGATCCTCTTTAACCAGCGACCATCGTGAAGATCTGGTCCTCTTCCTTACCGAATATCAGGACGTGTTCGCTTGGTCTCATGAAGATATGCCAGGCATCGACCCCAATGTCATCGCACATCGTCTCAATATCGACCCAAAGCATAAACCCGTACACCAGCGTCGACGTGCCTTCACTGCAGAAAGGCAAATGGCGATCAAAGTTGAAGTCGAGAAACTACTTACGGTCAATTTCATAAAAGAAGTCGACTACCCAAAGTGGGTCGCGAACGTAGTTCTCGTCCGAAAAGCTAATGGCAAGTGGAGAATGTGCATCGATTATTCAGATCTGAACAAGGCATGCCCCAAAGATAGTTTTCCAACACCACGGATAGACCAGTTGGTCGATTCAACAGCTGGACACGCTCTGCTCAGTTTTATGGATGCTTACTCTGGTTACAACCAGATTATGATGCATCCACTCGATATCCAGCATACTGCCTTCATCACGGATCGAGGATTATATTGCTACCAGGTAATGCCGTTCGGTCTTAAAAATGCAGGAGCCACTTATCAACGACTCGTCAACAAAATATTCGCTGCTCAAATCGGTAGGAATATGGAAGTTTATGTTGACGACATGCTCGTGAAAAGCATCGTAGAAGATGACCACATTTCTGATCTTCGAGAAGCCTTTGATTTAATGAGGAGGTATCAAATGAAATTGAACCCAGAAAAATGCGCGTTTGGAGTGTCTGCAGGAAAGTTTCTTGGGTTCATGGTCGGCCAGCGTGGAATTGAGGCAAATCCTGAAAAGATAAAAGCATTGATAAAGATGAAATTCCCCGTTACTCTGAAGGACGTCCAGTGTCTGGCTGGTCGCATCGCATCGTTGAACAGGTTCATCTCGCGAGCATCTGACAAGTGCTTACCATTCTTCAAACTCCTTCGTGCAACGGCCAAGTCTGATTGGAAATGGACGCCACAATGTGAGGAAGCTTTTCAACAATTGAAGCTATACATGAGCACACCCCCCATTTTATCTAAACCTATAGCACATGAGCAACTCATTCTTTATCTCTCCGTGTCCACTACGGCCGTTAGCGCCGCTTTAATAAGAGAAGATTCTGGGGTGCAGAGGCCCGTTTATTATATCAGTCGAGCAATGGTTGAGGTAGAAACTAGGTATTCTGATATGGAGAAACTGGCCCTAGCTTTAGTCACGGCAACTCGAAAACTGCGACCATACTTTCAGGCCCACGCTATTTTAGTATCAACGAATCATCCGCTACGACAAGTCCTTCAAAAACCTGAGGCTTCCAGACGGTTAACTAAATGGGCAATCGAGATCAGCGAGCACGATACCTCATTGTCCTAGGACCGCAGTAAAGGGCCAGGCCGTGGCCGATTTCATCGTCGAATTCACGTACTCTCCTGATGATAATACCATGACCAGCGACCAGCCTCCTTGGTCACTCTTCGTGGACGGGTCGTCGCGGGCCACTGGTAGCGGAGCGGGCCTGATTTTAGTGGCTCCCGACGGGTCGCATTTCCAATATGCTCTACGTTTCGATTCTCACATTTCAAATAATGAAGCAGAATATGAGGCCCTGATCGTCGGCCTCGAACTAGCCATTGTCCTTGCAATTCAAAATCTGTTGATTCATAGCGACTCCCAGCTCATTGTCAACCAAGTTCTTGGTGAATTTGAAGCCAAAGAAGAAAGGATGGCCTTATACAAGTCCCGTGTACTCATCCTGCTCGCAAAACTGAAGACCTATGAAATAATTCATATTCCTCGCGAGCAGAACCAACTTGCCGACTCATTGGCTAAGCTCGCTTCTGCACCAGAATCTGAGATAGCACACTCGATCCCCATCGAGCATCGTCAGAACCTATGTATCGACCAATCGGCTCTTGAGCAAGTAATATCGGTACAATCGTCTCCATGCTGGATGGATCCCATCATCCTTTATCTCAGAGACGGATATCTACCAGACGACAAGAAAGCTGCAAGACAAATTCGGCTTCGAGCTTCCAGGTACACCTTGCAAGACGGAATATTATTGCGAAAAAGTTTCTCCTTGCCTTATTTAAGGTGTCTTCATCTAGAAGAAGCACTTCATGTTCTAGACGAAGTACACCAGGGGGCTTGTGGTAATCACCCCAGGGGGCGATCCCTAGCATATAAGGCGATGCGGCAAGGATATTATTGGCCTACTATGAAAGCAGATGCAATTGAATTTTCTAAAAAATGTGACAAGTGCCAGCGATATTCACCTATACCCCATGTACCTTCCGAACGGATGACCCCAGTTGACAGCCCTTGGCCTTTCGCTCAGTGGGGGGTCGATATCATCGGGCCTTTACCCATGGGGAAGGGACAAAATAAGTTCGCGATTGTAGCGGTTGATTACTTCACCAAATAGGCCGAGGCAGAACCATTAGCCAAGATTACTGAGAAACAAACCACTAAGTTCATATGGAGAAATATCATATGCCGTTTCGGACTTCCTCACACTATAATTACCGACAACGGAACGCAGTTCGACAACGCAGCCTTTGATGAATTCTGTGAAAAATGGAAGATACATAATCTCCGCACTTCTCCATATCATCCTCAGGCGAATGGGCAGGTCGAGGCAGTGAATAAGATCATCAAGCACCAGTTAAAGACCAAGCTAGGAGAATGTAAAGGGGTGTGGCCAGAACTTCTGCCAGAAGTATTATGGGCATATAGAACCACGGCTTGTACATCAACAGGTGAAACCCCTTTTTCCTTAGCATTTGGTGTTGACGCAGTGGTACCAGTGGAAATGCAAGTGCCCTCATATAGGATCGAGCAGTATGACCCCGCGAGTAATCAGGAAAATCTCCGACTTCATCTCGATCTCTTAGAAGAGCGAAGAAATGCTTCCCAAGTACGAGTAGCAGCATATCAACAACGTATTGCTCGTTATCGAAATGCTAGGGTTCGGCCTAGATCCTTCCAGCCCGGAGATTTGGTACTAAGGCAAAATCTTGGAGTTCCCGCTCGTTCACTGGATCCAAATTGGGAAGGCCCGTATCGGGTTGTTAGGATTATGCGACCCGGTACTTATTACCTTGAAGACATGCAGGGAAAGCCCGTACGTCGCCCTTGGCACGTGGAGCATTTGCTACGATACTATCCCTAGAATCGATGTAGTTTATTACGACATTTTTATGAATAAAGTGAAAGATATCTTTTGGTCGCTACTCCATTTACATGGACCTGAATAGCCCTGAAGAGAATGCATACCATCTTTTGACCAATTGCCTACCTTTGGTAGGGATAAAACTACCTTTTGGCTGCTATCCCATTTATTTGGTTTTGAATAGCCCCGAAGAGAATATACACATCCTCTTGGCCAATTGCCTGCCCTTGGTAGGACTGAAATCGTTACTAGTTGGTTGCTTCTCCATTCTATAGATTAAAGATAGCCCCAAAGGGAGCATACGTGCTCTCTTGACCAACCTTTTGCCCTTAGTAGAATCAAAATCTCAATCGATAGATCAGTCTCTCCACGAGGGCATGATCGCTACGACCCCCCGGGTTGAGCATAGCTCATTGCAACAGGAAGGCATTCATTACATGAAAAGGAAAGAGTAAACAAAGACAACACTTCCAAAAAATATCTTTTCATTGACGATAAAATGTTTACACAATATCTGCTCGCGAGTACAAAGAGAGGAAAGAGAAAATCAATCTCTTGGAGGAGGAGCTGTGCTCTCGACTTCAGGGACCATTTCTGGAGCCCCTCTAGCCTGCGTGGCTTCAGTCACCTCGTTCTCAGCAGCAGCTTGCTCTTTGGCAGCTATGATGGTCGCGACTCGACCAAATTTCCCCATATCAAAGGATGGGATCATTCGTTGCACTACTCTTAGTGCAAAGTCGCGACCAGCATCATATGACTCATACCTTTCGTCGTCATATAGCTGCGAAGTCCGGAACTCGAAAATTGCCCGAGGACCTTCCTCCGAGAGCATTTTTACAAGGGCGACTTTTTCCTCGTCCCAGTGGATCGAGTCGTCCTTGAGCTGTGCAAGAGCGGAGCGCTCCTTGGTCAGGTTGTCGTAGGCCTCCTTGAGATGTGACCTGGCCTCCGCGAACTGCTCTTCCAATGAGATCTTGTCTTGGCGAAAGATCTCCCTCTCTCTCTCTGCCTTCTCCTTCAAACCCGTGAGCTTCACGAAGTCTGAGTCCAAGGCCTGATACCTATCGGTCAGGACTTGGATTTTCTCGATGAGGATCTTCTTCTCCTCATCTCTCTTCGCGATCACCGCCTCACGAGCCTTGAGCAGTTGATCTCTTCCTTGAACTGCCTTCTCCAAGGCAATCCTCTTTCCCTCAACTTCATCTATCATGCGATGGGCGGCAACGATATCACGCCTCGTTCGCAGGATAAGATCTAAGCCCTGCAAAAGAGATGAAGAATATGAGAGAGTATTCTGGAACGTAATAACAGATTGAAGCAGGTCTTGACAAGGTCTTACCTGAACCATCCTCATCCCCGCTTCGAGGAGAAGGTTCTCAGGGCTTGGCTCGGGAAGAGAGCTGAAGGCATGAGGAGGGACGTTCTCAAACAAAAATTTGCATACTGGATGGAGGTGGCGGGGAATAGAATATGTCCCGCTCCCTGACGGTTGGGCAACGACCAACCCGGCCGTCTCGCGAGGGGGAGGCATTAACTCGCGAGCAGATCCTTGGTCGGCAGCAGGGATCAGTTCGCGAGCAGGAGCCGGCTCTTGAGGCTCCATCTGCTCTCGAGCCTCTCCAGCTAGGGGGCAGCCGGACCCCGCCCCATCCGGGGAATTGTCAGCAATGTTAATCACTGGCGGTCCAGGTGCGACCACCAGTGAGGGAATAGTGGGCCCAGCCGGGGCCCCCGCCATGCTCGCGGGAAGGGCAGGCTGATCGCTACCCGTGCGGATGGACGATTGAGATGGTTCGGTAGGTGTTCTCTTCTGCCTCTTGGAGCCCGTGCCCTTCAGTCGGGGCAGCAGACCCCTCTTCTCTCCAGCCTTCGTCATCTCAACCTCTCTTCTGAAAATTAAGCCCGCTGCAGCAAGTCGCGAGGGAGACAGGCAAGCCTCGATATGCCTATCACCAACAGGCACCTTGTACACCTTTACAATTTTCTCGTTGATCCCTCCCTTCAAATTTGGTTTTCTCAAGGCCGGGATACCTGCGAGCACAAACAGGGGTCAAATGAAGCAAAAACCCTAAAAACCTAACTGAAGAAACTGCACAATGCGGGATTGTGCCTACCTTCACAGAAAAATCGGGTCACTCCTGGACCCCTGGAGGAGGCAGATTCCTAGTTCCCGGAAGCATAGAACCACCGCTTCCTCCAGCCGGGATAGTTCGAGGAGGGCTTCCCCAACACGAAGTTATCCCGATGCCAATAACACAAATAATACCAGCCTTCGCTGGAGGGAGCTTTCTTCAGACGGAACATACGGAGGAACTCCTCCGCCGTGAGTTCCCCATTGCCGGCCTGAGCCCAGAGGGCAAAGGAGCCCAGAACTACCCTCCACCCATTCACGATGAGTTGCCCGGGGGCAATCTTGTAACACCGGAGAACATCGCGGATGAAGGCATGGAGGGGGAGGCGTACCCCCAGGATAAGCTGGTACTCATAAAAAGATACGCATCCTGGGGGGGGGGGGGGAGTCTGGTGTCTCTCCATCTCCAGGCAAGCGGAGAGTGACTGAGTCGGGGATCAGGTATCTCTCCCGTAACTCAGCCAGCCGGTCCTCCGATAAAACGGAAGGATATCCGGCTGCAGTGTATCTCCTTGCCGGAACCCTCGCACTGCTGGACGCAGAGGATTCCGGAGTGGCATCACCGAGAGGGACGGTGGTCTCGTCAGAGTTCCCGGCCATGAGAAGATAAAAATAAAAGAAGGAAAAGAAAAAAGGAAGTATACCAAAAACAGAAAGAAAGAAAAGGAGCACCGAAGGAAGAAGAATGGAAAGAGAAGACTGCAAGTTCCTTTCGAAAAGCTTCTGTAGAAAATCAAAGAAATGGCGGACTCCGTATATTTATAGGCAATCATTCCGCCGTATCTGATGGCACGTGGCAGTCCCTCCTTCGGCGCAGCACTCGAGCAGGCACGCCCATTAACTCCTCAAACACGTGGCAAGCGCCCCTTCATTTTCTGTCTACGGAAAGGCTGCGGAAAGCTGGCGCTCATTAATTCCATCCCATCATGTGAGGTTCCATTCTCGATGAAGGCGTCGGGCGGTTACGTGTGATAGTGAGCTAAGTCATTCCCTTAAAAATTCTTGGCGGCAAGGACTTGGGGGGCATCTGTTATAGACAAAATAATGGAGACCAGCTCAGCTATTAAAAATTGTACACGGACGCTCATTTGACTCTCGAGATCATCTGATCGAGAGTCGCAGATTGGGAAGGTACGGAAGAACCCATTAGACTCTCGAGATCATCTAATCGAGAGTCGCAGATCGAGTAAGTGCGGGATGCCCATCCGACTTTCGAGATCATATGCTCGAGAGTCGTAGGATGGATAAATACGGAGCACCTATTCGCAAGGCTTCGAGCTCCCCTATCCGATGGTCAGATATCCGATGGTCAGATAAAGCGAAGCAAAGATTCCCTTCTTGAACAGCGAGCAGACCTTCTCACAAGTCGTTAAAAGGTGTTACGTCAAAATGAGCGAGCACTTGGACTCGTGACCAGGTTCCAACATGCGAACAGCTTTTCTGCGGCTACATCTCTTAACCTTCAATACCAGCACCCGATTCCCGTCGGGCAGCTTGTTCAATCCCTCTGCGATGCCAGGCAGGGCTACACCCAGTTCGGTGGTTTCCGTCTTGTCTGCGTCTCCTTCCTTTTCGCTGGCTATGACTCCAACTACGGTTTCCAGCTCTACATGAGTGATCAGCACTATTACTATGCCTACCGGTAGCCCATATAGGTCGGTTTTTGGGCTTACCTTCCCTGGTGGTTCCGGATCTCAAGGGATTGTCATCAAGGAACGTGATTGCCGAAATAAGTCATTGGGTTGGATCTCGTCTCTAAAGATGCGGATCTTATCCCATGAAATCGACGAGATCTCAGTATCGTATACTAGATCAACGGGATCTCGATATCTTGCGTAACAGATTGAACCGCTCCAGATCTATATAAAGGGACGACTCCATTATGGAAAAGGTACACAATATTCAATCTCTGTCCCGTTTTGCCTGGCTACTCTTCTTCTTACTTTGGCCTAACTTAAGCATCGGAAGGCTAACGGCTGGACCCCAGCCACCCTTAGTTGCTGTCTGTCTTCTTTCAGGTTTGGCGGAGAAAATCCCTGTTGGAGGGAAGGTGAACGTCCGGAGGATCCTGTTACGAAATCTGACATTAACAGAGGGAATTTGTTTGATGGCATCAAGCAAAGGGATATTGATCTTGACTTGTCTGAAAATCTCTAGAATATCTTGAGAATTTGGGAGAGATTTTGGGGCAACCAATCTCGAAGGGAATGGTGCTACGGGCTTGTAAATACGTTCCGGTTGTTGTGGGGCTAAGTTAGATCCATCTTCATCCTCAGAATTTACCGGATCATTAGGCTCATCTGCCTTCACCAGAATAGTTTTGTCAATTTGTTTACCACTTCTAAGGGTGGTAATGGATTTAGCTTGCTCCATGTTTTGGTTGGAAGAATTAGGGATGCTTACTTCATGTACTTGCTTTGGATTGGGCTGAGGTTGGGCCGGAAAGGTCCCTTCCCTAGCATTCAAGCGTCCCTTAATCTCATCAACCGAGACTTTAAGCTCTTGGAACATTTGCTGATTCGATTCATTTATTTGCGCTTGCCCTTGCATAAACGCTTTCAAGGTATCCTCCAATGAGAATTGAGGTGGGGCCATATTTTGCATGGGTGGCCCTCTTTGGGAGTTGGTAGGATTGCCTGTAGGAGCATTCTTCCAACTGAAATTCGGGTGGTTCTTCCAACTCTCATTGTACGTATTACCTACCGGTCCATTGAAGGGCCGTTGATAACCATATGTGGCATTGGCTGTCTTATGTAGCACTTCCTGAAACGCAGGAATTGTGGGACAATCTTAGGTAGCGTGTAAGTCGGTGAGGCAAATCCCACATGTGGTTTCAACAGCTTCCTTGGACTTGGGAACTCCACTTTTGCTAAGTTCCATGGCCTCAACCTTCCTTGTGAGGTTGGCTATCCTTGCATTCACGTCGTCTTCCTCTTTAAGGACATAGATCCCTCCTTTCTCTTGAGTGGGCTTGGAGTTCTTGGGTTTATCCGAGGTATCCCAAGATTGGGCATTTTCAGCCAACATGTCCAAGTAACTCCAAGCCTCATCTGGATTTTTACTCATAAACTCGCGATTGCACATCATTTCCACAAATTGGCGCATATTGGAACTTAATCCATCATTGAAAAAATTTATAACTTGCCAACTCTCATAGCCATGATGTGGGCAAGCAAGTAGGAGATCCTTAAATCTCTCCCAACATTGGAAAAAGGATTCACCCTCTTTAGCTGAAAAATTCATTATGGCTCTTCGAAGGGTGTTCGTTTTATGAGCCGGGAAGAACTTTTTCAGGAATTCCCGGTTCATCTCAACCCATAACCCAATCGAATGTGGTCTAAGAGAGTGAAGCCAATCTTTGGCTCTTTCTTTCAAAGTGAAGGGAAAAAGTTTAAGTCTGATTGTATCCTCGGAAACATTGGGATAATGCAAGGTTGCCAACACTTCTTCAAATTCTTGTAAGTGTAAGTATGGGCGGTCAGAGGCTAGCCCATGGAATTTAGGTAAAAGTTGAATTACACCCGGTTTTATGTCAAGGGTTCCACCGTTTGCTGGTAGAACTATGCAAGAGGGTGTAATTGCTCGGGCAGGTTGTAGGTAGTCCCGTAGTGATCTCATTGGAGGAACATTATGTACCTCATTCTCTCCTACTCCTTCCTGATTCGCGTTTGTAGTTGGAGTAGGGGGGGAGGATTCCTTACAGGTGTTTGATCCATACTCCCCAAACTTTCACAATGTTCTTGATAATTCCGGACTCGTCTATGGACTGACAATGGTCCAACTAAACCACCTTTAGATTGGAGACGATTTGAGTGATTACGTTCCCAACGGGACATAAACCACTCAACCAAAAATCAAAGCTAATCCTAACCTAGAAAACTGAAATCTGAAACTAATCTAAAAGAAACTAAGTTAGAAAGGTATCACCTGATGCGCTTGAACTTAGAGAAGAATTCCTACAAAACAGAAAACTTTGTTAGTTCTAAGAAAATCAGAAAAACCTATCTACTTCTACAGCCACTGAACTATTTGAAAACCGTTATCTAATTCCCCGGCAACGGTGCCAAAAACTTGTTCGCTCGCCTCAAGTGTAAGGCTGCGATGTAGTAATAAAACTCGGTAAGACCGAGGTCGATCCACAGGGAAATAGAAACAAGCTTCCAAACTACTCCAGCAACTCAGTTTATGGAAGGAATTCAGATTCAATTGGGTATTTAATTAAAAACAACTTAATGAAAAATCAGAGATATAAAGTACTAAGGCTTTCGAGGATCCACTTGTAGCAATCCATGTCAATTCAGTCAATTCAAGTAGAGAACACAGCTAGATTTGAAGTCCTATCTCTCATCTAGTTGGAAAATAAAACATTCACACACATTCAATCCAAATCAAGTTGAACTTCCAAGTTCTAGTCCATTCAATCAATGTAGAATTCAAATCCATAGCCTGCGGAGTAACAGCCATGCCTATGGACTATGGCCTGCTCAAGGATTACTATAATTCGAATCTAAACAAACAACCTGTGATAATCTCAGAGAATTGCAAGGAATTCATGTCCTGAGTACATGAACTCTCATAAAACATCTCAAACTACCACTTTTGGAACTAAAACATAAGAAAAATCCAAACTTGAATTGAAAAATACTTGAATTAAACTGAATCCAACATAGAATTAGCCACAAGCTTCACCTCTCAACCTTAGCTGAGAGGTTCTAGCCGAGCATTGTCATGCTGCAACTAAAATCTCTAAATAAAAGCATAAAAACAGAAAAACCCAAATAGGAGAGTTGCAGACGCTCCACGATCGCTTTCCCTCCTTAGAACCTCGTTCCTTAGCTTCTCTGATATCCTAGGAAGAGCCCCTAGGTGTCCTTTTATAGCAATAAACCTCCCTTGCGTCGGATTCTGCGAAAGATTACGCATTGCGCAGCGTTTTTCAGAGTCCAGATTTAGAAAGGACTCTTCCTACGCAGGGCCGACCGGTCGTGACCGGTCGGCCTGGCTTTTCAAACAATCCAGGGAGTGCTGCCGACCGATCAAGACCGGTCGGACAGACCTGCCCATTCATCTAGTGTGCATACCCGACCGGTCATGACCGGTCGGGCTTTGTTTTCACCTTGTCCAGAGAGCATGGCAGACCGGTCATGACCGGTCGGCCCTTCATCAATGTGATCAGCTTCCATGGCCGACCGGTCAAGACCAGTCGGCCTTCTTTTTCTTCAACTTTTTCTTATTTTCTTCATTCTCTTTTCTCCCTCTTTCTTCTTCTTTCTTTGGTCCATCTTAGGACTTCCTCCAATGTCTTCAAATAACCCTTGTTAAGCTCCAATTGGATGAAGTCCGCTCTCATCCCTACAATCATAAAAACATGTGTTAGATGGGCCTTTAAATCATGGAAATCATGCAAACCATGTTATGTAATGGCCAATGTAATGTATAAATTGGAGGTTCAACATCGTCCCATAGGAATTTTCGCACCTCCGTGAAGAATTTATCCTTATCTTGCTTTTTCCAATATGTAGGAATTGTACTTGTAGCAAGATAGTTAGCAATGTCCGCATACCATGGCGATTGGGAAACAGAAAAAAGTTGTTCATCAGGGAACATGTCATTGATTGCAGTCGTTTCAGGGGAGTCAGTGAGGATAAGTCGAGAGAGGTGGTCAGCTACTACATTCTCTACTCCTTTCTTATCACGTATTTCTATGTCAAATTCCTGGAGTAGAAGGATCCATCTTAACAACCGTGGTTTAGCATCCTTCTTAGAAAGAAGATACTTAAGCGCGGCATGGTCAGTGAATATAATGATCTTGGATCCAATCAAATAGGACCTAAACTTGTCCAAGGAAAAAACTACGGCTAAAAGTTCTTTTTCAGTAGTGCTGTAGTTTGCTTGGGCTGAGTTTAGGGTTCTACTTGCATAGTAGATGACACATGGCTTTTTCTCTTTTCTTTGACCTAACATGGCCCCAATAGCATAGTCACTAGCATAGCACATAATCTCAAAAGGAATGCTCCAATCAGGTGGTTGCATTATGGGAGCACATGTCAACATACCTTTAAGGGTGGTAAAGGCCTTTTGACATTCTTCATTTCATTCGAATGAATTTTTCTTTTGAAGTAGGTTACATAAAGGGCGAGAGAGTGAACTGAAGTCCTTTATGAACCTTCTGTAAAATCCTGCGTGGCCTAAAAAGGACCGTACATCTCGTATGCTTTTGGGTGGTGGAAGGTTAGAGATAAGATCAATTTTCTCTTTGTCCACCTCGATTCCATTTTGTGAAACGATGTGACCAAGTACAATTCCCTTTTGAACCATGAAGTGACACTTGTCCCAATTGAGCACAAGGTTCTTCTCTTCACATCTTTTCAGCACAGACTTCAAGTGCTCAAGGCACTCATCAAAGCTACAACCAAATACGGAAAAATCATCCATGAAGAGTTCGAGAATGGTCCCCACCATGTTAGAAAAAATACTCATCATACAACGCTGAAAGGTGGCAGGGGCATTACATAGTCCAAACGGCATCCGTCGGTAAGAGAAAGTGCCAAATGGACATGTGAATGTAGTCTTTTCTTGGTCTTCACGGGCAATTTCTATTTTGTTGTACCCCGAATATCCATCAAGGAAGCAAAAGTGGGAATGACCCGCCAACTGTTCTAAAATTTGATCAACAAATGGTAGGGGGAAGTGGTCTTTCCTCGTGATAGTGTTGAGCTTCCTGTCAATGCACATTCTCCAACCGGTAGTGACTCTAGTTGGCACGAGTTCATTATTGGCATTGGCTACGATGGTTATTCCGGATTTCTTAGGCACCACTTGAGTTGGGCTCACCCATTGGATATCGGATATTGGGTAAATAATACCCACATCCAACAGCTTTACCACTTCGGCCTTAACCACGTCCTTCATATTTGGATTTAGTCGTCTTTGTGGTTGCCTAGATGTCTTCGCATTCTCCTCAAGGTGTATGCGATGAGTACAAATCAGTGGGTCTATGCCTTTGAGATCCGCAATTGACCATCCAATGGCACTCTTGTGTTCTAATAGAGTGGCTATTAGCCTACTCTCTTGTTCCTCATCCAAGTGGGAAGAAATCACCACTGGATATGTCTCATCTTGACCTAAATAAACGTATTTCAGCTCAATTGGTAATGGTTTTAGGTCGAGTGTTGGTGCCTTGATGTTGGATGGGAGGGCCTTGTTCTCGTTTACAGGTAAAGGCTCAAATAGGGCCCTCCATCTTTTATTATCAAGCACTGGCATCATCTCTAGTATGGCATCCATCTCTTGTATTATGTCATCATTTATCTCATGAGAGTAGGCCACACATGCCTCCAAAGGGTCGGAAGATAGTGATAAGGGGACTGTATCTTCCACGAATGATTCAATCATGTTTAAGTCGTGGACATCATCATCAATCTCCCGTGGTTGTTTGCATAAATCAAATATGTTAAGCTTAAGGGTCATATTTCCAAAGGACATTTGTATAAGTCCGTTTCTACAATTTATAATGGCATTTGAAGTAGCTAGAAACGGTCGTCCAAGTATGACTGGAATTTGAGCATCGGTGCCTATTATGGGATGTGTATCCAAGACAATAAAGTCTACTGGGTAGTAGAATTTATCAACTTGGACTAGAACATCCTCTATCATTCCTCTCGGTATACGGATGGATCTATCAGCAGGTTGGAGTGTGGTTTTGGTGGGTTTCAATTCACCTAACCCTAATTGTTCGTAGACCGAGTATGGAATGAGATTTACACTTGCCCCCAAGTCAAGTAGGGCTTGTTTGATCCGGTAGTCTCCTATGATGCATGAGATGGTTGGACTACCCGGATCCTTGTATTTTTGGGGCACCTCTTGTTTGATGATAGCGCTCAAATTCTCAGTCAAAAGAACTTTGTTGTGAACGTTGTGTTTCCTTTTGACTGTACACAATTCCTTTAGAAATTTGGCATAAGATGGTATTTGTTTTAGTGCATCCAACAACGGGATGTTGATCTTCACCTGCTTGAAAACTTCTAAAATTTCCAGGTTTTTATCTAAAGGTTTAGGCGAAATCAACCTTTGTGGAAATGGAGCAATCGGCTTGTATTGCCTTTCCGGTTCTTTCTCTTGTGGGGTATTGTTCGAGCTATCATCCTCTTTAGAAATTTTCGGATCCTTAGGCTTTGGGGCCTTCATCGGATTAGATTTGTCAATTTCTTTCCCACTTCTCAAAGTGGTGATAGCTTGAACATGTTCCGTGTGGTGGGAGGATGAGCTTGCATCTTGTATCTCAAACTGGGTTCTTGGGTTAGAAAGAGGTTGGGCAGGAAGTGTGCCCTTCTCTCTAACACTAAGATGAGATTCAACTCTAGCCAGTGATGTTTTCAATTCATTGATGGCTTGAGTTGAATTTTGATTGAATTTCAATTGCTCTTGCATGAACCTATCTATTTTTAGAGAATTAGTCTTGTTATACTCAGCTTGGACCGATACGAATGCACCCAACATCTCCTCTTGTGATACTTTTGGAGTGTTACTTGCATTTGCAGTGGGTCCATTCCTCCAACTGAAGTTGGGATGGTTCTTGCAATTAGGATTAAACGTGTTTGATTTTGGAGCACCAAATTGCTGTTGATAACTGTTTATGACATTTGTTTGTTCTTGTAAGATGCCTTGAACTGCTGAAATTGTGGGGCAATCTTGTGTTGCATGTTGATTTCCAGCACAAATTCCACAAATAGTTTCAACATCAGTGGAGTTGATCGTTTCTCCTTTCCTTAATTCCATGGCTTCGACCTTTCTTGTGATGCTAGCCACCCGTGCACTTATGCTATCTTCTTCTGATAAGACATACATTCCCCCCTTTTCCTTTTGTTGGCCAGTCTTGGAATTTGTTGGTTTCGATGTGTCCCAAGCCTGTGCATTCTCAGCCAATTCTTCCAAATAATCCCATGCTTCACAGCTTCCTTATTCATGAACTCCCCATTACACATCATTTCTACAAATTGGCGCATGGGTGAAGTCAGTCCTTCATAGAAAAAGCTTATAACCCGCCAAATTTCATAGCCATGATGTGGGCATGCATTTAATAAATCCTTAAACCTCTCCCAACATTGGAAGAAGGTTTCATCTTCCTTTTGGGCAAAGTTCATGATAAGGCGCTTCAACATGTTCGTTTTGTGAGTAGGGAAGAATTTTTTTTATAAATTCTCTGTGCATATCAGTCCATGCACCAATTGATCTTGGCCTTAATGCATAAAGCCAACCCTTGGCTTTATCCTTAAGAGTGAAAGGGAAGAATTTGAGTCCTACTACATCTTCGGTCACATTTGCAAAGTGCATGGTGGTGATTACCTCATCAAACTCCTTAAGGTGTTGATAAGCACTTTCACTATCTAATCCATGGAATTTAGGGAGAAGTTGGATCACTCCCGGTTTCAAATCCACATTCCCTGCATTTTGTGGAAAAACTATGCATGAGGGGGTTCTCGCTCTTGCGGGTTGCAAGAAATCACGTAAAGTCCTAGGTCGGGGAACATTCTCAACCACATTCTCCCCTATTTCAGTTTGGTTTTGGCCCGGATTAGGTTGATTTGCAGCCATATTTTCAGACAAAATTGGAGAGTTTAGATGTCTCCTAGCATGTGGTTCTCTGTCAATTCCTTTTACTATTCCCCCTTCACTTATGAGTCGGTTATTGGAATCCCGAGCCCAATGTGGCATGCAAAACCAAAAAAAAAAAAAAGAAACAAAGAGAAAGAAGAATTCTTCCTCCCTTTCTTTACTTTTCTCTAAGACCGAAGCACAAGGTGTCTTGCAATGGCTAAGCCAGAAGCAAGGATAGAGACCGATTTCTCCTAGTCAATAGGGGTTCAGAGAACTCCCCACCCACTCTTTGAATCTTTTGAGAAAAAGTGCAAAAAAAGGAGAAAGAGGAGTAGAGATGAGAAAAGAAATCTCCGAGCACAAGGTGATCCAAGACGGCAGAGCCGACCAATAGGAATCCAGGTGGCAAAAAGGCCGACCTTTTAGAGATCCAAAAAGGAGTCTCCACCCACTCTACAAGAGATGAATATGATAGGAATGAGTAGGAGAAGGAGAAGAGTAGGGTTTAGAAAGATAAAACCTGATTCGGCACTTGAATCCCTTGTATCTTCTTCAGCTTCCTAGAAATCCCTGAAAAGAAAAATCAAATAAACAAACTAAGTTAGTCCTAAAATCCTAACAAATCCTAAATAGATACTAATTTCAGAAATTTGTGAAAAACCATCAAAATCCCCGGCAACAGCGCTAAAAACTTGTTCGCTTCCCCAAGTGTAGGGTTGCGATGTAGTAATAATCTCGGTAAGACCAAGGTCGATCCACAGGGACTTATGTAGGATTTCACAAACACATCCAAAAGTGTCTATTGAAAGCTAATAACCAGATTTTTTTTGTATGATTTTGATGTGAGTAACAAAACTGAATTAAATTGAAAGTAAATAATTATAAAAAGGCACTAGGGGTTCAAGGATCCACTTGTAGCAATCCTTGATGTTCAATCCGCTGTGGTTTTTCATTCTCTCAACTAGAATCGACATTAAGGTCTATCTAGTCGGATGATAGAGCTGTTAAATAAAACAATCTGTATTATGTAAGTTCGATGCATCAGATTCACTCAATGTAGGCTGAGCTGAGCATGCTCAATTGCATAGGTCATTCCCCTTTCCAAACAGTCCAATTCATAATCATAACCATCCTCAAGTCCTGTCACAAGACAAGGCTAGATCATGATTTGAATTAGATTCAAATCACATGCATAGTCCCTTACATAACCCAGAAAATCAGAAAAATAGAACTTTGGTAGGAAGTCCCTTCATGAAGATCATAGTCCTAGAGCGCACTCCGATTCCTCGGATCATACAGGTCTAGACTGATACAAACCAAATAAGAAATTAAGTAATTCTCCCAAACATCCATGAGTCATCATAAGACTAAGAAAAACTACTTAAAAACTTGTATAAACTTCAAACCAATGTTCATAACATGAATTCCATACTTAAAACCAACTAACTACGAATTGAAACATCTTGGATCCACTACAAGCTTCACCTCTTAGCCCTAGCTAAGAGGTTTAGCTGCTCATGATCTAAGGAAACATGAAACAACTAAAAAGTTCATAAAAACAGCAAAACAAACTAGAGGGAGTTGTGGAACTCCGAGATTCACTTCCGCCACCTCCAAGCTTGCTTCAACCCTTCTTAGATACCCTAGGAACGATCCCTAGGTGTCCTTTTATAGTCTGGAGGCTCCGCAACTTCAGAAGAATCGAGAAACTGCGTAAGAGTTACGCAGTGCGCAGAAGAAATCGGGCCAGGAATAGAAGTTCTGATTTTTCACATTAGCCGACCGGTCTGGACCGTTTGGACTGGGCTGGCCGACCGATCACGACCGGTCTGGCCTCTTTTGGCAATAGGTCCAGCAATCATACCCGACCGGTCAAGACCGGTCGAGCTTATTCAACAATGTTCCAGCAGGTATGGCCGACCGGTCAAGACCGGTCGATCGTCTTTATTAAAGCTCCAGCGTGCATGGCTGACCGGTCTGGACCGGTCAGGCTCCCTTGGCCGACCGGTCTAGACCGGTCGGCTTCTGTTGCTTCTTCTTTTCTTCCTTTCTTTCTTCTACTCTCTTCTTTCTTTACTTCTTTCTTTGCTTCCTTCTTCCTTCAGCCCACCTTGGGTCTTCATCCAAGGATCTAAATAAGTTCTTTTCATCTTCAATTAGGCGGAGTCCACTCTCAAACCTGCAATCACAAAACATGCATTAGATTAGTCTATAAACCATGCAAACCTCGCACAATGAGTGATGAATTGGGGTTAGAATATGCACAATTAAGAGCTCAACAGACAGCAAGCTGCTATGTGCTCAAGCCTTTGGGCTGACCGGTCTTGACCGGTCGGCTGGTCTGGTTCGACCGATCGGACAGAACCCCCCCCCCCCCCCCCCCCCAAGACAGTGAACATTCTGTCTTCACTGGCCCTTGGCCGACCGATCGAGACCGGTCGGGACAGGCTAGGACAGGTTGGAAGTAGCCATTTTCTGCCCGTTTTTTGTCCGTTTGAACACCTTTTATAAAGGGGCTTAGGCTCATTTTGAGGGGGATGAAGAGGGATTTTGAGAGGAGTGAAGCTACCATTGTTAGAGACCATTTGAGGCTCATTCTCAACCTATGCAAGGCATCTTCATTGTGCTTTAACACAAGATTGGAGCATTCCAAGCTCATGAAGAAGATGACCTTCATCCCCTCTTGATCTCTAAAGTTTGGATATTCCTTGATAGGCATATCCTTGTCCAAAACTCTAAGATGAGATCGTTGTAGGAGAGAAACTCTAGGCAACCGATTCCTAATAGTTGTAGAGTTCTCAAACCTACCCTCCTATCACCTTGGGCATCTCAAAGGCATCACAAGCAAGGTGATTGATCGAGTGTAGCTGAGGCATTGGCGATGCAACGGCAACACAATCGTGGGAGCAAAGGAAGCTAATTGAATCACGGGAGAAGCGGAGATTAAGCAACCCAATCCGGTGCTGAACAAGGGGCTCATCTGATAAGTAAGGTTGTCTTTATTGAGAGTCCATCCACTCAATTCCCTGTGGGGGTTGAGTGTAGAGTTTGTTAGCCAAACTCAAACTAAGGACGTTGGCCGTTCCTTGGCCTATTTGTCGGCCTAAAGACTAGGGGTTGTTTAGTACTCATTGGCCCTTTTGCTGGGCTTAAACAAAGTCTCCAAAGGGGAGCCTCCGACACGGGAGTGAACATGTGTCAGGTTGAGAGTTAGCCTATCTCCAAAACTCCATTTGGGTTGAGAGTTAGCCCTTTGTCCAAAACTCCGATTATGGTTGAGAGGTGAACCGGTAAAACCTCCGTGTAAAGGTTGAGAGGTGAACCTCATTTAAAACTTCCGATAGTGAATGCCAGTGTGCTCAAAGAAGTTAAGTACTTGAACCGAGAGTGGAGTTGACCCAAAGTCGAACCACTATACATGCTTGTGTTTGTGATTAATTTGAGCACATTGATATCTTAGCATTGTAAGTTTGATCATTTAATTATGAATGCTTGATACGAATGTATGCTAGGCACTAGATAGGCACATCCACACACAAGATGTACTTTCACTAATTGTGTAGACTTGAGCTCATTGATCCATTCTCATAAGTCTACATAGGTTGCATAGATTAGGAGCTTGATTAGTTAAATCATTTGATTATCTATGCATGCTTAAACTAGGTTGTTTATTGCCTAAACTATATGCTAGTCTTGTGATTGGACCCACTTAGGCTTAGAAGCCGAAGTGTTCTTGGTTACTTAGTTTAATTTGTTAAATTGTGTAAGCAGGCGAAAAGAATTTCAAAAGATCCTAATCACCCCTCTCCCCTATAGGTTTTAGCCATAATTCTAGTTGCTCTTTAAGCTTCCGCATATACGAAGGTGTCGTGTTAGACTACCGACGTACTTTCATACTCATTTCTCCGTATGGCAAGTGGAAGGAGTTTGAGATAGAACTCCAATGGTTCAGAAACCCCTTATAGACACACGGTTCCCAGTAAAAGTAACTTGACGTCGCTTGAATGGCCCTTAGAAGACCCACCTGCTTCAGGGTATCTTCATGTTGCTCGATAACTCGATTGGCCCAAACTTCGAAGCCGGGATGAGGACTCAGATGTCCTCGGGTCCTGAACCCTCCTGTCGGCCAAATTTCTGCATCGGACAGAGGATGAAACCTTTGGCGCCAGGTCTCAAAATAGTGGGTCGAAAAAGGTTGGTGAGGATCGTGGTTAGGCTCCAAGAATATCATGTCTTTCTCCTAAGGACAGACTAAAGCGCAGCGTTCTTAGATACATCGCAGTTGAGGAATGTCTCTGGGATGGTGTTCGCTCGCCTCATGTGCAAGGCTGCGATGTAGTAATAAATCTCGGTAAGACCGAGGTCGATCCACAGGGAAGGAGGTAAACAGTTCAAACTATCCTAATAACTAGAATCTAAGAGGTTTGTGAAATCGGTTTTGAACATGAAACAAGAAAATCTGATAATGAAAAGATAACTAGAGCATCAAGGATCCACTTATAGCTCTCCTTATATGCATAATTCGCTATGGTTTCTCACTTTCTCAACTAGAATCGAAATTAAGTCCTATCTAGCTGGATGATAAAGCGGTTATATTATCAAATCAATCTGTCATATGTGTTGTTCATCAACATGATTCCCTCGATTCAAGTTAGGACTTGAGCATACTCAATTGCATAGGTCAATCCTAATTCCAATAGATTAAGATCATAACCATAATAATCATCAAATCTTGTCACAAGACTTGATTATATTATGATTTGAACTTCATTCAAATCATATGAACAATCAACACAATATTCAGATTTTAGAACAAAAAGGTAGAACTTTGGTTTGAAACTCCCATATGAGGATCAAAGGTCTAGAGCGTATTGAATCCAATTCCTCGGAGCATACAGGTCTAGAATCATTCAATAACAATTAAGAACTCAAGCAATTCTTCTAAACATCCATGAGCTATCATAAGATTAAGAGAAAAGCTACTTAGAACTTTATTCAAACTTCAAACCATTGTTCTTCACTAAAAATCCAATTTGAAACCAATAAAACGTATTAAACTATCTAAGAAAACTATAAGGTTCACCTCTTAGCTCTAGCTAAGAGATTAGCTAATGAAAAGCATATTACAAACAAAACTAGAACTAAGAAAAGGAAGAAAAACTAGCTGGAGGAGTCTAGGAAGCCTCCTATGACTTGAACTCCTTGCTCCCCACGTCCTTGCTTGATTTGGAATAGAAGAGAGCACCTCCTTTTATAATACAGCAAGAGTACCGCAACATAACAGATTTTGTTTCGCTTCGTACGGCTTAACAAATGGTCGGATTGCCTTCAAATTTGATTTGTAGCTTCCTTGTAATGTGATCTTCCTCATAGATGATTTAGATTTCCAAGATTATCTTCTGAGTAGGCCCACCAATCAGATCAGCGACCGTCTCTCAAAATCACGCAATTCGGGTACCTTCAGAACCAGTCATTTTGCTTTCAATGCTCCGGAGTGTACAGAGGTCGGATTGATCTCAAAATTTGAACATTGGTAGAAAACTTCCTCCTCTACATGATAGATGGATTGGATTGTCCAAAAAAATTTCAGAATTAGGTGCGAAAATTATAACACTCAGTCCTTTTATAAAATCTGCGCAGTTGGATCTTTCTGGATGGTCCATCTTTCTTCAACCGGTACGATCAAACCACACATCCTTTTGATCTGAAACTTTGCGGTTATTCATATATGGATGTGGTCTAGAAGATGGTCAAAGTAGATTCTTCATATCATCAATGATGGGTCACCTGGACCGGCCCAGAGTGGAGTAGGCGGAATCTGAAACTTTCTGGACAGTTCGTATTGTTTTGGCCACCTCGGTCAATCCGTAGCTCCGATCGACATGAAACCACTTGGGTTATTTCGGCGTCGAGCTCCTCTTTGACATGGATGTGTTGGATTTCCAAATATCATCAAGATGGCTTCAAAAAAATGTATCAAAAATCCAAAAAGGGAAATAGCCTGCTGTCTGAAATCTGGAAATTTGAAATTGCATGGCCGACCGGTCTAGCCTGTCTGTTAGGTGTCCAGGGAGTGCAGCGGACCGTTCTTGACCGGTCGGACCCATTTTCTGCATTCTTTCTTCTTTCTTTTCTTCTCTCCTTCCTCTCTCTTTGCTTTCTTCTTTCTTTGGCCCACCTCGGGTCTTCATCCAAGGCTCCTAAATGTGCCCTTTTGGTCACCAATTGGGCAAAGCCACTCTCATTCCTACAATCACAAAACATGTATTAGATGAGTCTTTTAAACATGCAAACCATGCATATAATGTGATGTAATGGGTTAGATCATGTATAAATTGGAGGCTCAACAGATGGACGTCTAGGAGTCGACACTATAAAATGAATTTACGCGACACATGTTAGAAGGTTCGATGCTTGGAAGAGAGCAATATCTTTGGAAGCTCTTGGGGAAGCGGATGAAATGCTTTGTGTAGGGATTGCGGATCATAAGAGATGACACTGCCAATTTCACGGAAGAACAAACGACCTTCATCTTATTAGATTTTGACTTTGCCTATTTTTCCATATAGACTTGCTTGGCACTTTTTCCGGTCGTCTTCAGGCGACCCCGTTTGACAGATTGAATGAGCGCGACTAGATTAACTTCACCCTCTTCGGACCCATCAACTTCGTCAGTCCGGAAACCTTGCAAGGGAGCATACCAGGCATCTCATTCCTCTTGTGTACCCTCATCCGGAGGGGTGGGTAGAATCTTGTCACAAAGAATCTTCCATTAAATCTCCTTAGATAACGACAGAATGCGCTCGTAGAAGTTGAACTTCTCCGGTGGATGGAACCACTAAGGGTTCTGATCGGATGGTCGTGCCACCTTCTTGGGCGAAGTTCTCTTGCGCTTATGCATAGTGGCCTTGGAGCTTGAAGGACCAGCCTTTGAAGGACCAGTGTTGGAAGAACCACCAGCCATGAAGATCTGCACAAACACGCCAAAACATCAGGCAAAATGCAAGTACCAGAAAAGAGTATATCCAAGTATGCATAAACTCCACTTCGATCAAAGAAACATCACATCTAGTTCGACTTAGAAAGTTCAGGCATATGGGGGCCGACATCTCCTTAAAAGGATAACCATGTATGCGTAAAATTCAAAGGGAGAGTGTCGGACCCCCATCCGCCCTGAAATAACAACCCCAATATCATGGGGAATGATCCGTTGAAACAGGGTACACACATGATGATCAATACTAAGCATGCTTAAAAAAGAACACTAAAAATTTGACAATTTCACAACCCTAGAAATCAGTGCGCGCCAACCCTGGCGCGTCCAAAAATGGACAAATTTTCCAAAGTCCGAAAAATGATGCACCGGGTCCAGTGCATTGAGAAAATTGACGCGCCAAGCACAGCACATCAATAAAATGTCCAAATTTTGTTAAGTTCACTACAAGCCCTCGTTGATCCCAACGCATCTAATAAATAGGCACTGATCCCAGCACGTTCATAAAAATGATGCGCTAGGACCCAGTGAGTTCATAAAAATGACAAATCCACCAAGTTCCACAACTGGTGCGCGCTCTGGCATGTCATCTAAATGGGTTTCTCCCAGAAACACGCCAATGAGCGCTGGACATAGCGCACCCTATAAATTCACAAGTTTGAATTTTGATGCGCGCTGACCCTAGCATGTTGATAAATTCAACGAAATTCCACCAAAGACTGCAAATTGTAGGCGCTAAGGCCAGCGCGTCCCCCAAACACATTCGAAGTCCAGAAGACTGAATGCGCTCACCCCGGCGAGTCCGATAAAGGACCATGAATCACCAAGTTCCAAATCATGACGCGCTGAGGATAACATGTCGAAAAAACAACTATCCCAAATTTTAAGACACGCGCGACCTTTTTTCGACACACTGGAGAAAAATTCAACGCGCTGATGGGAGCTTTCTCGAACAGAAAATGAGTGGAAATGACAGAAATGACCTAGATTCTCGTATTTATAGCGGGACCTGGAAAAATCCGATGTGCCGCAATGGACGACTGTGTCCATCCCAACACATCGGAGGGGCATCTGTTGGGGTCCCAAAAGTCAGGATCTTCAAAACAGGGGTTACAAGTGTACAATCCATCACATCACTGGATTTAGGGGCAGTGCATTAACAAATTCAACAGAAATCGCAACGCACATCAGACTTCACCAAAAATGAAAAGTTGACACAGGGGTGGGCCCCACCATTCATGATGATCAAAACCTCCCAAAATTGGGCAGTAAGTACAACCATGAATAAACATGGTCAGTGCATCAAAATTCATCACAAAGCGGACCCCACAAACCATTATTTTTGCAAGAAATCACAAATAAACCAAAATGGAAGTCCGTCAATGCATTACTAAATTCACAGCCAGCGCGTCGTGAAATTCAGTCATTTTTTTAAATGAATTTCAGGACGCACTGACACTCAGCGCATCGAGAAATTTAGACAGTTTTCAGAAATGAATTTTAGGACGCACTGACATCCATCGCATTCAAAAATTCAGGAATTTTAGGACACACTGACCATCAGTGTGTCCGATAAATCAGGCATTTTCAGTGAATTTCAAGATGCACTGCCAGCTAGTGTGACCCAAAAATCAGCATTTAAACCAAGACATTTTAAGATGCGCCAACTTATTTTCTCGACGCGCTGACCAATTTCTCGACGCGCTACATGTGGCAGCTTCCTATTGGCCGACTTTCGGTATTTTCGGGTATAAATACCCCTCCTTTACTATTCCTTTAGACGGATCCAAAGAGAGAGAACTTTATCTATTGGGTATTTGAGAGACCGCCGAAATCCCTTTTTCGACCACCAAAAACTTTTTTCGATTACCGAAATTCCTTTTTGACCAATGGAACCCTCTACCGAAAATCCCACTTCCGACCACAACAGGTCCGGTGAAGAAATAATCTAAAAATGTACAAGTATACTAGCGCATCACAAAAAAATGCCTTCAATCAAATTTAACTTATTTTATGGACGCACTAACCCTCGGCGCATTAGAAAAATACCCCAGCGCATCAAGAAAATCAGTCGTTTATGAAACAAGTCATTTTTCAACCCACTAGCCCCAACACATCAAAAAATAAGCTAGCGCATCATAAAAATCATTCATTTCCGAAATAAGTCATTTTTTGACACACTGGCCCTAGCGCATCCGAAAAATAAGGCCAGCAGATCACAAAAACACACATTTTAACAAAGTCATTTTCGGGCGCACTAGCCCCAACGCATTAGTAAAATTAGGCCAACGGATCATAAAAATAAGCACCTTGAACGTCAATCTCAGCGCCTTTAAATCTTCATTTTGTGATGCTTTTGGGCCCCGTTTGGGCCTATTTTGGATATTTCGAGCGTTCCGAACGCAATAGAGCAGTCAAATACCTCATCTAGACCACCCAATGAGCAGAATCTAAGCCTTCAGAATCCGATCTGATCCAATACGCGATGAACGGAGAAATTTCTCAAAAAGAGGCCGTAAGTGCCCAAAATCAATCAATTTATCATTCTTACATGTACTATCATAATGTGACCCGTATTCAGGTTTGGACTAAGCAAACAGGATTATGGTTAACACAATAAACCATATCAAGAGAGTTCTAAACTATTACATGGAATTTGTTAAAGATTAACACTTCGAGAACAGTCGATGCCCTACCCATTCAAACGGCATCCGTCGATTGAGCTGCTTAGGTACATACAACTGCAGATCGATCTTCCCGTGGTCACCCATAAAAAATGACGGGCGCAGGCTCAGAGTTGCACCCCTTGGTTAAAAAACCTGACAATCTCAGCCCGGATCTCCGGTCAAAACATGGGACATAGACATCTGTCTCGTACGAAGATGGATCAGTCAATAACAAAACACAACAAATACAGGTCTATTCGACCAAAAATACAGGTCTCTACGACCACGAACTCTAAGACCATAGTCCCTGCTTACTAGTCTTCTATCTTTTAATCAAGGGCCATCGATCATTCGATGTAATTAAGGGCTCGTGCCAGACCACGGCCTGGAATGGACAAGATCTCAGAATCTCTTGAATAAAATTCACCTTGCAATATCTCCTCTTGTGTACTTTTGTGAATGCTTTTGATTGTTAATGAATGTCTCTATATTCAGAACCCTTAACAACGAAACACAAGAAAGCTGCATTAAGCATTTTCTAGTTTTAACACGTATATTGTATGCATTTGTAAGAGAGAGAGAGAGAGAGAGAGAGAGAGACCTCATGATTTTAATGTTAAAAGGACTACTTTGAAGCGCCTTAAAGATAAAGTGAAGAAGAGTTAAGAAGTGGAGGAAATAAGCAAGGGAAGAAGGAAAAGAGAAAAGAAAATTCAGAGGAAATAGTCTTTCACGACCAGTCTAGGACCGGTCATCAGCTGCGCAAGATCGGTCACATGACTGGTCGGTTAAAAACCCAAGATTGGTCGGCCAAAGCCTAGGACCAGTCGGCCAAAGCCAAGACCGGTCGAATAATGAAGAAAAAAGAGAAGATTTGAAGTCCAACTTGCTGGACTGTTTTTTAGCGTCCATGACTGGTTGGCCAAGAGGCCAAGACCGGTAGGCCATGAAGAACCAAAGCCTAAAAATCCATTATGTTTGTTGCCTTTTGAGCCACGACCGGTCGGCCAGGAGGTCGCGATCGGTCATCCGCTGACTCCAAGTGTGAAACTCTTACGCAAATCCAAGTCGGTGCATGGTTTTTGCTATAAAACGACACCTCTACTCTCTTCCAAAATCATCCTTGAAGAGTCCTAGACGTGCTAGAGATGAAGGAATTCGAAGTGAAGCTTCCACAACTCCAAGTTCTTCAAGTTTTCTTCTAGTTTTCATGTTTTTGCTAGTTTTTCTTTTGTTTTCTGGTTCAATCATGTCTTTGGTTGGCTATACCTCATAGCTAGAGCTAAGAGGTGAAGCTTATAGTAATCCTTCAATGTTTAATTCATTTTTACAAGTACATTAAGTTTGGATTATGGTTTTTCAAGTTCTAGTTTGAATAAAGTTGATATTTTTAGAGAATTTTTTAGATCTCTAGTGCCACGTACTTGAGATGCTTTGAAGTTTCCAAGAAATATCATGATGCCTTAATGAGTTTGAATGTTTAGAAACCCTAGATCAATCATGATTCAAGGATATGATTAATGCTTCAAAGTTTCATTCTAGTTCAAGTTCTCCGTACTTGAAGTAAAACTAGAAATTCTGAATTTTCAGATTTAACTTAAGTTGGGCTTTTTTAATGTGATATCTTTCGATTGGATAGAGATAGGACTTCGATTCCAATTGTGTATTATTCTTGTATGGATGAATTAACGTTGAGGATTACTCAAGTGGATCTTTGATGCTCTACTTACTTTTAAATCTTTGAATTTCTTGTTTTTATATTCTTTTAGTTCAAGTTCACCAATTCAACCCTTTTTCTAAGTAGTTAATTAGACCTTTTAGATTCCGTTACTATAATCGTTGAGGACAATCTCAGTCTCACGATCGAATTATTACTACAGCACAACCCTACACTTGGGGTTGTCAACACAATCATTGAAGGATTGTCTAAAGAACCTCATACTAGGAAACGTCTAAATTTTTCTAATTCATGTAGACATATGAGTGACAATCAACCTAACCAAAGGGCTAATTAACTGCAAAATAAAGCCCAAAATTAGACTGAAATTGGAGAAAATAAAGTGGGGAATGTTCCTCAACCTAGAACCCTACATGGCCATCTTTAACCTACTAGAGCGAGCACTCTTTCCTGCATGATTTTCTCACATAATGCAGGAACTATGGATTTCAAACCAGGAATAATCCAACCTCTTCCCAAATTTCATGGGCTTGATAGTTACATCTCAAAGAGTTTGATGAGATATAGCTACATTGCACTTTGCAAACGTGTCGGATGACACCATAAGGTTAAAATTATTCCCTTTTTTTTAAAAGAGAAAGCAAAGGCTTGGCTTCATACATTGGGCCATAATCAATTGGAACATGGGCTGAGATGACTTGGGAGTTCCTTAAAAAGTTCTTCCCAGCTCATAAGACTAACACACTGAGGCGGCGAATCATGAATTTTTTTCATAAAGAGGATGGAACCTTCTTTCAGTGTTGAGAGAGGTTTAATGACCTTTTAAATGCATGCCCACATTATGGCTACAAAATATGGCGAGTAATAAGTTTTCTCTATGATGGACTGACTTCACCCATGCGCCAATTCGTGGAGATGATGTGCAATGTGGAATTCATGAATAAAAAGGCTGATTAAGCATGGGATTATTTTGACATGTTGGCTGAGACCGCGCAATCATGGGATACAACCAAGCCAACACATCCCAAATCCGCCCAAAATAAGGAAAATGAATGAATTTATTTTCGAAAAGAAGAAGATGAAATGAATGCAAGAGTAGCTAATCTCACTAGGAAAGTTGAGGCCATGAAATTGAAGAAAGGAGAAGCGGGTAAACCTAATGAAAGTGTTGGTAATGTTTGTGGTATTTGTGCTACTAATGTGCATACAACTCAGGATTGTCTTACAATTCCTGCATTTCAAAAGCTATTACACAAACAATTAAATGTCATAAATAATTATCAATGTCCATTTAATGCTCTAAATTTAAACACGTGTAATCCTGGTTGGAGGAACCATCACAAATTTAGTTAGAGGAATGGACCAACTGCGAATACAAACAACAACCCTCAAGCACAACCTATGGTAGGACCATCTCTTGTTGTCACACCTAAGGCCACACTTGAGCAGATGCTAGGTGCATTGTATCAATCCAACCTAAATATAACAACAATAATTCTCTTAAGCTTCATGGGTTCATGCAAGAACAATTCAGATTTAACCAAACTACGTCTTAGGCCATGAATGACCTGAAAACTTCCATGGCTAGAGTTGAATCTCACCTAAGCGTTAGGGAGAAGGTCACACTTCCTACTCAACCTCTCCCTAACCCGAAAGCCCAATTTAAGATACAACACCCTAGCTCATCATCCCAACATATGGAGCATGCTAAGTTTATCACTACTCTTAGGAACGACAAAATAAATGAAAAAATTATCCCAGTTTAGGCCCTAAAGCCTAATGATCCAGTAATTGCCAAAGAGGATGATAAACGTAGCAATGCCCCACATGAGAAAGAACTGAAAAAGGAATATAAGTTGGTTTCTCCATTCCCTCAAAGATTGATTTCATCCAAACACCTAGACAAAAATCAGGATATCTTGGAGGTTTTTAAGCAAGTCAAAATCATCATCCCACTGTTGGATGCCATCAAACAAATCACGTCATACGCCAAATTTTAAAAGAACTTTACACGACCAAGAGAAAACATAATGTAGCAAAAAAGATATTTTTGACAGAGAAAGTGAGTGTTATCCTCAAGAAAGATGTGCCCCAGAAATATAAAGATCCTAGTAGTCCGACCATATCATGCATAATTGGTGACTACCGGATTGAGCAAGCTTTACTTGATTTAGGGGTAAGTGTGAATCTGATCCCCTACTTGGTTTACGAACAATTGGGTTTAGGTGAATTAAAACCCATCAAAACCACGCTTCAACTTACCGATCGTTCGATCCGTATACCGAGAGGAGTCATAGAGGATGTGCTTATCCAAGTTGATAAATTCTACTAACTGGTAGATTTATTGCCTTGGATAAACAACCTATGTTTAATATCGGCACTCAAATTCTGGTCATACTTGTCGCCCCTTCCTAGCTACCTTAAATGCAATCATCATTTGTAGGAACAAGCTTGTACAAATGTCCTTTGGAAATATGACGCTCGAGCTGAATATTTTCAACATGTGCAAACAACCGCAGGATGAAGATGAGGAGGTCCATGAAATTAACTTGATTGACTCATTCATAGAAGACAAGTCACTCCTAACCTTTTACTCTGATCACCTAAAAGAATGTTTGGCCCACTCCCCTAAGATTGATGATGACATGATTTGGGAGATGGGTGTCATTTTATATTCTGTTCGGTACTTGAAACTAGCCGGTGGAAGGCACCATTTAAGCCATTACCCTTAACCGACAACAAGCCTCTTCTATCTAGTGTCAAGGCACCGAAGCTCAACCTAAAACCATTGCCTTTGGATTTGAAAATGTCTATTTAGGTCGAGATGAGACATATCCGGTGGTGATTTCTTCCCACTTAGATAATAAGCAAAAGAGTAGATTGATCACTACTCTTAAAGAGCATAAGAATGTCATTGGGTGGATAATTGTGGATCTCAAAGGCATCGATCCCTTGATTTATACTCATCGCATACACCTCGAGGAGAATGCAAAAACATCACGGCAACCATGAAGACTCCTAAACCCAAATATGAAAGAGGTGGTTAAGGCCGAGGTGCTAAAACTATTGGATGTGGGTATCATCTACCCAATATTCGACAGTTAGTGGGTGAGTCTATTGAGCTCTGAATTGTGCATATCTAAACCCCAATTCATCACATATTTATGAAATTGTGCCTTTTTTATTCAACACACTTGTAAAGGCGCGTACGCAATGGGCTCGTAGTTCGGGACAGGAGCTCGTGATTCTCAAGCTGGACTTTGAAAAAGCAAGAGAATGGAATTTCATATCTCGCATGCCCTTCGGGGCCCGAAGTTTTGCAAGTGGGTTAACACCACCGTTTGGAGACGCTAACGGGGTAGTTCTAGTGAATGGAACCCTCTCATCTCCATTTCAGATCTCCAGATCTGTCTGTCAAGGTTGCCCCCTTTCTACCTTATCCTTTTTTTTTTTTGCAAACCACAGTTTTTGGTGAAGCCTCTGGTATCCCACTTGCTAAAATAAGAAAAGGGTTTTCAAAGGAAAATAAATTTAATCTTTTTTCATGTGAAAGCTTAGAGAGCGGAGCAACTAGAATTATGGCTAAGTCCTAGAGGAGGGTGATTAGGACCTTTTAAAATTCTTTTCTCCTACTTAACAGTTTTATCAAATTAAATTAAGTAAGCAAGAACACTTCGGCTTCCAAGCCTAAGTGGGTCCAATTACAAGATTAGCATATGATAAGCAATTAAGCTACCTAGTCAAGCATGTATAAATTAACATATGATTAAACTAATCAAGTACTTAATCTATGCAACTTAAGTATACTATATAAGAATGGATCATATAAGCTCAAGTCTACTCAAGAAGTGAAAGTACATCATGTGTGTGTAGATGTGCCTATTAAGTGCCTAACATACATTCTAATTAAGCATTCATAATTAAATAATTAAACACAATCCATAATAAGAAATGTGCTCAAATACAATCACAAACACAGCAATGTATAGTGGTTCGACTTTGGGTCTACTCCACTCCTGGTTCAAGTACTTAACCCCTTTGAGTACATCGGCATTCACTAGGGAGTTTAAATTTGGTTCCTCCCAACCAAAGTATTTTAAATCGGATCCACCCAACTAGGGAGTTTACAGGTTCCTCCCAACCTACACGTTCACACCCGCGTTAGTGGCTCCCCTTGGAGACTTGTTTAGGCTTACTCAATGTTGAGTTCTTAATTTATACATATTCTAACCCCATTTTATCACATTTTATGCATGATTTCTATGTTTAAAAGACTAATCTAATGCATGTTTTGTGATGTAGGAATGAGAGAGAGACTTCACCTATTGAAGGCTAAAAGAACACTTTTAAAGCCACTTGATGATGAAGGAAGATGAGCTAAAAGAAGAGAAAAGAAGCATGGAGAAGAGAAGATATAAAAGAGAAAGAGAACCAGCCCCCAGCCCCAAAGTGAGGTCCAACGACCGACTGGTCAAGACCGGTCAGCCACATGGCTACCCCCTCTCTAAACTCGCTGGACTGCTACCCAGACTCATCTGACCGGTCATGACCGGTCGGCTAGCCAACTCCGACCGGTCAAGACCAGTCAACCATGTGCAAAATTTAATAGATTTGAAAATCCAGCAAGCTTGCTCTCCAAGTTTTGAAATTTCATGCGCTGCGTAAGTTGTTACGCACTTCTGGAAGATTCTGAGGCGATGGAGCTTCAATGTTATAAACGGAGGCCTAGGGCTTGATTTAAACACATCATAAAAGGCTTAGAAAGTTGTGAGAGGTGAAGAAGATCATCGTGGAGCATCTGCAACTCCTCCAATTTTGATTTTTTATGTTTTTTTAGTAGTTTTTCATTATTTCTAATTTAAGCATGATGATGCTCGGCTAGAACCTCTTAGCTAGGGCTAAGAGGTGAAGCTTGTAGTTAGTTCTAATGTAGGATTTGTTTAATTCAAGTACATTTACTAGAGTTTGAATTTTTAAGTTCTAGTTTGAATAAAGTTGGTATTTTTGGATGTTTTATGAGAGGTCATGTACTTTGACATGAGTTCCTTTCAATTCTCTAAGATTTCCATGTTTGGATTGATTAGATTTGATTGTAGTAACCCTAGAGCATGTCATAGTCTCTTAACATGGCTATTACTTCGAAGGCTACAAGTTTGAATTCTATGTGCTTTGTTAAAACTAGAATCTGATTTTCTGACTTAAATGGGATTGTTTGTGTTTGAATGCTTTATCTTCCAACTAGATGAGAGATAGAACTTTGAATCTAATTGTGTTTATGCTTGGATGAATGAATTCTCATTAGACTACTACAAGTGGATCCTTAAGGCCTTACTTCCATTAATTATCAAATTTTTCTTAAAGTTACTATTTTACTTAATTCTTAAAACTAAATTTCAAATTTGATGAGATTGAAGCTATTAGAATAGTTCGAGATTGTTTACCCTAATTCCCTGTGGATCGACTTCGATCTTACCAAGAATTATTACTACATCGCAGCCTTGCACTTGAGGCGAGTGAACACTCAAGCTAAGGTCCTACAACCAAACCTCAATTTAGATTCCACTCATGATTCAAGGTCCTACAACTAAACCTCAATAGTTTTAAGCTCTACAACCAAGCCAATGTTCTACAACCGAACGTAGCATTTACTCCCACCGGAGGCTTCCCACTTGGAGACTCAATTCGACCCTACAACCGGGTCTAGGTCCTACAATCGAACCTATCGAGTTTGAAGACAAACTCTACACTCAATTTCTCATGGGAAGAGAGTGGATGGACTCTAACAAATTGACAACCTTACTTGTGGGATTTGAGCCCCGTTGTTATGCCACTTCGGGTTGCTTCTTTTCGCTCTCCCGTGCTCAAATTAGCTACAATTGTGCTCCCTCGATCTTTGATATCGTTGCGTCGCCAATGTTCCAGTTCCAAGATCAGCCACTGTTCGCTCGCCTCAAGTGCAAGGCTACGATGTAGTAATAATTCTCGGGAAGACTGAGGTCGATCCATAGGGAATTAGGGTAAACAATTTAAACTATTATAATAACTTCAATCTTAACAGTTTTAGAATTTCAGGTTTAAGAATTAGAACTAAACCAAAAACTAAGTAGAGGAGAATCCAAGATTTAAAGAGAAATTAGGGCTTCTAAGGGTCCACTTGTAGTAGCCCAATGCCAATTCATTCATCCAAGCACAAACACAATTAGAATCAAAGTTATGTCTCTCATCTAATTAGAATATATTTCATTAAACACAAACAATCCCACTTAAATCTAAAAAATCAGATTTCTAATTCTAATGAAGCATGTAAAATTCAAACTTCTAACCTTCGGAGTAACAGCTATACCAAGATATTATAATTGCATGATCTAGGGTTACTACAATTCAAATCTAATCAAACCAAAATGATAATTTCAGAGAATTGCAAGGAACTCATGTCCGAAGTACATGAACTCTCATAAAACTTCTAAAAATACCAACTTTATTCAAATTAGAACTTAAAATTCAAACTTAAAGTAAGAGTACTTGAAATAAACAAATTGAACATTGAAACTAGTTACAATCTTCACCTCTTAGCCCTAGCTAAGAGGTTGTAGCCAACTGTTGTCATACTATAATTAGAATCAAAAGAAAAACTACTTGAAAGCATAGAAAAACTATAAAAACCCTAGTTTGAGGAGTTGCAAACACTCCATGACGATCCTCTCCAACTCCCACGACTTCAATGTCCTTCTATGATGCCTTAGGAAGAGAGTAGAGGTGCGCTTTTATAGAAAAAGTCTTCCACCGCCTCAAATTTGTGTAAGGATTTACGCAACTGTAGACAGTTTCGATTGGTACTTCGATCAATCAGAATTATTATGTGCATATTTTAAACCTATTTCATCACTAACTATACATGATTTACATGTTTAAAGACTTACCTAATGCAAGGTTTGGTGACTGTAGGAATGAAAGATAGACTTCGCCATTTGGGTGCTTAGAGGCCCTTCTTGCATGCCTTGAAGATCAAAGGAATGAAGTACAAGAGGTGGAGGAAAGATGCAATGGAGATGGAGGAAGAAAAGCTGAAAAAAATGACAATTTACACTCCATTGACCAATCGGTCGGCCAAACCCTCCAGAAACAGCATTTTCACTGGACTATTTTTATGAAGCTCGACCTGCTGACCAACCGGCCGACTGGCAGGTCGACCTATGCATTCTAATGTCTAGGGATTTATGTACATTGCTACTCAAACTCCAACCGGACGGACTGGGGAGTCTGGCCGGCCGACCAACGTCCAGAAATAGAAATTTCTGTTTCTGAAATCTGAAATTTCCCGCGCAAAATGCAAAATGCAAAATGCAAAAGCTACACACCTTCTCGAGAATTCTTCGTTGCTAGGGCCCAAAGCCTATAAAAGGACACCTCCACTTCATTCCTAAGCTAACCTAGAAGAGATCTATCGTATTAAGAGGTGGAGAAAGTCAGTTTTGGTGTTCTACAACTCCCTTTACTTAGTTTTCTTTCTAGTTCTTCATGTTTCAAGTAGATTTCCTGTTTTCTCTTAGCATGGTCGGCTAAACCTCTTAGTTAGGGCTAAGAGGTGAAGCTTGTAGTAGTTCTAAGATGTTTTAATTCATTTTTAATGGTTTCATGGATTGTTTTTAATGATTGAACAATGGTTTGATGAGTTTAAATGAAGTTCTAAATAGTTTTTCTTAATCTTATGATAACTCATGGATGTTTGGAAGAATTGTCTTAGTTTTTAGTTGTTTTGCAAAGCTCTAGACCTGTACGCTTCGAGGAATCGGATTCAAGACACTCTAGAACTTGGATCTTTATGTGGGAACTTCAAACCAAAAGTTCTATCTTTTATGAAAAGTCTAAAATATGTATTATTTGTTTATGTGATTTGAATCAAGTTCAAATCATGATTTTAGTTAAGCCTAGTGACAGGGTTTGATGTTTATCATGGTTGTGATCTTAATCTATTGGAACTAGGATTGGCCTATGCAATTAAGTGTGCCCAATTCCTAACTTGAATTGAGGGAATCATGTTGATGCATAACTCATATGACGTATTGTTTTGCTAAATTAACCACTCTATAATCTGGCTAGATAGGATTTGATTTTGATTCTAATTGTGTAATTAAGAAACCAAAGCGAATTATACATTAAGGATAGCTACAAGTAGATCCTTAGTCTTTAGATTGTTAATTTCATCTCAAGTTTACAGATTATTCCTCCACATTCAAATTTCAGTTTATTGTAGTTTGATCTCAATTAAAAATTGTTTTAAGAAATTTTGTGAATTCCTGAGTTGGTCCATGAGGACGATCTCGGTCTCTACCGAATTATTACTGCATCGCAACCCTACACTTGGGGAGCGAAC